>JAOXNG010000001.1:201052324-201067971 GCA_028566535.1 Scolopax minor
ATAGGTGTTGATCAGATCCCCCCTCAGCCTTCTCTTCTCCAGACTAAAAAGACCCAAGTCCCTCAGCCTTTCCTCATAAGACATGCTCCAGGCTCCTAATCACCTTTGCAGTCCTACAAAGGTCATGCATGGTCTGTTATTAAATATGTTATCTCATGAAAATGTTTAGGTATGTCACTGCATTGCAAATGACTGAGTTTAGGCAACTTAATTGAGCCTACAATGAGTCAGTTATCAATACTTCTGCTTCTTTACAGGAAACACTTTGACTGCTATGGTCTAGAATTGCACTTCTTCTGTCATGGTTATAAAGACTGGTGACTCATCTTCACGCAAAGATTTAATTTTTTTTGACATTTAGATCTCTCCTACTTGTCAAAATCCATCTGAGTTCTTCTGCTGCAGTAAAAATCACATTTATTAATACTTCATGATTTGGGTGTTCTAGAGCAACATTCCATACCACTCCTAACGCCCTTATGATTATGACTTTCCAAAAACGACATTTCTTTTGGCATTTATTCTTCTTTCTGCTTAGATTTGTCTTCTTTCTGTCCGGGACAGTTCACTCTGTTTTTACCTATCTTGTTTTATTTTGCTCTTTGTGGGTTTTGTTTACAACTAAACATGCCACTTAGGTTATTTTAACAGTTTTCTTTGTATAGTTACATGCTGTTCTTATCTTTTTACTGATTCTACTGGCTAGGAAGAAACTACCTTAATCTTTCTAACCCTAATCACTAATCACCTAATAGTGATGCCTCATGAGTAGCCCAAGCCTTGCTGTTCTCACATTAAAGCAGTGGCTGAAAACTAAATTCTATTTTCTTTCCTACAAGCCTGCCTAAATTTCCAATTCCAGATTTTTTTTAAATTATATTTTTTACTGCAGTTGCTCTTCTATAAACTGTAATATTTTTACAGGCAGTTGACATTTTTCATCCTATATGTTGTGATTTATCAATACTTTCCTTGAACAGCACTTTCTAAATAATCCAAAACAGTCTTTTAGAAATCTTAGTAAAAATTCTGTTCATTAATGTAACCTGAAGTCCCTTCTACAAAAAAAAAAAAGATTCCACTTTCCACATTACTGCCTAAATGAATTATTTTTGCCAGCAATAACTTGAGGCCTTTTGAAAAAGTGTATATTAAGATAAACAAGAAAACACAGTTCCTGATTGAAAGAGTTTAGATAGTGAATTACAACTATATTCTCAATTTGCAAAACAACTGACCTCCCATGTTGAGATGACTTCTTCTATGCATTTTCACTAATAAACAGCTTACTTATTTTCATATTTATAGCTATCTTTTTTGAATCAAGTACTCTGTGCTAGTGGTGAAGTTGAACAGTCCATGCACCAGGACAACTGTGTAAGTACATCCCACCCGAGGTGCAAGAACATTTGTGACAGGCCATCAGACTGAACAGTCATGTGATATTTTTCAGTCTTTGGTTTCATTATTATTTTAGTACTATGATTCAGAACTACATTCAGCCATATCCAGGGGTGGAAGTCTGCATTTCCCTTTGACAAAATCTTCCTACTACTGAGACATCTTACCAGAAAACATTTCCAACATATTAAGAACAAGATGGTGTTGGGAGTAGTCAGCATGGATTTATAAAGGGGAAATCATAATTGTTCAGTGTGACAGCCTTCTATCATGTTATTTTATCTTGACTTGGTTAGACAAGGGGAATGGACTATGGGCATGTTTGCAGACAACACAAAACTGGCAGGAGAGACTGATAAACCAGATGAGTGTGCTGCCATTCAGACCTCAACAGGCTGGACAAAGGGACCAACAGGAATTTCATGAAGTTTAACAAAGGGATATGTCAGGTCCTGCCCCTGAGGAGGAATAACACGAGGCACCAGGACAGGCTGGGACCAACTGGCTGTAAAGCAACTATGTAGGAAGAGAACTCTAGGTCTTAGTCGACACCAAGTTCACTGTGAATCAGCAATGTGCCTTTGAGGCAAAGAAGACTATCAGCCTTCTGGACTGCACCAGGCAGAGTGTTGCCAGTAGGTCAATGGAGCTGATCCTCACACTCTGCTCAGCACTGGTGAGACATGTGGAGACACTAGATTGCTGTGTGCAGTGCTGGGCTCCCCAGTACAAGAGAGACATGGACATAATGGAGCAAGTCCATGAGAGCTGAAGAGACCTGGGACTGTTTAGCCTGGAGAAGAGAAGGCTCTTGGGGCTTTTATCAGTGTGTATAAATATCTGATGGGATATAGTAAGGAATACAGAGCCAGACCCTTCTCAGTGGTTTCCAGTGAGAGGGCAAGAGGTAAAAGGCACAGGTGGCCCACAAGAAATTTTATTTAAACATAAGAAAAAAATTGTTTATGCTTGGGGTGGTCAAACACTGGAACAGACTGCCTAGAGAGACTGTGGAGTCTCCATCCTTGAGATATTAAAAATTCAACTGGACATGGCCCTGGGCAGCCTGCTGTACATGACCCTGCTCTGAGCAGGGTGTTGGACAAAACTATCATCTCCAGAGGTGTCTTACCACCTCAGCTAGTCTATGATTGTGTGGTTCTGTATTTCTGTTGTGTTTTCCAGCCCAAAAGAAAGCAGTCCAAAGCAGTGTTCAAAATTTTAATGCATAATAATGAAAACAATTCATATGTTTTATCATCCAGCAATAGATGTAATATTAGAAAAGAAAAAAAAAAGAGAGCTTTAGTTTCTTCACATGTGATAAACTCATGGAGTTTTATTTTTTAATGTGTCTGTGTTTCTTATTTACCAAAATTTTTATTACCCTTTTTTAAATTGCTTGTTGTCAGCTTGTTTTGTTATAGGTGGAATTAGCTAGTGCTATAGGTGGAATTAGTCCAGTTTAGATACCACAGCACTTACTCTGAGAACAGTGTCCTTATTTAATCTTTCATAAGACTTTGTCACTGAAACATGTAAAGAAGTGTAATTATGGACACAGCAGAAAAGGAAAGAATAATTTCTCAGTGATCTGGGCCTAGTTATTGGAATCAGAAATATTCCATAGTAGATTACTTACTGTAATTACTATTACAGTCATTTTTGGTTCCTGGTTTAGCAAGACCATACTTGTTTCAGGATAACTGTTTCCAAAGGTTGAAATATGATTTCTGTATGAATTTGAACACTTTAAAAGTTATACATGATTTTAAAATTAGGAAAGAAGACATTAAGAAATGTATCTAAGAGTTCTCATATTTCTGGTATATTTTTCATGGATTTCATCTGGGCCTACGTCCTTTGAAGAGGACACTAATGTAAACCTGAATCTTTACCTGCACTGTCTTTTCTTTTTACTTCTCTTGCATATTTTATGGTGGTTCTGATTACTGTAACATCCCATAAGAAAATTAATGTCTGAGCTTCCTATACAATTGGTACAACTTTTAGGCTATGTCAGGTTAATCTTCTTAAAGTAAGTTAATAAATAATATCTGAAGATAAGAGGTTGTATAGAAAGCCAAAGCAGAGATGTAGTCAGTGTCTGTGTCCAATAAATAGAACCAAGAAACATATATTTGCTGAAAATGTCATTTATATCCAACAGTGATGCACAAAGAACATGTGAATGTTAAGAATGTGTTTTCATTTATGCAGGCTCAAGGTCTGAGATTGAATTCTCCTGGAAAGATGTCTCTCCTGTTATTTAAACCTGTTAATAGTCCAATTAGAGAATTATTTAATCTGATAACATTTAAAAATGTTTAGACGAGATCTCAAGTTTCAAAGATGGAGAAAGTGGCAGCTTGTCTTGTAATTAGCTTCTAGCCCAAAAGAACAGTTTATAACCTGAAAGATTATAGTAATACTCACTTTCAAGAACTGTAAATTGATGCATAACTCAAACATAAAAGTACCATGATGAAAACAATCGAGGTTGCTAAGAGACAAAAATACCATGAAAAGTAAATCACTGCTTTCATCATCTGTTTATTCAAGCAATATAGTCACATGTGGTTTTGTCTCACTATCTCATATATGCATACCAAATGCTGAGATTACACCCTGAGAACTTACAATTCAAGCGTGTATATTCATAATAATAATGTTCCTTCATACAAGCATTTCACAGCTTGAAAAAAGGCCAAGGTTTCAATCATAGGAATTCGTGTTCTCCAATGATCCCAGTATATCTCCAGTTATGCATTGAAATGACCAACCCTTTAACTCCAATGAAAATGTTAATAGGTTTCTACACCTTATGCAAGAGGAGTAATTGTCAGTTATACAATACTATTTTTTTACCAAACAGGAAAAATTTTGCTTTCAGTTTGTAACACTGCTATGACATAGAACCGTATTTAGAAGGCTGTAATTAAAACTAAGACCTGGTGAAAAACAATGGATGAATAAAAAAGAAATCAAATATAAGCTATTGATTAACATGTACAATTAAAACTATAAAACATTTAGGAGAAAAATACTGCCACAATATTCTCTGCTCATTTAACTTTAATCTGAATTCTCTGGTGCTAAACACAGAAAACCTCTGCTGCAGTAACTTCAGCCACAAGACAGTTCAGATGCTTCTAATCCAAACGGGTTGCAACTGAGCATACCTTGGTGCTCTTCTACAGCCCCTAATAATTATGGTTTCTAAGCACCTCACAATGCTTAATGCTCTGACTTAATGGGAAAATAATAGGACTTTTAATTTCTTCTGGTGTTGGCGCAATCAAATGTTCAAGCACTTGACTATTGTAGTGGAATCCCTCATACCTGCCTGTATGCTTGATGTCCTCAAAAAGTGCCTGGGAAGGAAAAGCAGTGCCCCAAACCAGAGCGTGCCTGAAGCTGAGAGCAGCTAAAACACAGTGCACCGACTGGGAAGTCGCCTAAGGTCAGCCTGGGGGAAACACTGAGAACAGGACACGTACGAGGTGAAATTTCTCCCCAGGGCTGAGGTGCTTCATGCAGTGTGGCAGATAAGTGCTTCGCTCCACTTGAGACTCTCATCTCTGAATCCTTCTGCAGGGATGACACCTCTCCTTTCTTTCTAAAGCAGAAGCAGGAACAGTTACTTCTTTTAAAACAGAGTCTTCAGTGTTATGCTGCTGTTCCTGTGCTGTATCTTAGCACTTGCTCAGAATGTGGCATCCTCACATTTAATTCCCTCTTGTACCCAAGTGCATTCAGGCCTCTTTTGTCTCTGGAAACATCCTGACTTTAGATTATTCTTGGGTTATGACGTTCTCCATCTCTCCAGGTTTTGTGCTTGCTGAGTAGCAACAATTCCTGGTTGGAGATGGAGTGAGATTCCATTTCTGCCCCTCTCGGTGGGGTGCGAGCTGTGGAGCTGCAACTACTCTGCAGCTCTGTTCCTACAAAATCAAATGGCAGAAAGAACAGGCCCTATGATTCTATATACTGTAATTCACCTACACGATATCCCAGCTTTCATTTATCGCTAATTACAGTCCTCCACAAACACAATTATGGGTCTGTATATATTTAGATTTCTGTGAGCAACTGAGGGCTGTGGCTCTGAGCACCTCTGCGTGGCCCTCGTCAAAATGTCGCAAACGGCCTGGCATTATGAAATGCAGGAAAAAATGGTTATACTGGGGCTAGGAGGTAATTTTAGACCTTTGATTTGGATGCCTATGTTGGGAGCCAGGAGTCCCTTTGTAGAACAGGTAGCCTTTGAAGAGCAATTGAAGCAGCTGTGTTGGGAGCCTCCCTCACTCCCCACTCCATGCAGTAGCCCGGCTCCCACCTTAGCTAGAAAGTTAAATGCCTCAAGTGAGGAGGGTTAATGTTGCCATTTTCATTAAGCTTAGCAGAAATGACAAAAAGGCCAAATTATCATGTGCTGATGCCCTAGCAACCTTTCGATGTAGTGCCCTTGCTGTAGCAGCAGAGAAGTTTGTCCCGTAAGATTTCTCCTACTGTTTGCCAAGAGAAAGGTTAGGAAGAGATGAGAACAAATCTCCTGCGATAACAAAATCTTTAGGATTTTGCATTGGATTATTCCTCAAATAGTGAAAAGGACTGAAGCTAAAGGTTTCAAGTCCCCATTTTGATGATGGAAATTAACCCCTTTATGAAAAGAGTAACCCAGGATCCATACCGTCTCCTCAAAACGTGTGCCTCAGCTGCAGGACACAGCATTTGAACAGCAGCTTAGCTGGGTTTTGAGACCCAATGCGTGTTCATGAAATGGTGGGTGGCTGCTAGTGCCTTTTAGAAATGTGTTGGAATTTCCAAAATCAAGAAAAATGTAAGACCAAAAAAAAGCCAAACACAGTTTTCTACTGTGGGTGGTTTTTTTTTTTTTGCTTGGTTGGTTTGTTTTTTAAAGCTTTTAATCAAGGTGAGAGAAAATAGACAAAATAAAGCAGATAAAGCTATTGTTGACCTGGTTTAGCCTTAGTGTTAGTCCCATTGCAGGTAGAAGACTGGACTCTGACCTTCAGAGATTCATTCCAAGCAACATTTCTGTGAGTAAATAAAAATGCATTTAACCAACTTCCATTACACAAAGTCGCACTAACATCCCATTAAAGGAAGAATGCTTGCCTGAATACTGAGCAAGCCTGGGACTTCACTGTCCTGGAGGTTTTGGAGATCTGTTACAGGCTTCCTGTGAGAAGGGTTCTGGGATTTGGAAAGCTCTTTAATTTGTTTCAGAGTGTGTCTCTACAGTCATGTAAAGACATAACCACTAGATGTGATCCCTCCTTAGTCCAGAAGCCTGTAACAGCATCGCCCCTGTACTTAGCCCAAGATAATGCAGAATCATACCCCTCCTTTGTTATGACCCTGGCACTTCTGGAATAGCACAAAGGAAGCTCAGGCTGGTTCAATTTTTAGTTGAACATACATATACCAGTCAGTCTTCACATCTATTACATCAGGATTTCATGGATTTACTAACCTCAGCCTCACATAGTTTATGACAAAAAATAGCCTGTTCCTTAGCAAGCACAAAGTTTTTTTCAAAAGCTTGCTGACTGCTTGTGTACCAGGTGTTTGAGTAGCTGCTCTCATGGAGATTAAAAGGAATAAAAAAAGAAATATTATTTGTGATGGATACTCTTCTACACTCAGTTCTTTCATTGTTCTTGACTTTTTTTTTTATCAATAGATTTTAATTCAAAAAGTTTCATTCAATAGATTTAATTCAAAGCTCCTAAAAGTTTTGTTCAACATATATTTGGGATACCTCAAACTAATACTGAGTTAGAAGAATCCCACTCAGACATACAAAATGCAGGTAGGATCTGCATAAAACTTTAAAATATTGCTCAACAGAGTCATGTAGATATGAAATTTGTGTATTGTGGATTACGGATTGGCAAATTAGAAGCTCTGAAATGCCTGCAACAGTGAGCTCTGCAAAAGAGGTCCCTGTTTGTGGACTGCCGCAGCAGCACACGCCAGTTTGTAGCAATCGACACTGAAATGTCTCTGGTCATACTCAAGAAATCTCAGCTTTGATAAACACATTCAGGTTTTCAAGGTAATTCTCTTGTAAAACAAGTGAAAAAAAATGACCGTGATCAATAATAATTTACATGTGCTAAAGATAGTTAAATTAGAAAATGCTTTTAATCTCACAAAATACTTGTGAGATGCAGTGCCTAACAAGTTAAGTAAGATAAGGTTGAGCAACAGAAAGATTAGCCTATAACTGTTTGCCAGTTTGCAACAGGTTGCCAAGAATGTGATCAATTCTTCATCACTTGGAATCTTTAAATTGAGACTAAGTGTATTGGAGGATATGCTTAATTTAAGCATGAACTAAAGTGAGTACAAAAATTATTGCGTGAAATACTGTCATAAATTACCCTGAAGATTGAATTACATTTCTGTGATATATGGCTTTAAAATCTATGAAATGGCACAACTGACACTAATAAGAAAAGTGATTCAAAAGCATTGGAGTGCCCAAAGATACTAATCTAATCTAATCTCATCTAATCTAATCATCTAATCTAATCTATCATCTATCTATCAATCGATTGATCTACTTTATCTTCAGAGCACTTAAAAATGACAGAAACATATAAATTGCTTAAAATAATCGTGTGCACCATAAGATTGGATAATTGGTGTGGCTAATCTGCATTTGCAAGTACCATGATTTTTCAAGTGACTCCACGAACACTCCAAGCTGAGTCACTTCAGTGCTGTGATTGCATGAATCAATGGCGTGAATCAAGGCACAGAAGGTGTAAGAAGGTGCTTACACACACACGGAGACACTGTAAAATTGCAAATGTGCTCCCTGTCATGGAGCAGAGAGGCGAGTGGGGACTGGCCTCCATGAAGGAGAGCGCTGCTGAGAACCTCTGTTGGAAGGGGGAGATGAGGACTGAAACAAGTGTGTGCCTTTATTTCTCTGCAAAAATATATAAAGCTTTTTAAGAATAAGAAGGAAGTTAAATACCGTGTCCAAGTGAACCTTAAATATTAATTAGACCATGATCTCTTTGTTAAAATGTACAGGCCAGTGCCACCAGGGCACCCTCAGTGCCCAGAGCCAGTCCTGCAGCTTGTTATTAAACATTGTGTGCACAGACGAGTCACTGGGCTGAGCCTGGGGCTGACTGGAAAACATGAATATTGTGGGGCCACATATTTAAAGAACTTACAATTGTTTTTCATTCTGTAACAGAACAGAATTAATAACTTTTTTTTTTTTTTAATTTTTAATGAAAAATCCAAGGAAAACCTAACAAAGCTAGAATGCTTTAGTATTTTTTTGCTGTACAGGAGAAATTGGATTTAGACAAGTGGTTTGAACCGAGTTTTTGTTCCTATGGCAGATAAACATTGCATTATTGACTTCTGTAAAGATGTAACACATCTTGCCATTCTTTCTCATTTCCCTTTTTTCTCTCTTTTGTTCTCTCATTTTGACCAAAATTTTTGTCCAAGAAGCAATAAGTCTTTTCTGAACAGAAAGTTTTGTTTCAGGAAAATAAATTTGGTTTCATTAAAGAACAAATTTTCTTCAGGTCTAGTTGACATTGCGATAATATATTATCCCCATGTCTTCTGGAAAAAAAACATAAATTCTGGTTTGAGACAAATACAGCAGAAGAACTCATCTCTTTCTGCTCTTCATTTACCCATTCTCTGCTCTTCTTCTATTAATGTCACTGATACAGTTCTCCCACCACGGGCAAGTTAAATCATTTTTTTTCCTGCTGTGAGAGGCACAACAGCTGAGAAGAATTTACTCACAAATCTATATAAGGAGATTTATTAGTCTCCTCCTTCTAGAGACTTCAAGGCTGGATTACTGCTCAAGGCCACCTTAGGTTCCTCAAAAGAGGAACAGGTAAGTTGGTGAATTGTTACAATACTTTGAAAGCATTTAAATGCCTAAACTACTTTTGACAATTCCATGGCATGCTTTTTTTACATTTTTAGATACACACATGCTTTTCAAAGACTTTCCACTAGCTATTGCTAGTATGACCACTTCTCTAAGATCACATTACCCTCTATGTCTTTGTAGTAATAATACACATACTTTGGGAATTCTGTATTTGTAAATTATGGTATTAATAATAGTTAACTTCTGTTCAGAAGAATGGCTGAACATATTTGTTAGCTTCTTTTCAAATTGATTCAGTTGAAGGCTTTGGTTGTCTTTTGTTTCTCCGAAGATGCACTTATGAATATGTTTTCATCATGATGAAAACAGATGCTCGTTTTTATGTTAACAGTGTTAAATCCCTAGAGTGTTGGAAGTGCTCTTTTCTGCATTTGGCTGACAGCAGAATCATTACTTATGGTGGTTAATTCTTTCTCTTAAAAGACAGCAAGTGAACGAAAATTGTAGTTTTTTGAGATTTTAAGAGTTAGTCTTTTACTTATGAGGATAAACATTATATATTGAGACCAAAAATATTATCTAATCTCTCAGGACCCCTTAAATGCTGGCTTAAACTGGACGGGTAAAGTAATTATTTGGGACATGGCTAATTTTTTAGACTGAGTACAAAAATCACATGGAAGATCATATCTTGCTAGAATATATTTTCTATTAAAACCCAATATTTTGACATACGCATCTCTAACAATGCATTCCTTTGAAATCAGAATTTTAAAACTGAAATAATAGTATAAAAGCTTGTGGAATGTGGATGCATAATCCTTTGATATTTCAGTTTTTCATTGGAATTTAAAATGAAATGTATTTGATTCATTCAATACAAATTGCACCACTCAAAAAAAAAAAAAGCAAAAAAAAAGCTGTCACTAAATAGGGATATGTTCCTATTTGGCCCAGTTGCTTATTATAATCAGTCAGGAAGTTATAAATGTAGGATCAATTTTAAATCATCTGCCAAGGTTTTCTTGAAAGCATCTTTCTTCTCCCATGAAAGTGATAAAAGAGTAAAAGTGATTACAAGACTCACATTTCTGTGCTTTTTGTTGACATTATCATACTGTCTGAGAACAATTAAGCATTCATTGTAGTGTTTAATTTGGTATGGGCTACAAGAATCTCACTTCTGTAAGGTCTGAACCAGCGGGATAAAGTATCATTTGCCTTTTATTCCCCCCTGCATTCACTGAGTATTTTACATAAAATCTGTACCGTTCCAGCAGAGAAATTGAAATTAATACCAAACTGGCTGATGATGTACATAAGTGATAGAAGATGTAAGCTTTCTTAAATGCAGAAGAGGAATTGAAGCTAGGTCTCCCCTATTCTGAATGTGTGCTACAACTTTTAATTGTAGCATAATAAAAAGGCAGCATCACACAGAGGTGAGTCTGGCACCTTAATTTAGGTGCCAGCATGTGAGTTTGATATGTCTAGGTTCATATCAATGGGATGTCCAGCTTGCAGGGAGCCAAAAAAATCTGGAGAGTAATTAATTTGTCTTTGTTCATCATACTAGTAGGAGACTGACAGATATAACACAGGTCCTACAGAGGAGTTGTATCTTTCTGGAGTTTCAGGTGGAGGCCAGCCATGACAATATGAACCGTTTTAAATGGCCCTAGATAGTGCTGAATGAGCAACTTTGAGAAATATCTCGGAGCAATCTGGGCCTCTTGTGAGCACGGTGATTATATGGCAACTGATGGCATTGGAGCAACCCTGAGATACATAGCTCAACGGCAGGCACCTAATTTTAAATGTTCTAAATTAGGACTAGATCCCACTGTCTTTGTGCAGCAGCTCTTTGAATTTGGACACTAATTCTACATGAGAATTAGAACTATTTCAAAGATTAGACACAAATTTATATTGACAATGGAAAATGCAATTTGATGAATAGTAAATTTAGCTACAACATTTTTCAGGTTTTTGCAAAGTGAACAAAAGCCTGAAAATAAGCTGTTATAAGTACTGGTAATTTAAAAGTGATTAGGAGATGCTTTAGAAGGAATTAGTATTATCTAATCTAAGAGTAATTTTTAATCTGAAAGATGTAGCCAATAGCACTTCAATAAAATTTGGAGATTATGCTAAGCCTCAAGGTGTTGCTGACACCTGTTAGGACAGGAAACCAAAGTCAGAGGAGGCGCTTTAGAAAGGAATGTCACATAATATCAGCAAACATGCCAAAGACACAGGAGTAAGTGAAAACTGTGTCTCTTGGACTGAGGAGGTGAACGTTAAGGATTAGTGATGGGAGCCATGCGGTAACTAAGCCAACCAAGGAAGTCCCCTGTCTTCTAAAATGTCACTCATGCTTCACAGTAACAGCTGAATATTTTAGGGAAAATATGAGGATTTTCTTTCATCCTAAGACTTATGAACAAGTTCTAAAACATAAGATCATAACTACTTTTTCATTCAGCCTGACTCTTGGGAAAAGGTCTTTCCTCTTCTGCTAAAGGAATTTCTGAGGTAGATGTTGTTTTACTTCTATTGAGAAGATGCGAGATTCCGTTCATTCATCCAACAGAAATGTATGCATGTGTACATGGGTACATGTACAGCTCATTTTCTGCTAGGCTGATTTGTTGAGTCAGTCACAGAAGGACCTGCACAAGTTGTCAGAACCAGCAATAGGCAGGTAGAAGGTCAAGGGGACGGAGGAGTGTGGAGCTGAGATAAGGGGCAGAAACTGTCCTACTTGGAGGCAGAGAGTAGTTTGGTTAGCTCATCCCCTTTCATGAAACAGCATGTAGAATCAGGTGACACAGAAGTTTTGTTCCCAGAACTGGATTTATAACTTTGATTATCTGCATCTGAACAAGAAAAGTTCAGACATGTGGCAAAACTGCTGCAAATGATCAGCAGTGTCCAGTTACCTGACAAATGCTGTAAAGCAGACTTCCTGGCTCAGCTGTGAAGAAAGGCAGAAATGACAATAATTTTAGCTTGATTTTGCTAAAAATCAGGAAAGCATTAATTATTACATTTGGAATAGTCCTGTACAAATGTGGACTATCACTTTTCAAATACTCCCTAATGATCAAATGAGATTCCGCAGAGACTTTTAAAGAAATTATTTCTGTGGAGAAGGTCATAAAGGGGTTTTCAACTGACATCAGAAAAAAGTTTTGCGTGTATGTATATGACCCTTTCCTCACAACTGAAGATGAAACACTGAACTTCAAGACAGAATTGAATAGCTGCTCAGTTTCACTAAACTATAATAATAATAATATTTTTAAACCTTCGTTAGGCATTTGCTGATTTCTGAAGAGTCAGTGAGTTTTGGGAAGGTTGTCTTGGAAATGTGCTCAGCAGAAATCCAAGAAAATTAATCACAAAAGTAGCTGGTAATGACATGTGGTGGAGATACGAAATGAAATGGCCTTAGGCTCCTCCATCCAGGTTCATTTACCCAAAACAAAGCAAAGGTAGGAATTGCCTTGACCTGCAGGTCCTGCAGCAGGCTCTGAGATGTGGACATGGGACTTGTCCTGTCCCTTGGTTCAGGTCAAAGTTTCCACAAGCATAAAAAGTATCAGCACAGTGGGAATGGGGCAAGTGGAGCATGAGGAGGGCAGGAGAAGTGTTAATGATTCTAGAGAGTTTTTATTGCCTACTATCAGAGTTTCAAACACACTTTGGTGTTGGGGGCTGTGTAGTTATACACAGCTGGCTCTCCCCCCAGGAGGTTAATCTCCACTTTTCAGATGTTATTGCAGACTTGAGCATTTGCATGTCAATTTGCCTCTCTTTAAAAGCAAACTCTGCTCCTACTAAAGGAGAACAAAATAATAATTGCATCATGTTGTACCTGATAAAGTTTCTGTTTCCTTTCCTGTTTGAAGAAGTTTGTTTCTTTGTGCAACTATTTCCTTAGCTCTTTGCCAGAATGTTTCTGTCAGAACTGCCATGGGTGTGAAGTGCCCACGGGTGTGAAGTGGGCACTCTCAGCTCAGCCCATCCTCTCTGGCTGGGGTGGGATGTGGCACGCTGTCTGTAGGGTGACTTCTTTGCATAAATCAAGGAGGAATCAAGCGTTCTCAGATAAATAAAATGTTTCGGGTTAATGAAGTTTTCTTGAGTTGTAAAAAAGGGATTAAATATTCCCATTTCATATCAGATTTGTTTCAGATATTGCTTTGTTTATTGGGTTTTTTTTGTTTGTTTTGTTTTCTCATCATTTGGGCACTGAACTAAAGAGATATTATTCATACAGCTGTACATTTTAAGTCACATATATTTTACGGCATAAATACCATCATTAAGGATAAAGACTTTTCTCTCTAGTCCTTTCTAAATATAATATCCTATTGTGTTTATTAAATGCAAGCCAAGGAAAATAGTCCAGAGCCTGAGTATTATGATGATATATTTCCAGAATAGGTGGGTATTAGTATCTCTGGGTTTGCAGGTGCAATGCCTGAAATCCTCAGAGATTATGAAACTCACTCTGGGACACACAAATAGCCCAGATGGGATTCTGCATAATTTGTCTGGCTTTTAGCGTAGCACTCAGTCATATATGTTTTCTTCTTTGTAGGAAGTATAATTACAGAAGTTTATGCAGGTAAAATGTTAAGTACAGGTTATCAAGTGATTTTTTTTTTTTTTCCTGAGGTATGCTTCTGGAAAATCTACCAAAACCAGCAGCAAATAGCAATTGACTTACACTAAGGTTTTGCTAATGCCCATATTTTTTATGGTTTGTTTTTTTTTTTTTTTTT
This sequence comes from Scolopax minor, assembly GCA_028566535.1. Classification (NCBI taxonomy): domain Eukaryota; kingdom Metazoa; phylum Chordata; class Aves; order Charadriiformes; family Scolopacidae; genus Scolopax; species Scolopax minor. The sequence goes on from JAOXNG010000001.1 coordinate 201,066,431, forward strand.
TATGGCACTCTGCAACTTTCATGATTTGGATAGGAGTACATGCACGGTTAATTCGGCTCATAAAATGCACAAAGCAACAGCCTTTCATCTTACTCTATAAAAAGATTGTTTATTGTCTGGTTTTCAAGCAAATGGAGGCTGGTGTTGCATAGAAGCAGCCTCATACATTTATTTGTTCTTTTTAGTTTTAGCTTTCGCTGTAGTATTTCCATGAACAACGATTTGATTTATATCTCTCAGTTGCTGTTATTTCCTTTACTGGCAAAAACATTGTTTAAAGCGTCTGTTCACTTCACATATATTATGGCCTGCACATCTCTATCTGTGGGATGCATTTTAAATTGTCAGATGAAAAAGCGCTTCATGAAGCACTACAGAAACAGGTTCAAACATAATGAAGTCTTTGTCAGTTTGTGAAACATCTCCTTTTGAGAATGTTTGTATAAATTGGAAATATTGTGTTTGAATTTTCAAAAATACCACACGATTAACTGAAATCTGAGTGTAACCTGCTACTCTTTCAAGGCATCTCTACAACCAGGAGGAGGAAGGATAGGCCTGCCAGAGACATTCCTGATTTATCATGGGTAAATCATAGCACTTTGCTCTTTCTCCATTCTTGATTATGGACTGTAAGTTTTATTACTCTCTTCATGGGAATAACTGCAATTCTGTGCACATAATTTTTAGTATAACTTTTGCAGAAACCTTTTTTCACCCAAAATGCTGAAGTATACACAAGCCAAAACTTGCATGTATTGTATATTTTGCATCTCAAATGCTATATGATGACCTGTACATTTCACCAAGTCTTGAAAGATGTTTATTTGTGTAAAATAATATAAAAAAATAGTAACAAATGATGAAGATGAAATTTCTGAATTGTTTTTTCTTCAACAAAAGTTTTTAACAACACAAAAAATGCTCATCCATATCACAGAACTATAAACATTTCAGGACAGGAGCAGATATGCAAAAAAGTACAGAGCATAAAATAGTTTCAAGAAATCTGCTGAATGCTTCATCAAGATGGGAAAATGAGCAAAGATAAAGACTAGTTAGTCAAATAAAACTTTTGTGAAATATCATCATCAGAATCACAGACTCATAGAACGATTTGGGTTGGAAGAGGCCTTAAAGATCATCAAGTTCCAACCTCCCACTAGACCAGGTTACTCAGACCCATTCAGCCTGGCCTTGAACACCTCCAGGGATGGGGCATCCACAACTTCCCTGGGCAACCTATTCTGGTGTCTCACCACCCTCACTGTAAAGAATTTATTTCTGATATCTAATCTAAATCTCCCCTCTTTCAGTTTAAAACTGTCCCCCTTTGTCCTATCACTCTACTCCCTGACAAAGAGTACCTCCCCATCTTTCCTGTACCCTTTAGATATTGGAAGGCCACTCAGAGGTGTCCTTGCAGCCTTCCTTTCTCCAGGATGAACAAGTCTCTCAGCCTGTCTTCATTGCAGAAGTACTGCACCCCTCTGATCACCTTCGTGGCCCTGCTCTGGACTCGCTTCAATTGGTCCATGTCC
>JAOXNG010000001.1:201070942-201086979 GCA_028566535.1 Scolopax minor
GGAGGTGTCCCTGCCCATGGTACGGGAGGGGAGGGTTGGAACTCGATCTTTAAGGTCTCTTCCAACTCAAATGATTATATGATTCTAACTGATGCTTTATTCATTTTTTAGGAACTAGACATCAGATAATTTATTTTAAAGATGGACGATGTGAATCAAAATTCTTTGGTTGACATGAAAATTAAGTTGACATTGGAATTGCCCGCTATCCTGCTTGGGATAGACTGAGGAGAAATTTAGATATCTGAAATTTGAATTCATGTCAGTCTTTGTACAGGTTTCTGAAACAGGTCAGCCATAAAGTTTAGTGAGGTATATGTTCTGAACAACAAATATAACAAAGCGTTCTCAGCAGCACCCTGAACAGGTAAACCTCTAAAGTCTATTACCTTTAAGAGCCGGACCTAGGATTTTTAAAACCATCTTAGCCCCCTCAAGGCCCTATCCAATGGTGCTGGCTGCTTCTCATTGTGCTGTATTTGAGCATAATTTGGCTTCCGAAAAGCCAACCATATTCTGGGCTGCATCAAAAAAAAGTGTGGCCAGCAGGTAAAGGGTGGTGATTCTGCCGCTCTAGTCCGCTCTGGTGAGTGAGACCCCACCTGGAGTACTTGTCCAGCTCTGGAGCCCTCAGCATAGGAAAGACATGGACCTGTTGGATGCTCCATTCCAGGAAAGCTCAAGATCAGGTTGGATGAGGCTCTGAGCAATCTGACCTCATTGAAGATGTCCCTTGCTTATTGCAGGGGGGAATTGGACTAGGTGGCCTTTAAGGTCCTTTTCTACCTAAACAATTCTATGATTCTATGATTTTTGCTAGTATGTTAGATTTGAGTGGAGTGGACTTCTGGTGATAACAACACTTCAAAATCACAAAGGTAAATCTGGAAGAGTCTATGTGCAACACAGAAAGGTAAGATTTTGGAATTCTAATTACACAGTATTATGATGAATTAGTATGAGGTTTGATTAAACACCATTCTTCTTATAATCTCAGTCAGAGATTTAACTTCTATCTAAATGGGATGCTTAGTTTGTGCTTTTTCAAAACCTGTCTACTGAATACACCAATGCCTATTTGTGAGAAAATTTAAAAAGAGTAATGGTCTAAATCTAATGCTTCTCTGTTATTTATTCCTAGGTAGGAGCCCAGAAGAGAAACAAATAGAACATATAGTTCTGATTAGATGAAGGTTACCCCTGAACCTCTGGAGTCTGTGATGATGCTGTTGAATCCCATCAGGCCCTAGATGCACAGGGACAAAGTGTCTTTTTATTAGCCTCTCACCCAACCTGTTGGCAGCTTGAATGCCAATCTTTTCCTGGAAAACTTTCAGAGGAACCAGGAAAATATATTCACAAAAAAGTAGTTCAAATTTTCTGAGTTTTTTTCTGTCATTCTAGCAAGGAAGCATGAACGATGAATTGTCTCCAGACTCTCTGTAGTTTAATGACTTTAAAAGACTCAGAGCCCTGGATTTGTGGTGGAGAGCAAAGAGCAAAATGTTGGCTTTTTTCCCCTTCTCTTTGCTTTAGATCATATTCATAGAGGACGCCTGCTGCACAATCATCTGGACATGAAATAAAGCAGAATATGAACCACAGAATCTGATTCAATACTTCACTATTTTACTTTTATTAATTATGAGGCCTTCACTTTAGTAGGCCAAATGTGGCTCTAATATTGTTGGAGTCTCATTTGTCAAAGCTAAATTTGTGCTATTCCTCAACACTAAGAAGATGAAGAGATGCTGATGAAGTGATTGGTAATTGAGTTAATTTTGAATGGCTTTGGCTTGATTATTTTATTTTGTTTTGTTTTAAGAGCATTTTTTTTTTACTCAGAAAACAGACAAAATTTAATTGCTAACTAGAGTAGTTCTCCTGAGTTTAACTATGATAATTTTAAGCTATAGTTTTACCCAGATATTTTAAAGCATTGATTGTTTGTTTAAAGGATTTAAATACATCCATATGGACAACACTGTCTCGCTCTGGAAAAAATGCTTGTGTCTAAGAGATTTCTTGGCTCTGCAGCTAACTGGCTGTGAAGGTGCAATTCAATCTTTTTTTTCGGTGTATTATTTGTTTAATTATTATGATGTTATTAAAATACATCTTTTTGATATATAGTTAACTAAATTTTTCATAGACTCGTTGACTCCCAGATTTAGGGAAAATAGATTGAAAATTGACTGAAATGTGTTGCTTATTATTTAACTTAGCGTAATTATAAATGTGGCAGCAAGTACCCGTATCTGCTGTTTGCAGAATTTCTATTGACTTTATACTATACTGGTAAAGGAAGCATCTCTCAAGACAGTCTCAACCTTCTACAGTGGAAACTTAAGAAGAAGCAGGGAGGTGGATTCCCATGAAAGATAGCTCAGAAATAATACGGGCTCTTAGAAAACTCCATCTAGCATCAACAAAGACTGAAAGGTGTAAAAGCCATTGATTGTACTGCCAAAGGGTTGTGCAATAGGCATGAGGCGTAAGCTAGCTGAAGAACTGAAATCCAGACCTGCAGAGAATTCACTTAAAAAGCTTTTGATTTCTGCCATGGTCACTCAAGTGGTACCCTTGCAAGTTTTTAAGTAGTTATCTTGTCAGAGTCAAATTAAACGTCCATTTTTATTCCATATCTAGTTACTCTTATGGTCATTTACCCCACTAAATGGGCTTTGGCAATGCAAATGCAGAATGCTTGCCATCATTTTCAAACAGGTTTACATTACTGAAGTGGTGGGAAGAGCTCTTTCTAGGAAATCCAGGTCTGGAGTGTTTCTTAATATTTTGAGTCTATCATGAAAGAGATTATAACTGGGATGGATTTCAGGAAGCCCAGTAGGAATGGATGTCTGCTGCCTTTGAGAAGTTTTATAGGCAAAGACTCTTACAGGAAAGATTTTAATATTGCATGGAAAATAGTGTTATGTCACAAAATGGAAGGAACAGAGAAAGAGTATTCGTAACAGAAACAAAGAAAAATATATTTGGGTGAGTTGCAAAGACAACTAGGAATCTTGATGCAGACAGCGCTGTTCTTCATTCTGTTTCTCATATGCTATTGAAATTTAGCAAATCAAAATTCTTCCTTGTCTTCGTTTATCCATAATTCATTCTTGTCTCCAAATTGCTTCAAAGACTCATTAATTAATTGGTGTTCATGTAGCTCATGTTCAGTCCTTAGCTGAAGGAATTTGTAAGGGCTGTCATGAATGAAAAAATACATATTGGACCCTGCAGAAACTGAGAAGAGAAGTTCAGTGACAGTGAATTTTATCAGTTATCAAAGCAAGGAGTGTAGAACTGTGGGCAGTTTTATTACTTGAATTGTGTGAGAATGGGACTGTAAAATACAAAAACATGAACAGAAAATCAGTCACTGTATATGATGAAAGTTAAACATAATAGCACACTAGACTTGATTTTTTTTTAGTACAAGACACTTCTGAAATTATAATTCCCCCAAATTAATTATTTAACAGAGATTGTTGAATTATTCATATTTAACAATATAAAACCATGCACAACAAAACTTGTTTAGTACACAGGAGGTACTATATCCTCTGGGACAAGGCCTGAGATCTTTGTTCAGCCTTCACTCAGCCCAAACTCTCATAGGAAACTTGTCATGGAAGTGGGCACACTGGAACACTCCACGAAGATTTTGCAGAAGCTGAAGAAGGTTTAGCTGAAAATCAGCATAATTTGTTGGGGTTTGATGATTAAGAGAAGAAAAAAAAGTTCTTGAAACTTCTCAGATCTAAATATTCCACAGGGAAATTAAAGTTTGGCCAGGCTATTCTTCTAATACCTTAATGGTAATTAAGAATTAAGGTTTTAATATGACAGCTTTAATGTGTATAAGTAAACTGTGATGCAGCACTAAATAAGTTGGTGTCATAAAGCACTGGAACAGACTCATAAAATATTGAGGAAGGAGTGCATAATAACTGCTTAATACTGTGTTTCAATATATTCAGAAATAGATTGCATAATGATTTATTGCTAATGGCTGATTAATCAGGAATTACATTGCCTTATTTAAATACCATATATTGCAAATACATTTAATTAGAATTGTAGAATGGATTCACTGTCTACGAGAAGTAACATCTAATAACCTAGTAAAAAGTGGTCAATATCCTTGGGAAATGGTACAATGTTATGAAATAACCATCAGCATTTCCAGGCTTTTGTCACTGCCTCAGAACTGCCAGTGGTTTCACCTAAAAGATACAGTGAAGCTGCTATCAGTATTTTAAATTCTTAAGGGCCCTTATTCAGATAAACTTTGGTATCTCCTTTCCTTGAATAAGATGAAAAAAAAAGCAGCTAGTCCTTTTTCAGCATTTGCTTTTGGCTTGCCTGAGAGTGTTATCTTTGTCATACAGATGGAGAATTTAAGGTGTGGAGAAACAAAATGATTTAACATCACACAGTGGTTAATGGCAGAATTAGGAACAATTCCCAAGACCGGTGTTCAATCCATTAGACTGTGTTTAATCTGTTACCGAGCTCCTTTTGTGAAGTCCAGATAAATGGCTTCAGAGGGACTGAAGAAGAGAATAGGAATCTTTCCCCTAATTCTCCTGAATGAAGACTTTTGTAGTCCCTCTGTTTCTACAGTGGTAAATGAGATCCCATGCACCTGATGAAAAAGCAGGATAAATATGATAGATAAACATTGGTGGATCTCCCTGTACTGAGGCAATTACAATACTTACACCTGAATCTTAACGTTGTGGAAACGACCTTTTTCTCTTTTGATTCAGCCTGTCAGTAGCCTTGTCATGACTTGCCATTCCCCAGATAAGTGCGTTATTTGCAGTCACAAGGCAGGAAGGTGCTGGTGCTCAAATGAATCATGAAAACTGACACTACCACCAAAATAGCTTGGAGAGCTGCCTGTTCAACTCAGCCATTCACTTCAGGAAGAATTGCTACAAAAGAAGCTTTCCCATATGTAAGGTTCAATTCCAAATGGGAACGTAGGAAATCTCACTTCAGGTAAAGTTGTCAAAAGCATCTTCAGGAGCCAAGTGACAAGGCAAATGAGCCTGTGACTGCTCATGAACTGAGTAACTTCAAGCTAGTGTCTGCAGTACTTTACTCCTTTGTCATCAAAGAGGTGTCTGATCTGTACACATTCCTTGGGAGATCAGGGGGCTTTCATGCATTGGCCTATGTACAGAATTTCATCCCACCTTCAGTATGACTTGGGCTCAAAAATGCATGCATCATGTTTGAAACTGTGTCTTGAATGTCTAAGTTCACCACAAAATGTCCAGGATCTATTTATCTGGGAGGGAAACAACATACAGAAGAGAATTCCTAATGTGTCTCATACAAGTCCCATGAGTATCTTATTTCTTTCACAAGGGGCGATTGTTTCAGTGAAGCAAAGCTTAGCAAGACATTACATCTAAAACTGAAATGAGAAATCTAAGAAGCATCAGGAGAAGAGGGAAGGATCTGTGACTATATGACAGTAAGATCATGTTTTCAAATAGAGAGTAAAGAAATCTAGGAAAGGTGACCTCGTGAAACACCTTGCTAAATATATATATCAATGCTGCAGCTGGGTTATGGGATCTTAGCATCTTAGCTAGATTTAACCAAGCTAACATAGATATTGATGACGATGAAGAGATAAAATCATGAGTTTCATAATAGATAGAAACTACTAGATACAGGTGACAAGATGCTCTCATCTTCTGGTTCTCTATTCTCCAGTTTGCAAGCTCCTTATCTTCCATAACCCAAATGAATATGAAAACAGATATTGTCATACATAATACCTGTAATCTGGGTGAATGACATAATAATAATAATTTACTTCATATTGGGACAAGAAAAAGATCACCAGGTGAGTCCTTCTAATGTGCAAGAATGGAATCAGTTGGAACAAACTAATCTGTAGCATTTAACACTCTACACAAGTGTCAGTGATGACACAGTCATGATTTTGTTAACAAAAATGTTGGGTTTTTTTCATCTTTTCCCTACAAACTCTACTTCCTGTTGCATCTGCCTCTTGATGTTATACTTTTGGCATCTGGAGTTTACACAGCTATCTGATTCATGTTTTTTTTAATATTTATAGTCCTTTTTGCCAAACTAACATAGGCATATTATGATTATGATTCAGCATGATGAAAATCCATTACATCAATTTTGAGAATTTGTATAGCTTAAAAATTCCAGTTTGAATTTATGAGCCAGTGCTCTTATTCTTTTCTTTATTAAACATGGAGAGGCAAGAAGTTTTCTTGCCTCTGAGGATTTTTCAAGTTTTCCAATATTTTCTTGTTTGCTTCAGGAAGAAGTTCTTAATAGTTTTCCATTAAAAAACAGTGAATTAAAACAATTTTACATCTCCCAGCTGAAAACAAGATTCAAATCCCTTGTTTAGAACAGGGACTTGTGTTTGACTGTTTCACATATTTTTATCCTCTTTGTTTTCTTTACTTAAAAAAAATAAAATATATGGTTTTCAATCAAAAAAAGCTAATTTAGTTTCAATGCATAGACAAAAATGTTGTTTGGGGTTTTTTTTTCACCAAAAAGTTCCCAGCCAGTTGCACAACCAATTTCTAACATTGTCTTTTGTGGTCACGTGTTTGGAGATACCCCCAGTTCAGTGGGTATTGAGCAGCCAGTTCAAACCTACTGCAAATTGAATGGAACTATCTGGAAATACAGTATATTTCCAAATGAAGATCAAGAATGTTCACAAGTATGTAAGGAAAAATAGCATGTGCTAAATCATGTAGATATCATTCTGATCATCTGATGAGCCTGATCATTTAAAAGATAAGAAAAAATCTCAGTTGGATTTCTATGGCATGAAATCCTTTTTGCCAGACAGTACTGGGTGCTGGTTGCAAAAGAAATAAGACAGCAAGCACTTAAGGTACATATATTTGGGGAAGAAAAAAAACCCCAAGTACAGGGAAGAGACCTGGACTTCCAACCAAATCCCAAAGAAGAACTTTGAGTGGTGAAAACAGAGAGGCAACAAATGATGTAAATTTTGCGAGGACAGGCTGAGAGAGTTGGAGTTGTTTAGCCTGGAGAAGAGAAGGTTCTGGGGAGACTTTATAATGGCCTTCAAGTACCTGAAGGGGAAAAAGATGGGCACACGGGAAAGATGGAGAGGGACTCTTTTATTAGGGAGTGCAGTGATAGGATGAGGAGTAATGGCTTTAAACTGCAAGAGGAGAGGTTTAGACGAGATATTGGGAAGAAATTCTTTACTGTGAGGGTAGTGAGAGACTGGAACAGGTTGCCCAGGGAAGTTGTGGATGCCCCATCCCTGTAAGTGTTCAAAACCAGGCTGGATGGGGCTTTGAGCAACCTGGTCTTGTGGAAGATGTCCCTGCCCACGGCAGGGAAGATGGAACTCAATCTTTATGGTCTCTTCCAATCCAAACTGTTCTATAATTCTATGAAGTGGTTTTCACCAGGTCTTATGGTATTCAAACAAATCCATAGCTGTATTAGAAATCTTTGATCTGACAAGATTTAGCTAGCACCTTTCCTGGGGGTACCTTTAAGCCACTGCAATGCCATCAGATACCTGTCCTTGCCACTGGGCCCCATAGCAGATGGACTGGGATGGGAGACTCCTGACACAGAAAGATCACAGAAACACAAAGAAGGCACATCAGCTCAAAATGCAAGTTTAGCACTTTTTGTGTGTATCCAACCAAAGGACAAAAACTGAAGGACTAAGCCAAAGGAGTAATGCTGTTAAACCTGTCCAATTAGGGTTTTCAGGGAAGACATCAATCAAGTAAAACTATAGGAACATTTCCCATAGCATAGCTTTGTTCATTCCTTGGCTTGGGGACCAAACTTGTTTTGAACAGTTTTTCTCTCTGTTATTGAAGAGAAGACAAGGCACTGGGGGAGTGTGCAGCCTCAGAGCTGTGGCACAAGCATTGGTGACACCGGCCAGTTTTAATAGCAGAAGTTGCTGTTCCCTCAATTTCCCTGCAAAGTAATACTGTACTGTATTATTAAAATTCTGTTTTAATTAGGATGAAAGTCAAGAGTGTAGAAAAAGTATTTACTAGTCTTTCTAAAAGTAGAATTTAGAACACACGAATTTTGACTACCCAGTTATCAGAGACATAAAAGATCCCAAATACAATATTGCATTGTGAATTGTTCTTGCATTTCCCACTTGCATCCTATGCAATGTAGCAATATCTCTGCCTTTGGAAATGTATAGTTCTGTCCTTGAGCAGCCACTACTTGTTCTCAGGATGGCATTCTATGTTGCTTACTATACAATTTTAAACATAACTGTATTTACTACTGATAAATTGCATAGATTTTTTTTTAAGCCTGTTATGACTGATTGACAAAGATCAAGTTTAAGACTTATCAATTCCACAAATGGAAATCCAGCTCTTCTTATTTAAATCTCAAAGTCTGACAAAAGAGCACCTCAGCTCTTCTCAGTTGCAAAATATGGTTTTGAAGAAGTATTCTCTCTTTCAACCCAACATTTCATAACTGTGTGGAATTTGGTTCTCTTTTTAACCTATGTGAAAAAAAGCTTTTTCTGGAGTAATGTTGAAAGGGCTTGAAATGGTCGTTTCATTGCTGCATCAGCTGCATCAGACTAGAAGCTTTTTTCAGTGAGAACCCTCATGCCAGTAACGTGATCTCAAGAGGTGATGAGTGAAGAAGATGAGCAGAGTCTTTAAGACTCAAGTTTCTGAATAGCAATTTTCAACACACAAGATTTTGCTCAGAGACAAGTAACAACAGTCTTATGGTTCAGACAGCAGTACCATGGGGGTTTTATCCAAGAATTTACGTAATAAATCAGCTAAGCCACAACAATTTATCGTCTCCAGAGAAAAGAAACTTCTGAAGCAAACTGTTGCCTGGAAAATCCTCTCTAGAATGCTATTGTGATCTTGGCAATTACAAGGACCCTCAGTCAGGCAAAGATCATCTGTTTAGCTCTACTGATGCCACCACATTGAACAAGCTTGCCTACAAAGACCTTAAAACAGCCTGCAGGATTTCAGGCATTACTAGGTATAAAGTGTTGTGCTATAGAAGCCCACTAGGTCCTCTCTAATTTGTTGGCTTTATAACATGATTGGATTTATAAAGAATGATTCTGAAAGCATCCATTGAATTTATAATATCACAGAATATAATGTTGCAAGCACAAATAATTCATACAATGATGATTTTCTAAGTAGTTTTCAACAGTTCCCAGTAAGCAAGGACAAACCATTAAAATGGAAGTCCACTGGGCTGGCTTATAGTTGTGAAACAGTTTTGGGGATTATTATGAATTACTAATAACACAAAGGTGCTGATTTAGCTCATCCAGACTGCTGAGATTTGCTTAAAGCTTTTGTCTCAATCCTGCTAATACCCAGGATAAACTCTTGGTTCTTTTGTAGTCCATTGATGGCACAATTTCCATGGATTGCAGTGGGATCAGAATTTTGTATTAATAATTAGTTTTCTGGAGGACTATCTAAAGAGGGAGATAACCATTAATTTGTTCCTTTATCGGTAATTTAAATAGTTCAAAATAACTGTCACTATCTGAAAAGATAAAAATGTTCCTGTGCTTAGTTGATGGGAAAAAATCAGGTTTATTTCACTCTGACAGGGTTTAAAGTACTTCATTCTGATTTCAAATTTTCAAATGCAATTACAAAAAGTGAAATAAAGTAATCACTAAAAAAATAATAATCAAGGGGATATATTTTGAAGATCAAGAACGGCTGGTTTTCAGTTGGGGATTTAATTGCTTTCCAAGAAAAAAACCCAACAACTGCCAAGTAATAACTGAACATTTTGGAGAGACTTGATCTGTCAGAGGAGTTTTGTGTGAAAAGTTTCATCAGGATGTAAATAACATTAAGCAAATTAGCTCATGTTTCTTGCATAAGATTCAGCATTTCTGTGTATTTTAATTCTTTAATTCTTCAATATCCTTTCCGACTTTTTCTTAGAATTGTTTGCACAAATTGCTAAGCCAGAATACATGTATCCCTTTTTGCGTGAGTTTATTGTTACTAATTGATATTATGAAATAAGACAAAAGGTGTTTCCTGGTTGACACAATATGGATAGTTTTCTGTGTGTTTTTTTCTTCAGGTAAGTTTTTGACTTGTCCTTGTTAGACACATTTTTGTCAGCTAAGAAAGACTTACCAAAATGATCTCATGGTGACCAGCAGAATCTTCTGTCAGTCACATTTTCAAAGATACCATATAGAGTTAAAAATAAAATGAATCTATTTATAAAAATGGGCAGGATTTTTCTAATCCAAAAGAGGAGATTAATCCACGGTGTAGTTTAGAGGAACCAGACAGTATTAAAATATATATCATATGACTGTGGCTCCATATAGGTGGCATGGAATTTAACAAAGTCTGTGCAGGACAGTGCCAGAGTTTTTATTGCAAGTGTTTTCCCATCAGATCTCAATAAAATCTAATTCAGTAAAATAACATTTCAGATTTGAGGTGAACTGTGCAGAACAAACTGTTCCACATAACTGATGTGTGTATAGCTGTGTGCAGCAGATCACTGCTGTAGTTTGCATACATTTAAAGTATTTTTTGCAGTCTGTTTTCTTAAGCACTGAGGAATCAGCAGACTGGTGAGAAGCTGAGAAATGTGAAGTCTGGGACAAGATGTTTTGCCGCTGTAAGTTGTCTTGCAACTTCAGCTTGGTGAAGAAAACACAGAGACCTGCTGACTAAACAATCAAAAACTTTTACCTGGAAATACCGAGTGAATAACTTCAGCTTGTCTCTCACTAGGCCTGGTTTATTCAAAATTACTTTTTTAAACTTTTTTTTTCTCCCCTGAGAAATTTCCTCTGGGAGAATTTCTTTAATGTATTGAACATCAGTACATTTTTAAACATTGATCATGTCCATAGGACTCAACTTCCAGTCCAGGCTTGCTTTTTACATTCATATTTATCCATTCCTCATTAATCCTACTTGTCAGGAATTAACTGAATATCCCAGATTTCTTTTATGGTGTTTGTGCATATTGATACTTTGCAGAATCTCATTACATGTGGTACATCTGGTCTCAGGGGATAAAAGAAGATCCCTGCATATTTATTGAAAAGGAAATGAGCATAACAATTCGTACATTCATTTTCACATTTTTCTTTCTTCTCTAGCATTATTTACAAATACACCAAATGTGGACATTTTGCAAAGCTTCAACAAAAAGTATCCAACCAGATTTGAAAACTGCCATTTTATTAATTATTGCTAGCAAATGTAAGAGATAAGTATTTTAGAAAGATTTCTTACTGCATAACAGTTGTCATAAGAAAATTGTAAAAAACCCCACCTCTAAAGATGTAGATTTTACCCAAAATCTTCATTAATATTTTTAATCAGAAGGGGGAAATATTATTCCTTAGAGATGCTGCTTCTGTTCTTCTGCCCCAACCTCATCTCACTCCTTCAGTGGTCTAATTCTATGTTAAAAAGAGTCTCTACTAAATCCTAGAATAACTGATCATTGCCATTTGCAAAAGGGGAGTCTGGCAACAAGTATTCTGTTTAACCCATTTCCCACTCTTGTCTGTCGTGACTTCATGGGAGGTGCGTGCATCTATTACTACAGTACAGTCTAAGTTTTATGTGAAGACTATTGTGTGGGGGCCTAAAAGGTAACAGGTGAAGGTTGAACTGTGGAGCAGAATTTATTTTGGTTAACTTCTACACATTTGCAGTGTAAAAACATCTGCTTATGGGGTAAGTATATAGCCCAGAAGGTCAGTGGGGGATGATTTCTGCCTGCAGAGTGCAATTAGTCTTAATGTAAATGGATAGTCAATTACCTATAGAAAAAGCCTAAATAGTTATATGTCTATGTTGTAAACATCTAAAGGTAAGTGAAAATGACTTCACACCCATATGATATTCTTAAAATCCCAAGGGTGATGTATCTTTGCTGCCAAACATGCCTTCTTTTTCCTATACCCAGCCAGTATAACTTCATTGATACTGCAGATAGTATGGTAAAGGATTAGGCAGATGAACACTGCAATGCATTGTGTAAAGTCCATCAGAAGCAAAGTTTTCTTTAGAGAAACTGCAGATGTGCCATGATCTGTTTCAGATTTTAAATTTTTTAGATTGAAATAGGTTTTTCTTATGTGGTGCTGTGTTTAATTTATTTCTTGTAGCTTTCCATGGACTGCAACAATATTGTACGTGCCTTAAATTTCTTAGTTCTCTGTTATGATGTTACCTAAATCCTGCTATACTATAAGAATTTTCACAGAAAAAAATAATAGAAAATTTCTCAAAGCAAACTTCATGACTACAAAACAGTAGTGATCTAGTCAAAAAGACCTGTCATATTTCCTGTAATGGAAATTAAAAGTCTGTGTTAAAGCAAAGTGTTTTATCCCTTACTTCTTGGGGATATTACGGAAGAAAATCCTTAAACTATTGGACTTTACCATTGCTTGTAACCTCATAGTTATATCAAAACAAGAAGTAGCAAACTTAGATCTATCCATCAGTTGAGCTAATAATACCAGTGTAGGATATATACCACAAACAGTGGAAGTATCTAACAAGGGAGTATGAGTCACTGTAATTTTTTAAACTAAGTGCCTTGGCCTAGACCTAAGAAATTTCACAAGCTGTATAAGTAGTGACCGTCATTTCTGAAGTGCCATGGTGTAAAAGTAGTAGGCAAACATTATGCATCATGCTGTAGTCAAACCAGAGTCTTGTGACACCTGTGAATGACTGAAATGGTGTAATCAACAGCATAAAAAGTATTTTCTGACACTGTGGTGACATAGCCAGAAACAATAAATAAACATCTTGTGAAAGTGTCAGCGTTGTAACCTCTAAAGGGGATAATAATTTAATGTCTCAAGATTGATCATGTTTGACAAGACCAAGTAATACGTCAAACTGTTCTGCATCTGATAGTAATCGATGCCCAAAGACAGTCAAAAATAAGGCAAACATAAAGTGATATCTCCCCTCCTCCCCCCTTTTATTTTTCTTTCCCTAAAGGTATTGTGAGTTGTGTTTCAGAAGGGTTTCTGGAGTCAGAGTTAACATCCTTTTGATAAGTGAAAACTCAGCTGTCAGGATAGCAATGTTCTCTGACTATAAAGACCGAGCTTTTGCCATCTGGCAGCCCTGCAGTGCCCATTCGCTAGCACTTACGCCATCTCAGGGGTGCCCAGAACAGTGAGGTTGCAGCTCGTGGAGTAAGGCATATGAGTTTCCCCCCCAGGGGTGCACTGATTACTGGATCTGTCGTCCCAGGAGCAGAGAAACATTCCAAACAGCCATGATGATTCCAAGCAAACAAAATCTACAGAAACACTGCACATTTTCTATCCTGAAATCACGCTTTTTTTTTTCCCAAACCCAATATTGCAACAGTCCAACACTTGTGTAGAGACCAGTAGCATCCAATACATTTTAAATCCCATATTCCAGAGTTGGTATTTATCTGGGTTTTAGAAAGCAAGCTTGGCACTTTAAGAATAAATGAGGTGAATAAGACTTTGCCTTCTTTGGCTAATTGCTACAGCAACCAACCAAATTCCCAAAAGAGATCATGCACAGAAATGTTACGACATAAAACTGAAGAGAAGGAATGACATGAAAATCTTCTGTGCTCCATATGACATTTGCTGACGCCACATGCAACTTAAGTTTCATAAACTACAGGTAAAATGTAAACACCTGACTGTCCCATCAGGTGGCAGGACTCGCTAGACTGCTCATTGAGGTCTGAAGCACTGATGGTAGAAAGGATTGTCAAAGCATGTCCTGGCAGATGCCACCACAGCTCAAACTGTTGGATGGAGGATGTATATAAGTGGAATATATTTATACAGGACTTGATCTTATCCAGAATATTTGGTAGAGCTTGTCAATTTTTTTTTGTGTGTTTGTGTTCTGTTTGAGTTTGCAACAAACTCACTATATACCAAACGGAGTTGTTGTGCAATTTCTGTATCAGTCTTTTTTTTCTTCCTCAAGATATATATATATATGGCTATATTACATGGACAATATATTGTATTTTAAAATTTAGTTCATTGAATTCAGCAATTAATGTATGTAAATAACCTTCATCCCAGAAATCCAGTTTTGTGAGGTTTTTTCTAAAGTTTTGGCATGCAAATAATTATCCAAGTTTTATGGTATTATTTCTTCTTTATGAATGCATGGTGGAACTTTCAAAAAGAAAAAGGAAACTAGTAACAAGTAAAGGATGGTAACTGTCCTCTCTTGAACAATCTCAGCCACATGGAATTGCTCATGTGTGATTACAGACATGAATTTTCTCTTGAAACAGTTAATCAATAAAACCCTTACTAATCTAGAAATATGTGAATGTCAAATAATGCAAGACATGAATGTAGAGGAAGCAGAGGGTCACTCAGATGGGAAGGCTGATGGTGCATCACGTAACAGAGGAAAGCTTGTGGTCCTCAGGTGGATCTGGTTTAGGTGGCACATCTCTTCATACAACAGAACATCCTGTTCCTATCTCACTTTTCCCTAATTTCCAAACAAATCAGATCAGGGCAATCATCTGCAGCAAGAGAAGGTAGGATGACAGAACTACATTGCAAATACATAAAATACAGGCATGCCTGCAGAAGCCAGCAGGGAAAGTCTCTCTGATAGTTGGAAGATGTATAGCATCAACAAATGAGCAAAAGCACATGTCTGAGTTCAAAGACATTCTCAGCTTGATGCCAGTTGATACTGATGTTCTCAGACCTTAGAATCACAAGAAAAAAAAATCAGCATCTTATGTTTTAGAAGGTCAAATCACTCAAAAACCTAATGCTGAGAAAGATTAAAGCTCTCTACTTTAGTGCTGAAGTTACTGAGTAAGATGGTACAGCATCTACTTGTAGCAAAAGAAATAGCAATGCAAAATGGAATATAATTCCAGACTCAATTCTTTTATTTTTTAGAGCATTACGAAGAAGAAATGTAGGGCAAAAACTGATTTACTACAAAGGAACATGGTGCACATATGTAATTCAGAGAAAACATAAATAAGACATAATTTGTAGACAATTTAGAAAAGATATCTTTGACAGATAAAGTGTTCTGAGTTATTATTTTTCATACAGCAGGATGTAACCAGTGGTGTATCAACTATTATAAATTCCATCTTGACGGCAGCACTGCAACACTAATATCCATCATGTCAGAATCTCTAGATGATACAGTTGACATAGCAGTGAGACATGTTCAGGAGCTATACTCTACAGTTAGTCTGCTTTTAAATACAACAAACTCTTTTATTGGTCTCTTGTTAACAGATTTTTCACATTTTGTGGTTTTATCCTTTTCTCCTTTTCTCAAAGGAGACAGAAAATTGCTAGTGTTACGCTGGGCAAATAACTGATAACTGTTATATGAATATCATCAATAAGCATGGGGAACCCTGCTACCAAAATCATAAAATACTATCTCTATGCATAGTATTTGGTTTGAGAACCTGAGTGACTACTGGTGTCACCTCTTAATATGACACAGAGACAAACCTGAATGTTAAACTGACAGGGCTAACTCAAGACTTCTAGTCCTCACCAGAAAAAATGACCATTCTTTTCCCATTATTGGAAGTTTTATACCCTCAACTTATAAAGGTCTCTTAAATTAAAATGAAAAGGAAATAGAAAATGTTGTAACTGCTTTGAACTACATCATTTTCATGACAGTGTGTGATCACAACTAGTCTGTACCAACACACTTCTTTGCCAGTAAAGACATCAGCAAGAACAATTTGAAATTTTGCGAACCACTTTTTGCTAAAGCTCTAATTTAATCACTGGTTATGACACTTGTTTATCCTTTATACATTGGTAGGTCTAAATACCAAGTCATCAAGATGAGTACCACATATCGATTCTCTAAAGTATTTAAGTGAAAGGCTTCAATGTATCACTTTCTTTACTACTTTGATAAAATTAGGCAACAAGTGGAGGTACTTTGAACCCCTTG
>JAOXNG010000001.1:201127156-201138329 GCA_028566535.1 Scolopax minor
TGGAAACGTGAATAAGTCATAGTCCTAAATCCTTCCAGGGAGTATTTGGAAATGCCTGGGGCATTCGGCTCAGATGTGTTGAAATCTTCTGTCTAACAGCATGAAGACCAAAAGCTAATTTAGTCCTTCTAGGTAGAGTTCCTGGCATCCAAATAGTCCTTCAAAAATTCTGCAGCCATTCAAAGGAAAGTGGTTAAAGATTAGTTTAAGTTCTATTAAGAACAATTAACAAATAAAATCAAAAGAAGAGGTGGTAAGGAACTTGTTCTTTGAGTTGTAATTAAAAAAAACACCCATTACTTTAGAAATAAAATGTATAATGTTATAGACTTAGTCATACTAAGCTCTGTTAAATCTATGATTTTAATTTAATTATATATTTAGATATTTCTCAAGTTATTGCCCAGTGTATTCAGCACTGGGAGCAATTACAGCGCTTATTCCCTAGACACCAGTTTTCACATCCTGATTCCTGCACCATTTGTTAACGCACAAATGCATTCGTGTCCATTTCTTGCTCATTTCCCTTATCTGAAAGTGAAAAGGTTCAAATATGGGTGTTGTAGGAATGGAATGGGATCTACTGGTGAACAGAAATTTCCTGTGGCCTAAAATACATAATATATGGTAGTTTTAGCAAGCAGCCTATAATGTCCTCTAAAGCGCAGATTGACAAGATATAGTTAGAGAAGCTTAAGCAGAGAAATACTTGTGGGGTTGCCTCATGTTGTGTTGGCAGATGCTCAAGCATGAATGCTCCTACACAGACAGTTTTTACTCTCTGAATTTAGACAATACTAAGGACACCTCCAGGATAACAACAGTAGAAGTATGTTAATTAAAGGAAGTTTCAGGTCCATAAACGGATTATGTCTCCCCTGCTCTGACTCACCTCGGGGCATCACAGGGCCCAGCAGGAGTGGTCATGCATAGGGCAGGCAGTTTGAATTTGGCCCTTTATGAGCTGAGCCAGAAAATTACTTCCTTACTTTGGAAATTGAGATGATAAAAGGTTGTCATGGGAGAATGTTCTGTAAAATGTCTCAAAAATGAAGCCTGCAGGGAGGCAAGGTAGTAAACAATCATATGACCCCTGTGTTGGACAAATGGTAATCATAAAGGTGTAGAGATTCCTTTCTAAGTTCTTCTGAGGGTTCATGGGAGTCTTTGGAGCAGCCAGCAAGATAACAATTAGACTTTTTTTAAACTTTGCATTGATGGGCCTGCAGGCAGTCCCAAGTTAATATTCACGTTTTGCTCCATGCCTGCAGTCACTGAAACCTTCCATTTCCTCACTAATGAACTTCAGGAGAAAAAAAGATTTTCCCCTAGAACACAAGCTTCTTCATCCATTGAGTTCCTTTGGTCCTATCCTAAATATCTTAACATCAATAGGAATCTTTTCCTTTGTTGTCTCTGGGTTGTGGATTTGAGTTACTGATGTTTTGAGAGAAGCAGAATCAGCTTAAATTGTTACTTTTTTGAGAAAATCAGAGTCAGGTAACAGATGAAAATCCAAGTAGATTATGAATGTTCAGGTCAGATCCAAGTTCCAATTAGTGACACCTGCAAGTTTCTTTCTTGCAATTTACTTTGTTTTTTTTTCCCCTCCCTGAAAGACCAACTCAGCTGGGAGGTCAGCTTGCAGGTTTTCAGTATTTTTGTGGAAGTGATAATAGGTGTAAGCAGTCTTTCTTGGGTACAAGGTAATGTGAATTTTGGGAATCTAAGAAAACAACATGTTGAGACTGTTTCCTTATACATCACTGGTGTTGCCCATGATTTTATGTGAAAATAAGAACTGAAGAGCTTCAACACCTGCTTTTTTGCTGATTTTTTTGCGCTGCATACAGAGACCCTGAATGGCAACAGTATGGCTGTGAGCAGAACCAAGGTAATCCCATTAAGCCAGATAGGGAATGAAGCTTCAACCAGGAGCTGTATATTTTCTCCTTTTCTCGCAGGCCACTTATCCAAGAGCCTTCCTCCACACAAGCTTGTGCAGCATAGCTGCTGGGCAGTGGCTTTTCAAAGACGTGTATCAACAGGTCCATAAATCTTTCACTATTGTGGAGAAGCACATTTAGACCACCTCGCTCCTCTCTGTGCTTCCGGGAATAGAGAATACATAACATGATTTTATTTTTCTTTGTGTCTCTGTAGCTGTTTGGTGGTGCAGCGTGAGCTCTCTGAATGTGCAGATGTGATGAGTTTGGACAGGGTACTTCCACTGGCATTGAAATCCAGCAAAATGTTTTGTAGGGTACAAGATTTCTTCAAGAAAAATAAGAAACGCAGAGTTTGAACAGAGCAGACCAGTGTTATTTCTTTTTTCTTTCTTTCTTTGTGGAAAAATGTTGATTTAATGATCAAAGGAGAAGGGAGATGAGCAGCCAGAAAGGTCTGGACAGTACACTCTACTGCAGTGTGTATGATCCAAATTCAGGGTGTCTCTGACAGACATGGATTTTCCTTTTTGCAGAGAAACTTACAAGATCATATATTGCTTCAGGAAACTGAGTTTGGATTCTTGAGTAATTTCCTGACCTGAGGTCATGGTTGTTAAGTTTTTCTTGAGTTTTCTCATACTCTCCCCTATTTAAAGAACATTTTTCCCCTTTGGATCAACTGCCTGCCATCCTGTCATTTTTTAAGTCCCTTAAATAATCCAGGTGCCAGCATGAGAAGTATGTATAAGTCAAATTTCTTACATTATTTTCCTTCTTGTCAGCAGTGCTTCCTAATACAGCTGTAGAAGGATAACACAACCCTTATAGGTCATACAACCAATTTTTTATGGGTCAGTTCAGCAAGTCCTGCTCATAAAACTCTCTCAGACTTCATTCAGGTTTTGTTTTTGTTTTTTTTTTTTTCTCTAAGAAAAAAATCTCTAATGAAGACTGATATTGTTGCTGTTGTTTCACTGATGATGCTTGATATTTGATATTTTTTATTTTGATTATTTATTTCTGATTTTAACTCATTTAAAAGTATTTTTCCCTCCCCTGCTTTATTTTAATTTTTGCTTCTATTTTTATATTAATTGAAAAGAGTCAAAAACTTGAAAAATTCTACCTCAGTGGTAGCAGAAGTGAAAGAAAATATGTGGCCTCTGTCTTGGGGCTGTTTTTCTTCTCTAATTAGTTTGTGGTAAGTTTACTATCCTTTCAACAAGTTCATTATTGTTGTTGTAAAGCTGTCCTGATTACTGCAGCAATTGTAGTAAGCAACAGTTTCAGCAGAGGTGCAGTATACATGAAAAGTTAAGCAAAGGAAGACTGAAGAGTCAGTCTTCCTGATAAATAGACTGTTATGGTTGATGATGCAGAGAAAAGGAATGTAACATATTAAATGTATTTGCTCCCTGATACAGCAATGAAAACACATTGACTTTCTTGGAAAAGATAAGGTTGACACAGCCTCTGAGCATACTTTTGCTATTATTGACCTGTCTATAGAATGAAATAAATGAAAAAGAAGTACAACAAATTCAATTTAAAACTCTGGCCTGATTTTCAGAAGGTTTATAGAACTTGTGGTTAGAAACCACTGTAGAAACAGATGACTAGGGAACGGGAGGAAATAGTACAACTTGTATATGAAGGTCTGAGAATGAGGACCCTACAGTTTGTACTGGTGTGTAGTTCTGGGCACTGCGCTGTTCTCCATACATTAATCAGGAGAAAGGTAAAACAGAGTGAGTTTTTATGAGGAACATTGAAGAGGCATCTCTTTATGTCTCTTGTTTCTGCTTTTCTACTTTATTTCATCTTTTCCTTTTATTTTGAAGTTGTTGAAGTTATTTTGAATTTACTATTAATTTTTGAACTGTTTGTGTGAATTTTCTCATAATGGATAATGAAAGTCTGTTCTTTTCTGCATGATTCTTATTAGACTCTCTCATAATGTCTGTCCTTTTTCCCTGATACTCTTTTCCATTATTCTCTTATTTTTTAGAAATAGAAAGCACAATATCCAAAAGCACACAGACCTCAAAAAGACGGAGCCGAGTTCGTCCACATTATTCTTAACTTACTTCTGTTCATGACAGGAATCGCACACCTTTAAGGGGATACAAAAAGTTCTTCAGTAAGAGATTAATCCACTCTGAAACTAAAGACAGCATTAAATGATTTTGTTCACTTTTTTGGATAGCTGAACTGGTTTTTATACAGTGAACTTGGCCCAAATGTTTCATATCACTATTACTTATTTATAGGTAAAAAGTAAGTATTTTTAGAAAAAAGAAAAAGCTTATTCTTTGCTTACAAGATTTCTTTATTTAGGTCGCAAAAAAAAGAAGGAAGTGGGAAATTTTATACAATATAGATGAAATGTGGATAAGGGAAAGTAGTTCTGTCTGTTCCCTTTAGTATTAACTACGAGAATGCTTTCACTTTGGTTTTCAGAGAGATCATTTTCTGTTGCTGGCCTTGTATGTGGAGGTATCAGGCACCTCTATAGAGAGTTTTTCTTTTGTCAGTGTGCAGATGGGTGTGAGATGGTGTCTTATTTTTGGAGTAATGAACTAAAGTTTAGACTTGAGGATAGACTTCTCTTTTTGCTGCTAGAGAAAGTGTTCAGGGTGAGCCTGGGCTACTGAACACCTTGACTAATGTTGAATAAGCTGGGCAGTTGAATAGGTTAATTAGATACCTTCTAAAATTGTCCAATATGTTTGGTTAATATTCTTTATTAGTGTGGAATCAAAGCATTGCACAAACTTCTAGAGTAAAATGACAGGATTATTTTTTGTTTTCTCTCCTATTTGATATTCCACTTTATTATTTACATATGAGACTATCTTGCATCCACTGATTTTTCTGTGTACAGAAACTAATGTACCAATGAGCCAATGAAAGTCAAAGCTTGATGCTCTGCAAAGAGGAGCAGTGGCCCCTCTACTGGCTTCTGCTCCAAGTGAAGTCTTCTGAGTGGAGTGGCCTAGACCTGTGGTGTTCTTCTTACCAGAATGTAAATATTTGAAACTCTGTTGATGACAGCTTTTGTGGACATAATTACCTTGATGAATACCAGTTGGGTTTTTTGTTTTTTAAAGTTTTGGATTTTTTCACCAAAACTTTTGCCAAAAGTTTATTTATTCCTGGAAGACGAAGACTCAAATGGATTTTTGGGAGAATTATCACTTATATTGTGAGACAGATTTTTAGTGTAATACAGAGAGAAATCTACTAAACAGCACATGTTTAGTTGTTCTTAAATGCAGTTCTTAAACTTTGTACAGCCTGAAGCACTTCAGAGTGGCGTTCACTTGCACAGGCAGTGTCAAACTGATTCTTCTCAGTGTCCATAGATCTACTTCATCTTTATATCAAATGCAGTTGCATGTTCATGAAGCATGTTCATGATGATGGTAGGTAAAATCAGGAATTTGAATCAGGCAGATACAACTAGAGCCCTGTCATGTTCTGATTCCTCTGCATCACCAGTAATCTGTGACAGCTCAATGAAAAGAGGAAAAAAACAAGGCAAGAAAATGGAATGCTTTAAAAGGGATAGGTAGTGAATATATTTTTAATAAGCTTAATTGAACCATCTTAAGAACTAATTACTTGAGATGGTTAGTAAATCTAATGAAGAATTATGATTGTGTTTCTTTTTTTCCCCTGTGTGCTCTGTAGAAAAGTAATGATTGTCTGTTGTCAATATAATACCCATGTTATTACTTTGAAAATAGTAGTGCTAGAAGATCACCTGCTGTTTGAATAGGTTTAGCACTCCTTGCTATAAAATGTGTGAATGGAAATTTGGCATTTTTGGAAATGAAAAGTGAATCCAAGGTCTGTATGGCAAGTCCATCTAGACTTCTAGCTTGCTTTCAGTTCTTGTACTTCAATGGCTGTCCTCCATCCTGTTGCTGGATTGTTCAAGGGGAAAGAATGGTTCATGGAAAAGCAACTATATACACTATATAAGTCTATAATATTTCAATTTGACAAATTGTATGTTATATGAACATTCTGAAATTTCTGTGGTTTGAGGAATCAGAGAGTCCCTGAAAATAGATGATTTATTTATCAATAGCCAGCAGAATTTGAAAACAGGAGAGCATACCTTGTTAATTTTCTGAAGTCCTTTTTAAGTATCATAAAAATGTTGCATCAGATATGTGATATTCCTTGGAGATAGCTGATTTATGTTTTCTAAAATCACTTAACAAGATTCCTCACTGGAGATTATGAGCTATGGTAAAATGGTGTTGACAGAAACATGGAATAGGTTACTGGCTAATTCATAGGAACCAAGGAACAGCCATAGATGGAGCTTTTCATAATGTAAAGGAGCTAGGAGTGGAGTAATCCACCAGCCTGTTCTTGTCAGAAGGAGGATTTTATTCTACTGCTGGGCTTCTCCCTGTCTCAGAGGTGAAAGACAGTTGAAGAGTGGTAATAGCACAGAGAGGAGAGAGAAACCCTGTTCTACATCATGAAAAAAATTGTACCATGTGCTCTGGGAAAGTAAACTTACCCTCCATATTTCAAAAAATCAGAAATGGAAATGGTACATAGGCTTTTTTGGCTGAAAATGTGATCTGGTTGGGACTGATGCATTTTAGGGGTAAAACCTCTACATTTATTTCTTACAACTGCAAGTCAAGAGGTTTTGAACCCCGATGGCCTGGGTAGATAGTTACCTGTCTGCCAGAATCTGGTGTATCTCCATGCAGAGTTTGTGCAACTTTTCCTCTGTGTGTATTCCCTGGGGAATTTCAAAGTAGGTGCCTTTTCTGCATGTTCTGGTTTGGTTGATTGTTATTAACAGCTCTCTTCTAGGCTCAAACCATGTAAAATGCAGCCCATCACTGTCCTAAATAGCTTCGATTTTATACATAAAAACAGAGAAACCAAAGGATTGGGAAGAATGGTGCATTTATTTTCAGTTTTTGTTTTAGTATTGTAGAGTATGTTGTTTTCCGGCAATTTATTAATGTCTGCTGACAGGTTTTGAATATGGGTAAAGTAGGTGACAATACTAATGAGTGACTCTAATGAGTGTTCATTTAAAAATAAGTGAAGGAGTTAAGGTGCTTGGGGAGAAGCATCTCACAAATGAGGTTAATTATCACATATGTCAGTAGGCAGAGTTCAGTTTATGAAAAATGAACAATAGAATGAACAAGGACTGTGGTAAAAGGTGGAAAGGTACAATTAAAATAAACTGAAGAGGAGCAAGAGCATGAAGTTTCTCTGCTTTTGAAACTTGTTCCTGAATGTGGCAGCTTTACAAGCTGAAGTGAAATTTATCTTTAAACATGAAACTCCACTGTTATCGGAAGACTAATGCCTCAGAACCATAATAGGACATCTCTTCATATCTGAGGCATAAGTCAAATATATCTTTCCCCAGCATTGCTCGAATTTTCTCTTCCCTTTCAATTTATCTTTTTTCAACAATATTCAACCAGGACTCTTTCTTGTCCCTCTGTGTAGTCTCCTATAGATCTGGCTATTAGCAAGCAAACCAGAATACTCCGTGAGATGCTGTTACTAAAGGCTCCAAGTTAGGATTGCCCATCATTTCACAGATTTAGCCAGTCTTTTACATGCTGCAACCACCTGTGGTGGTCAGCAGTTCCACAGATGGGATTTTGCTCTTAAGTGCATCACTGTACTTGAGAGCCTCACCTCTTCAGCCCTCACTCTTTGCTTTGGGGA
The DNA here is from genome assembly GCA_028566535.1 of Scolopax minor. Taxonomy (NCBI): domain Eukaryota; kingdom Metazoa; phylum Chordata; class Aves; order Charadriiformes; family Scolopacidae; genus Scolopax; species Scolopax minor. Next base: position 201,134,833 of record JAOXNG010000001.1, read on the forward strand.
TATGAGGTAGTGACCACTGATGGTGTCACTTCCCTGATCACAGACAGCTTGAAACTGTAGTTCCACAAAGTGTCAACTGCCCAGTTATTCCAGATTAGATACTGAGCTTTCCTACCTTTGTTTCAAGGTCGCCTGGTCCCAGCAGCATTAAGCATTACAAGTAGTAAAACACTATTAAGTGGGATTAAATGTACCTCACTGAAACCCTGTGTATTTGCATCTTGTGTTGTTTTTTTTTTTGTTTCTCTAAAGGTCAAGATATGGTATCCAAAGTATGTTTCATATATTATGTTGTGTATTATTCAGAAGAGGATAACTACTTTTAGAAAAAGGTTCTGAGCTGTGCTGTCAGATACTTTATAGGATGAGCTTCAAACTGAACTTGGGGAACGGAGAAAATTTTTCCTCAGCTTTATTTTTTACAGTTAATTACTCTTGGAGATAGCGGTTCACCATCAGAGTCATGGGGCTTACATCAGTGTTCTTTAGCTGTGAGCTATAGTTGTGTAAGGTTTTGCAAAGGCAAGAGGGGTTGGATGTAGAGGACAATAGATGACAGTCTAGTAAATCAGTGTCACTTCAGAGTTTATAGGCTGTTGCTGCATCAAGAGCTCATGTCACTGAACTTCAGCATTTTGACTCCGGAATTTGCTAGTGAAGAATGGGCTGTGACAGAGCTAATCAATTAGTGGTTGATCTCCCTGTCATTCTGATACATTGTAGTCAGATGTTAGTGTTTTGTACAGCTGTTGTTTAATTTCTGACACTAGTATTTATGAGAGAGGAAGCTAACTCAAGATCAGCTGTCTGAACAATTGAGTTCTTCAAATTCTAAAGAAAAATTATAACTCAGGCCAGTTTCTAAGCCTTATACTTACTTACACTAATCTCTCTAGTGTATTTTTCTCTTACGTGTGAAGTAATTTTATAAACATCAAGCCATTAACTGTAAATTACCACTATACTAAATCAGATTCCATGTCTCTGGGATAAACTGTGGCTTTACTTAGAGGCACAATGCAAACATAATTTTGGCTCTAGTTTGTAGACATACTTTCCTGTTGTCTAATTTAATAATCTTTATCCATACTTAAGTTTATGTAACAAAATGCTCATAGAGAAATGAATTTTTATTCATCTATGTTATTACAGGATGCACACACATTTCTCATACTTACAAATATTAAAATTGTTGGCCTAAATCCGAAGCTATTCTAGGTCCCGGTCAGCAAATGAGAAAAGAAACAGTCCTTTGAAGAGGTTCCTGTGCTTTTCTTGTTTATGAGGGACCCAAGGGAAAGCTGTTCACTCTCTCAGGGTAAGCTGCACAGCCTCAAACCCCTAGAAAATATGCCACTTTGATATGCTGTTTCCTGCTGTGGGCATCACAACAGATTATACCAGAAGCTGTTGGAATCTGCTATGGGCACTACAAACAGCTACATGTACAGGATTATGGGTTTACCTTTACAGATTCAAAAGGTGTAAAGGATTCAAAAGACAAACTAGTACCTCTCCTCAGTTCTGCCTGTGGTTCAAGAAAACTTCTTAAGTCAGGCATCTATATAGAATTATATATATGATTAGGCATGTACATTATTTTAGATATAAAAATATATTTATATAAGAGGGGTGAATCACAGACCTAACAGTATCCTGTCTCCAACAGGGGCCAAAAGCAATGTCTAAAAAAAGACTATGAGACTAGTGCAGACAAGAAGCAGTACTTTCCTAGCTTCCTGCAGTTTACTGCTCAGAGACTTCAGAAACTTTCTATTTAATACCAGCAGTGGATTTCTGTTCACTGAATCTGTCTAGTTGTTCCTTGAACCTATTACTAGCTTTTAACACTTGTAGCACAGAGTGGCAGATTCCACATACCAATTGCATAGTATAGAGGAGCAACTCCTTCTGCTTGTTATTTACTAATTTTCTTACTGCTCTATTTTCTTCAATTTCCTTTGTAGGGAAGAGTTACAGGCTCTGCTTGTACTTGTTCTCAGCGGAAAAAAACAGGGAGAACAGGCAGTATAAGTCATCAGCCCTCCCTCCAAGTGCTATTTAAAAACATGCCTATGTGTGGTCAAAATCAAAGATGACATGACAGAACGAAAATACACACTACAGAAGTGCAATGTTGATTTGCCAGATAGTTTTAGACATGTTATTCTGCCAGATCATTGGCATGTGCTCTCAGAGGGAAGGTGTCTCTGTGTGTGTGTGTGTGCTTTGCTCTTTCCAGACTCTTGACCGTTCTCTTGGATTCTCAGTAGCAGAAGTTCTGTAATTGCCTTGTGATGACTCAGGGATTTGAGCAAGACAGATGTGCATGAGCTGTCCTGGGGGCAGGAAATCAGTTAAGGAGACCACAAGCATCTGCATTTGTGAACTGTAGACAGTGAGCAGATAGCAAAGCATTAAACGCTCAGAAAATATCCTGGCCCTTTTGGACCCGTAGGTTTCAACCTGTTTTCTGTTTAGTAAACAGAACAACTGGAAATGTAGTTGCTTTCAGATTTAATGCATATCAGCTGAAGAGCTGCATTACTATTACTGATTTAAATATAAATACTCTGCCCAGTTTCTGTTTGTGTGGTTGTGACATGGGCAACCACAACACAGAGTTTGACAGAGAAAGCCCACATGAGTTTACATTGTCTGTTCTGCTTTTCATCTATCTTCTAGATCATCTATCTATTCACTTGATCATCATCATAGGTAGATCATCTATCTGTTCACTTGATAAGTGAATACAAAATGTTGATTGAAATAAAAAGTATGTTTTGCATTATAGCCTATCATTTTGACTAATAGGTCTCTCAATATAAATATATGAAGCAAAACACAGAGGTGCAGTGAATAGAGGGGACACCACAAGGAAACAGTCAAGTCATGCTAAGTGACATGGTAGACAGCAGTCTTTGTGGTACGGACCAGTACTTCTGTAGATGTTTGTTAATTAGCATTATTCTATAGATTTCCATACAATTTGGGGTGACTTCAACAACCACTATTGCCACAAAAATCTAGTCTCCCTCTCTCCTCACTCCCTGCCACTAATTCTTGTCCTTATATCACTTCCTACCATGGGCCAGCACAGATGTTTGTGTTTGTTGGGGAGCTTGGCTTAGAGTAAGCGTTTATTTATTTGTTTGTTTGTTTTTCAGAAACATTAATTTTCATTCAGATGAGCTCCTTGATTAGGGTCAACCTGGAGATGCCCCAGTACTCATGGGGTGGGAGTAGCAATGAGCGGTCAAAGCAGAACAGAGGGTTGGGAGAGTTTCTGCAAGAATGCACATGAAACATCATCCTGACCTAATTTACTAAGCAGCTGGCAAAATTGCTACACCATATAAATTATGACAGTATAAAAAATAACCTGTTTAGCTGAATAGAAACCAATTTTAATCCCTTTGAAGCTAAAAAAACTGTGTCCTTCCATCTCTATAGGGTCAGCATTTTGGGCCTCGAGATTTGAGGTGGGGAGATGAAAC
>JAOXNG010000001.1:201159595-201170233 GCA_028566535.1 Scolopax minor
CACAGTACGGTACGAGACAGGTGAGACTCTGGGTGGATTCAGTGCATGAGTGACACAGAGACACTGAGATGGCTGGAAGAGCGTATTAATAATTTTTGCTGTCACTACACATTTAAGTGGAGCAAGGAGAGACGGGGCAGAAGGCAGCCCATGCAGTGGTCTCTGCAAGGGAACACACTGATTTAGAAACAAAGCTCCCCAGCCAGAACTGCCTTCAGACCCCAACAAATATTCCTGTGGTGGCTTCAGACATTATCATCCCGTCTGTCCTCCATAACCTTCCCTAAGAGGATGAAGTCTTCCTCAGGGAAGAGGTCTCAAGACAGCAAACCGTGATCTGGAGCAGGGAGATGTGTGCTGGGTGGGAGGCAGTGATGCTGGGCACCACATGATTCCCCCATAGCTCGTTCACTGTGACCTGACTGCAGAGGAGATTTCAGCTCAGCTTCCACCACTGATCACAGCTGCGCCCGTGTTTCACAGTAGGGGAAGCTGTTTTACTGCATTTGCAAAGGAGAAAATAAGCTGATGGAGTTTATGGATGAATTTACTGGGTGCTTGTATACACTGTGGCTGTGTACAAACCTCATTTCAGAAAGTGTAATTCTGCAAAGTGTGGATACGGACATCTAACTATTTTTAAAAATTCTTCATTCAGTATTCATTTTGGTAAACAGGACTACACTCAGAAAAAAAATCATATTTTTCATGAGAATAAATTTTCAGGTATGATTTTTGTTTTGAAACTACCCAAAGGCATTGGACTGCACCATGAGTAATGGAATCCTCACACACTGTTTTGAAAATCATGTCTCAGTCACCAGAGCTGGAAAGTACTGAAGAAAAGTGTGTTAGAGTATGCATGCATATATGTATCTCCTGCCAGAAAATATGCACATGACAATGTATTACAAATACATTACAGTATTTTGTAATTAATAGTTATTTATGAAGGCCAAATGATTTTGTCCTGAATTTTTTGAAAAAATACTCTTTTTTTCACTTGATGTTCAAGTGTCAGATATCAGTTTGGAACAGTTCATGGTACCTAGTTGTACAAGGATGTGTAGGCTGACTCTATGTTTCTTCTTTATCTGTGGATCTCAAATAGCTACTTTTTCTTTAATTCTGAAGAGGAAATTTATGTATTGAAATGATTGAATGCTGAATTGTATCTTAGCTGCTGCTACAAAACTGAAAGCCAAACAGAAGGTGATACATTACTCTCAAAATGTCTTTCTGTAATGCCACTAAGGATTTTGGCTAATCTCTATTGTTATTCTTCTTAAGAGAGGGAAAATAAATAATACAATCATAAAATATACAGCATGTCATTAAATGTATAGTTTTAGCATTTTGCTTCTCTTGTCTTTGTAGAGAAATGACATTAAAGTTCCTTTCTCTTTAATGACAGATCTGAGCTCTTGCTTACATTACATTATTAAAATAATAAATCACTGGCAGTTTTATGTAGACATACAATAGTGTGTATAACTATTTGTCTATGAATGTTTGCATCCATCTAAGTAAAGTTAATGTAAAACTGGGATGTAATCTTTTAATATATCCAAGTAATAAACTGGTATTGCAGTGGTGAGGGTAATAAAGCACAACATGCATGAAAATGGCAAATAAATTAGGGTATCTTGTGTACTCAAAATAATGGTTTCTCTTCTAGGATGTGTGTTAGATGGCAGTTAGCATGAAGGAAGTAATTAAAAAGAAGGAACTAAACAAAGACTAAGAGTGGGAGAAGGGAGAATACTGTGAAGAGACCAGGAGAGGGGGGAAATGTGTTACTGTAATAAAAGCAATGGTACCACATTATATTGAACACAAAATAGACTAAATGAGCAGTCCTGTATGGTTTAGGGTGGTTGTATTTTGTGTGTTTTTTCTTTTGTTTTGGGAAAAATTCTACAGTAATTTCATCTTTTTAAGACATTAAAGTTAACAGAAGTTACAAAAATATCAGAAGTTGTTGACACATGTATGAGTAAATCTCTTGTAAGATTTAGGCCAGGGGCAATATATCTTTACACATTTTTCAACTTTATGTATACATCTATATCTATATCCATCTAACTCCCTATGTGTCTATATTTGACTTTTGTGACCCAATCACAGCTGTAAGTAAGGAGTGATTAATGAAATGTGGATTGCAGGGATCAAAATCTCTTTTTCTGTTTTGACCTATGCCTTTTGGAAAACAGTGACTGAGAAGAATATTTGGTAGTTAGAGCAATAAGCAACTGAACCTGCAGCTGTAGAGCAACATTTTGGCTTACGTGGCAAAGGCTTGGGTGAAGTTAGAGATGTGGTATCACCATGCTATCTGGAGCACTGCTGACACTGTTGCTAAAAAACAGCAATCAAATCTTGTGTTTGCAAGCCAAACACAATGTTGAAAAATGAGAAAGATAAGATTAACAAGAATAATCCCAGACCCAATATTTATGTTATTCTCAAGAAGTGTGGGCGGTTGTTTAGACGTGTTGTCTGTAGGATACTCATCTTGTCCAATTGAAATCTCTACAGTGTAACTTTCTACATCTAACTAGTTATCTTTAATTCTGTGACACCCAGTGAATAGAAAAATTTTGACTGTGTGATTCATCTCAAAATAGTCATTAAAATATGCCATACAATCTTTCTGGAAGTGGTGATTTACTTTCAATTGGTTCTAAAGAAAGCCTAGAGAAGTAATTCAGCTGTAAGAATTGATTATGTAGACATCCAAGGTAACCAAGGTGAGACAAATTCTACTCTTTGGACAAGCAGAGGAAGTAGATGTCTGATAACAAAGTGCTGTTACTCTACCATAAAAAAAAAAAACAACCAAAACATAACAAGATGCAAACAAACTGTTGATGCTCACGGATGTGTAGTGGGATGTAGAACTATTTCTCTTGTGTTACGTCTTAGCAGCGAGTTATTTTTTTTCTTCTTTTTCTTTTCTAGAATGATTACAAGAAATTGTCTATGCAATGCAAGGATTTTGTAGTGGGACTCCTTGATTTGTGCAGAAATACAGAAGAAGTGGAAGCAATTTTGAATGGTGATGTAGAGATGAGCCATAATAATGGAGAACGTGGTCGCCCCAGCCTTAGCCGCTTAAAACTCGCCATTAAGTATGAAGTTAAAAAAGTAAGCAATTTGTTGATCAAACAGACATAGTATTAAATTGTGTTGTTATTAAATGTTTGTGGTTTTGTAGCCTATGATGCTTAAATGAACATTTGGGCCCTTCTGCACAGTGTATTTTACAAACAAAAAAATCTTTGCCCTACAGAGCTTCTAGCATAAACAAAAAGCAGATATTCAGAGTGGATGCTGGTCACACTGAGTATGAGAGCAAATAGCTAAAAATTATGTAGCTGTTTGCAGAATTTGTTGGGTTTTTACTTGGTTTTAGCTTTAATCTATTTAAAAAAAAAAAGATGAAAGAAATTTGCACTACCTCTGCAGCCTGGAAAAGCAAAAGATTTGGTTAAAAACAGAGTATATCACAGCAGTCCCGTGCACTGCGCGATAAAAAATATTGATACACATTTCTGTCAAGCTGTTGTGTCTTACTCAGAAAATGAGAAAACTTGAGTTTTAATGGAACAAAGTGTCAATAAAATAATAGTTTTTTAAATTAAAGAATTGCTGAAAACATGCCTTCATGCTGGGAGATTATGCTCATCAAAAAAACTTTTCTTATACCTTTTCTCGTGCTCCTTTGAATATAAGCTGAGTTGTGGCTATCCCAACATTCATAATATGCTTCATACAGATGTTATTTTAAGAAAAGATATTCTGATATCAATATTAGTTTTGTGCTCTTTTCTTTGTTACAGTTTGTAGCACATCCAAACTGCCAGCAACAACTTCTCTCAATCTGGTATGAGAATTTGTCAGGTTTACGGCAGCAGACCATGGCAGTGAAGTTTCTGGTTGTTCTTGCTGTTGCAGTAGGACTGCCGTTCCTTTCAATGGCTTACTGGATTGCTCCTTGCAGTAAGGTCAGTCTTTCAAATCTTGTAATGGCCTTTTATTAATTCCTCTATCATCTCTATTTAGATTCCTGTCTGGCAGAGGTGAAGTGTGAGTATAAATTACTGACATGCTTAAATCATACTTCAGAAACTTGTTATTTTAAAGCTGAGTTAGAATGGAATGGCTGCAAGATTTCATGTTCTGACAATTAATACAGGTAAATGTGTTGAGTGCAGTGTATATTAAATTAAATTGCAATGGTTGAGCAAGAGTTGCCTTGTTGAAATCGTACTTTAGAAATGTGTCAAACTGTTCTTCATTTAGTTTTGCCTTAGCAGGCAGCTGCAGAGGTTCCTCATTTCCCATTGATTTTGAACTAGCCTAAATTCAGGCTGTTGGGTTGATTCCAGTTACTTCAAAGGCAATATCATTTTTGTGATTAAAAATTAATAGATAGAAGTCACTGAAACATGAATGCCAGAAATTAATACAATTGTCATCAGTTTTCTAGAAGTCAAAGTGAAGTGTATTGGCTTGTAAAGACAGTATTAATACTCATTATATTTCATGAAGTTTTTTAAGCAGTCATACAGAGCCTCCACTGCATCCATTTATAACACACTGTCTGTTTTGGATGATAAATTGTATGGGAAACCCTTCCACTGAAGATGAGTTACAATATCTAACCTCTTGGAACTTTCTGTTGAATCTCTGTTTTAACACTATCGATTTTAAAGGAACACTGATGGAAAATTTCCCTTGAGATTATGGTAGAGGGAACAAATGGGATCCTATAAGGATTATTCGACAGGTTAGAGTACAATATCCATGATTTTAGCAGGTTGAATCCTGTGTGCATACAATGATTCCAAGGGAAGAGGAAAGTTGAGAGGACTGAAGTCTTTGTGATAGGGGTTTTTTGTGTGTTGTTCTCTGACAGGAGAAAGGTTGGCCTTTATTGTTTTGTCCTATTTTTCATTTCATTCATTCTCCAACACCCTGAACTGCTCTCCTCACCTTCTCCTACAAGGTGTTGATAGCCACCATCACCACATTGCAGGGAGACAGGAAAAAATCTGATTTTGTCTAGTGTTTTTCTAACTATCTAGCAACCCTTCCCACCACTTGCTTTAGCGTTCTGCCCCAGCTTGGACCATCAGAATCTCTCTCACGTGAACCACCTTTTCCCTCTTTCTGAGCACCACAGCTCTCTGAATGCCTCTTTCTCTCCAGTTCAGAATTTTTTTCCTGTTTTTCCCCTGCTTCTCCAAACCAAAATAACTGCCTTGGAGGTGGAACTGCTTTGACGTTACTCCTTTAGCTTTCATCCTAGCATCAGTTTTCACCCAGGAAGATGAAACAAGCTCAGTGTGCAAACCTCAGGGGGGTTTATCATCTCATCAAAGCTGAGGTTTTGCTCACAAGCTGCTTGCAGCTCAGGAGGAGGATGTATGTGAGCTGACAGCAGAGCTTCTGGATGTGTTTGCATGGGAAGAAGAGGCCCTGACCCAAGCACAGACCAGCAAGAGCAGAAAACTGAGGCACCACCCAGGATCTCCAAGTCCTAAACGTCCTACAGGTGTGTCGTGTGTGTGACCAAACACACAGGTAGATAAATCCAAGCCTTAGGTGGTTCAGATCTGGAATTCCACCACCAGCACATCAGACCTAACGGAGAAACGGGTGAGATCAGAGTCTTGGCTTTCCCCATGGGGCTGGGCCGAGGGAAGGGGGCAGGGTCGGTGCCCCCCCAGAAGCTGGTCCCTAGAACCCAAATGAGAAACCAACCACTTCCTTCTCCTCTGAACGATACCAACTGTATCAAGTCTCTCAGATCACCTTCTCTCTGCTTTTATATTTACAGACACCTAGCTAAACACCACCAAAAGGGCCAGGATTCCATAATACTTTGCAAATTTGTAAAAAAACCAACCAAACAAACAAAAAACCCAAAAAACCACCAAAACACAGACTTAAAATCCTCCTCTAGAACATCGCAAAGGAGATAATATACCTATAGCACTAAGCTCTGATCAGCATCAGTTGAGGTCTAGCAAAGCAACAGGCAGAAACAGCAAAGGAGAAAAGCACTAAGAGTTGCTCCCTCAAACAAGGGGTGGAAACAAGCAGTCACCAAGTGGTTCCTGCAGTACCTTTGAGAAGGCTGACATTAAAATCCTGGTCTGAGCACCACCACCTTCCCAGGAGGTCTCTCACCAGTGAAGCCACACAGAGAAGCTACACTTGCCTGTAGCTGGCTACTGCAATCAGTTTCCATTTTTAGTGCTGGTTTGCAATCAGGCCAGAATGAAAGCAGGATGTATTCCCCTGCTGCTGGATGTTTTGTCTGCCTGTTCCTTAACCTCACTGTTGTAAACTCTGTACTTCCCCCCCCATCACTTCAGTGTTTAATTTCTATTTTGGCCTAATGGCTAGCTCAGATGCACATGTTTGCTTTTACTTTGATTTATTGCCATGCTGTGTCTGAAAAAATAGGTGGGTGATGGAAATGTTTAAAAACATGTTAATAGCTCACAAAGCAAACTACTTGTGAGCTCCAACTGATAAATACCCCTGCCTCAGCCCCAGTTAGGGGACACTGGGGCTCAAACGTGTTCTGAGACATCATAACCAACAGCACACTCCTGTGTTAAGGCCAGGGCTCAACGGGAGCTGCATATTTCCTAAAGCACTTCACCATCTTTCCCTTCTTTTAGTATCCAAGATGCAGTTGCATAGGAATCTGCTTCATTAAATCCTTTTCTGCCCTGCAGCTGGTTATATTTCACACTATTTTTTTTGCTTTTTGTTACTGCTGGAGGTCTTAGGCACTGGAAGGCTGAGTCCTTCCAGGATGGACTTCAGGAGATGAGTATAGCCCTTTCCAGTCTTAGTCAAAACATGGGTACTGAACTCTTTAGGGCATATCATACAGTGATGTTAGTGGCACAGACAGGGGGAAACAGCATGTCTTTTGGGGTGAAATCCAGAGACCCAACTCTGATCACATACCATTCACATAAGAGAAGTGTGCACCACTGGAGAAGAGGCCATACATCACACAAAGTTTTCTTCTATTTCTGGATACAGAGATTTTCTTTTTCTCTCCTCAGTACAGCAAAAGCTAAAAACTCAAGTCAAACTCACAGCCACAAGGCACAGCAATTACAAAGGACCAGTGACAACTAACACACCCCCCCCCTTCCTGCTGAGTGGTACTCCTCACTCAAGAATCATTTCTTCTTGTTTTGCAAGGATAAGGTTTGATGTTTCTAATCTTAGGCATCTAAGCCTAAATTAAGAAACAATGACAGAATGTTGCCAAATTTCCCATGTATATAATGATCAGAGAAAGCTTACTTAGAAGGTGCAAATCCACATAATTTTACAAAACAAATTTCTTAATCCTTTGTAGGAACAGAAAAGAAAGCTGACTTTAGTAGCAGTTTTTGATTTACAGTCAGTGTAGGTGAAAATAGCAAGAAGATAGAAAAAAAAAGGTAAAGCTTTAGGCATAATAATAGGGCTGTTAGGTTGTGACAAAAGGTAAAACTATACAGAAGACAGGTACTAGCCCCAGAACTAGCCTGATGCTGTTACACTAACAAAATAAGCAAAGACCTAATCACCTTCTTCTGTAGCCTTCTCTTTGTAGCACTGTATTTATATTTAAATACTGCAAACAGAGCAGAAAACACTCCCAAAATACACACTCCACTGTGTACATAGTACCACTATGTGCACCACTCCATATGTGTACCACTGGAGAGAAGATGAAAGAGCAAGTCATTTCAGGGTTATTTGTCATGTAATGCAATGACACTGTTAAACATAAATCCAATAGCTGCTTCTTGGTGCACTTTTACTTCTGTAGTGTCTAAAGAGCCTGCTACCCCTAAACAAGGTCCTTCTTTCTCATTTTTCACCCCAAAAGGAAAAAAAACAGCGTCTGGCCAAATTGCACTCAAGGTATTTGGTGTAGGGATGATGCAGGAGGTTTGCAGTGAGTTGTTGGGTGATTTAAGGAGTAAAGGTCCAGACTAAAAAGAAAATAATCAGATTTTCTCTACCAAATACCTTCAGGAAATATTTCCACATCTGCTCCAGTTACTAAATATGGTAATATTTAAAGAATTGAGAGCTGAATATAGGAGCACATGAAATGTCAGGTTGTAGGAGGTTAAATAAGTTCTTTTGAAGTCCAACTTCCCGAATAATTTTACTCTTGTGACAATTTGATTGCCTTTTCAATAACCCTGTTTAGGATGCATTTACTGATCATTATCTTGCGGGTTTACATCCTGTAATGAAATCTTCCCTGCTGTCTTTCTGAGCTGGGTCCTTCAGGAGCTGAGGGGCTCGGTGGTGGCCATGGCTGGCGTGCTGGGGTGGTGGTGTAGCTCCATCTCACCCACCTTTCCTGACACCAGCCACTTCCCTTCCTCTCCTGCTTCTAAAGGACAGCCAAAGTGTTTTGAGTGCTGAAATCCCTGTCTCACTAAAACTGCTCTCGACTGGCTGATTTCCTTTGCCTTACAACTCTCAGTTAATTAGGAAAAGGTTAATTCTTCACCTTCCAGTACCTTCTCTCTGCTATTATTCCGACCATGCTTATCTTTCCCTGTCTCCGTCTTTCCTCTGGCTCTCCTGTAAAAATGCCTTTTCAGGATTAGTTGGTTTTGAATGTTGGTATTTTTGTCTGTTGCTTTGTATGTCTCTGTTTAAAAGCGTATCACCAGTGTCACTTCAAGTGAAATCCATGTAATTATTTTTTAGGTTTGAAAGGTTTCTGCTTTTAAAGGGCAAGCAACACCTTTCGGCAGCCTTTCCAGGTGCATTAAAACACATGGGAATTTCCAAACGCAGTGGGAGGAGAGGTTTCCCCACCAACAGCGTGGAGCATCTAGAAGAGCTAGCTTTTGTGGAGGATGATGGTCACCTGCAGAGGCTTTTCAGAACCTAATTCCAAGAGCATTTTATAGAAATCTCTTCTTTGCTTACAAGGAGAGACTACCCAGATAAGGATGGATGTCTTAAATCCATTGTGTGTGCCCTTCTAGGAAAACTAAAGGTAAGAAAGCTTTAGAAAATGCTAAAACCTTTTCCAAAGTATTAATTTATTTCTGGATTCAGGGGTTTGTTCTCTTATTAAAAGTATTAATCAAATTGAGCATGGCTTTACTAGATCCCCAGGTCAGTCTTTGGTGTCATCAAAGGTTATTCAGTGTTGCCAAATTCTTCTGGATATTTCCAGCAAAATCAGGGGCCGTGACGTGGTCTTCTTTTACAGATCTCTGCTCTACACTAGTTTAATAATCTGTGTGCCAGGAGCACTGGGGAGCGGTGTGGAACATCCAGTAAGTGGTGCTCAGTTAAGGACCAGCCACCAAAGCCTGAGTGATGACCAGCACATCATTGCAGCTTGCTCTCAGGCAAGATCTTCTGGCATGGGGTATTTGCTCTTTGTGACTGCTGCTCAGTGAGCTGGTGCCTTTCTGCTGTTCCCTTCAGGGAATGACTACAAAAAGGGGCAGGGATAATCCATGTTTGAGACTCTTCTGATGGAACTGGAGACTTAGCGCAGGATGGTATTTCTCAGTTTGGTGAAGGATAGTGTTGTGTAATGTTATTGCTATTGCTACTCCACCATGCTATGATTAACATATTTTGTCAATATGCACCAGAAGAAAAGAAATCACATTTAGAAACACTCACTGAATAAGTGTAGAGAGTGTGGAAGGGCAGGTCCTGACAGCAGGGGGACCATGACTAGCACTTGGCAGGGCGTTTACAGGTTCTAGTACCTCACAGGGAGGCAATACTCTTTTCACTGATGTGGATGAATATTTGTGAAACTCTGGTAAGGTAACGTAGGTGCCGATGCACCACACAATACACAAATACATCCTGCATCCACTGAACTGACCTTCAATATTCTCACAATCTGGTGTGTAAAGCACACACAGCCCCACCAGCCTTCTAGTCCCTGGAGTTCTTAGAAGGGTGAGATAAGGACATGGTCAAGAGGTTCCTTCACTGTCTTTCTATTTTTGATAGGAGAGGGTTGGAAGTACTTCAGCAGTACTGCTGAACTCCTGGTTTTGAGACCTCTTAGTATTTCTTAGTATTCTGGTTTTTGCTTACTTTATTCAAGTACTAATTATAGCAACATTAATATAGACCAATTTTAATACTGAACAAGCATGCGTCAACATTTGTGAAGACATACTGCCAGGCAATTTTACAGCCTTCCTTGATGCAGGACAGGGTGGAGGTGTACAAGGAGAAGAACTGGGAGGACTGGGAAGGACTTTAGGCACATCCTTGTGTCTGAAATTTGAACTAATTAGGTAGAGAAAAGCAAGAGAACTGCTGGCAGAAGCAAGATGGAGCAGAAGGGAGAGGTTTCCACTCTAGTGAATCCCTGGTTACAGATGAGCAGAAGTCAGGAGGACGTGGGAGAGAGAGAGCAGGGGCAGACAAGGTCTATGCACTTGCTGAAAGCAGCAGTGGTTCATTCACTGCAGCATCTGTCCTCCCTGTCATCCCTGAGCTGCCTTTCCCCAGTGTAGGCCCTGTAGCATTGATGGAAGAGGGCCTGAGAGTGACTGCTAAAAGCCAGCAGTGGTCCATGCTCCTCAGGAGATCTCCAGTGAG
>JAOXNG010000001.1:201171839-201184375 GCA_028566535.1 Scolopax minor
TATAGTGGCCTATGGAGGGAAGTGACTCTTTATGAGGGAGTGTAGTGATAGGATGAGGTGTAGTGGTTTTAATCTGAAAGAGGGGAGATTTAGATTACATATTAGGAAGAAAATCTTTACTGGAAGACGTTGCCTGGGGAGTTGTGCATGCTCTACCCCTGGAAGTGTTTGAGGCCAGGCTATATGGGGCTTTGAGCAACCTGGTCTAGTGGGAGGTGTCCCTGCCCATGACGGGAGGGATAGGAACTTAATGATCTTTAAGGTCCCTTTCAACTCAAACAATTCTATGATTCTGTTTTTTACATACACACAGTGAAATCTCCCTGGAAGCAGGACTTACTATGGTTGATGTGATTGCACAAATGCTGAAAGTTATTAAGACAATGCCATATAATAGTCATCCAATACAATCTTAAAATTACAGACCTCTTTATGGAGAAGATAGGCTGACTTACATTGAGCTTCTCATCAACCAACACTCCCAAGTCCTTCTCCTCCGGGCTGTTCTCAATCTGTTCTCTTCCCAGCCCATATTTGTGTTTGGGATTGCCCTGACTTTTCTGCAGGCTTTTGTCAGTTTTTAGATTTTAGTACTCAAAATACTTTTCTGTCTATTTTGAATGGGTGGTTGGGGAAGCGCCAGGAGTTTTAAATTTTATAATTTTTGATCAAGGGATATATTAACATTATGTCCTTCAGTATTTTTTCTTATTTCTGGACCATATCTCTTTCTGACATTTGTCTCCTAACCCATCTTCATTTGTGAACACAAGAATAATGCATTTAAAAGGACACTGTCAAGGTACTTTGTTATTTTCCAGCTCTGCTTTACTGTGTGCTGTTTATGACTGTTCCTTCCTAGCTTGAAATAAAATCTTTCCCCATGACTATTATCTGTTCTCTGTGCACTTCACTCAAAATAATTGGATGTTGAAGTTCATCTCATGAGGCTGATGCTATATTTTATTTAAGAAAAGATTAATTTTATTGAATGAGAAACATTAATGAACGTTTGTATTTGTAAAATAATATAAAGGAGAAAGATCAAATTTTATGCCTGCTAATCTTGGCAGTGTTCCTTTAAATATTTGTGTAGTTTTTGTGTAGTTTTCTTAATTTATCTGTATTTGAGACCTTATCATCACATCCTTGGCTGGAACCTTTTATTCTATGTTTCTGTTAAAGCTGACTGTGAGGACAGCAAAGTTCTGACTTTGATATTGAAACAAGTGTAGCAAAAAACCAACTACAAATAAGTTCCTTTCTGCTTTTCCCAACCATAGACTGTTACGTGTTTCAGCTGAGGAAACACTTGCTTTCAGTTCTTTCCAAGGAGTTTTTGTCAGATACAGATACTGTCTTCATGTAAAATAAAAAATTACTTTTCTGCATCTGCCAACTAAGTGAACAAGCTGAGATTTTTACTATTAATACAGGCACTCTCAAAAATAAATAATTGCTAAAAGTTCAGCTTTGTTTGAATTTCTATGGAATTTCTAGTTTTTGTGTTGCATTAAATCATGTTAGATTTGCTCTTAGTCATGACAAAATTGAAGACCTTTCTACTAAAGGAGTCAGGGAGGAAATTAAGACACTACAGAACTATAAACATAATCTTTTGAGGCCTCCTGACTCTTTTTCAACAGCTATAATATTTTTTTCTCTTGATGACTTATAATAAAAATAGATGCCCCAATATAATTACAGAACTATTTCAAAATACTGAGTTAAAATACATATATAGTGAAACTGATAGATTATGCCTCTCAAAATAGCAAGTAAGTAGAAACTTCTAAAAGTGACTGTCAGCATGGTATCATAGCATACAAATTTTCCCAAATATTTGTTCCTGTGTGTTACTGAAATATATATTTCTCTGTGTTACTCTTCTTCTTATAAATTTTTATTTTGGAAGAAAGAAATGCAATGTCCTTGTGTTTCATATCCTTTTTGCAGCTGGGGAGGATAATGCGTGGACCATTTATGAAGTTTGTAGCCCATGCAGCCTCTTTCACCATTTTTCTTGGTCTACTTGTCATGAATGCAGCTGACAGATTTGATGGCACCAAACTCCGACCTAATGAAACAACAGGCAACGTAAAACAGCTATTTAGGATGAAAACATCCTGCTTCTCATGGATGGAGATGCTTATTATTTCTTGGGTAATAGGTAAAGATTAAGTTTTGCTTGAACTGCTATGATTTCAGTTTTTAAATTTAATCTTTGCTGTTAAGGTTATGTTTCTACTGGTTGCATTTACACATTGGCCTCGTGTTTCTTATTGGATGTCAGCAGGATTGACATGTGCCTGTTAAATACGAGCATTCAGGTGGAATCTACATCATCTGAATATGAATGAATTCAGTTTTATGAATATCAAAGGAAAGTGTGTACCAGTTTTCTGGGTTTTTTTGAGTCAAGCTGTGTCAACTCCAAAGGGGAAGGATTTCCACATTATGGGCCAAGTGTTTTTGTGTCCAGTTGTCTCTTTCAGCTAAAATTTTCTTATTTTGCAAGTGTGCCTACAAAATTAATATTGTATAGCTGAATGTATTATTGACAAAAGAAAAGGAGGCTATAGAATCCTGAACATTCAGTGGTAGATTTTTCCTTCCCAATATGGGGGTGAACTTAATACTACAAATAGTTCTCTGAGTTGACCCATTTAACTTGGTGATGCAGTACTATTCAGCCTCAAAACTTGAGCACAGACCGTCAAAAATATTTTAGCTATCTGATTCTTATTTACAAGTCTAATACCATTTATTCCAATGGGGATTAGATGACAAAATATTTTAAGGATCTGGGTTCTGGTTGTTAGTTCAGTCAGTAATATAGGAGAGTTAAATTCAAGCTAAGTAGAGTTTGCTTCCATTCAAGAGCTTATGCGTTTAAAATATTTTGCTTTTTGGAGTCCTCTGGGATTGAAATTGGAGCCATTTGCACACCAACTGATTCTGGCTTTAAAAGATCGTGATGGTCTTTATTTCATCGTAAAGCTGTTTATAGATTAATATAATTGTGTATTATAGAAATAATATGGCATTTAGATTCCAAATATTCTATAAATACCAGTGTTTTCATCTGATAATAAAGGAGTAAATAATAATTTCCCAATTTAATCCCATAGTATGCTAATATAATCTATTTTCTTTATTTCAGTCATGCATAATATGGTTTATGAAAAAATGATTCAGTGCATACAGATGTAGCATTGAATTTAATTACTATAATTAACATTATAATTGTCCTTATCTGAAAATGATGAAAAGTTCATTCAGACAATTTGATAAATGCAAAAAATAGTGACATTATTCCAATTTAGTTTTTTCTTAACATTCTTTAAAATCCTACAAATGTAGTCCATGATTAAATAAATGTTATCTTTAAAAGGAAAAGTATTTGCTCAATAAAAAGGGTGACATAAACTAATACTGTAGTTCTATATTTTATTATTAAGGGAGAATAATTAGGAATAGATACCTTTGCCCTATTAAAGAGGGCAAAGATTCTTACTTTCATGCTCATTTGTGACATATATTTGTAATTTCAGTTCAGGGGGATCTGCAAATAAGAAAATGTGCGTTCTGCTATTAGTTCTGCCACTGCTATATGATCCTGCCAGAGTAATTCTGCTCTTTCTGTCTCTTCCTTTGTCTGTAACAGATGGTAATACTCACACCCCACTCATCTCTTTGAAAGCTTTTTTAGTTGTGGAGGAAGAAACAACATGAGAGATTGTTATTGCTCACATGAGAAAGAAGTACTGGAATGGATAAGAATTGGCAGGTCCAAGGGTTTTCGTTTGTGTTGCTTTTGTTCGAACTCCCACTGACCAAAATTGTTTTGAGTTTGACTGCAACCAAGAGCATATCCTATGCAAAATAAAACGTCAAGTAAAACAAACATGATGATAAAAGAGATAAAACAGAACTGTTTTCTCTGTTCTGTCTTATACAGGCATGATATGGTCAGAATGTAAAGAAATTTGGTCTCAAGGTCCAAAGGAATACCTTTTTGAGTTATGGAATATGCTTGATTTTGGTATGCTAGCAATTTTTGCAGCATCATTCATAGCAAGGTTTATGGCATTTTGGCATGCGTCCAGAGCCCAGAACTTCGTTGATGCAAATATGAAAGATCTGACAAGTCCAACACTGGAGCCTAACATAAAATACTACACCTTGGGTGAGTTAATTGCACATGATTAAAGTTTACTTCTTGGGCCAAGATGAATTTATTTCCACAATGTACTGCTTAACAAATTCCCACTCCTCTTTCTCATCCCTACTATTTGACCACAGTTCCCTTGGCTACGCTCATACATCTCTTTGGGGACATCAGACACTGAAATAATTTGAGATTAAAATGACCCCACTGTCACCCCAGAATTCTATCCTGCAAACCCTTGTGTTGGGGCAATTGTAAACATGATGTACTTTACATGTAAGGGCAGAACTAAGCAATGAGATGCAGGAACTGCTTTGCCAAAATAACCAGTGTATCTTTTATATATTCTTTGCTCAGAGACTTTGTTATATTATTTTAATATTTCTCAATCCACTCTCCTTACCAGTAGGAGATAAAAATGTTAATAAACTTGCTTGGCATATATTAGAAGTGACTAGAAGCTATTTTGCTCAACTGAGAAAAAATTAAGGTCTGTTTACTTGTGTTCACTTTGAACACCACCATATCTCTTTTCCCTTTATTAGATATTTTTCTCTAGATACTGAATTTCATCAGTTCCTATCTCTATTCTGTGCCTCAAATACTATTTCTGATAAGGTTGCATTTCTTCATTATCCAGGCTGTAGAAAAAGCAAAGTAATTAATATATATATCCTGAAATCCATTAAATTGTAGTCTTACAAATTTTTCTTGAAAAATACAAATGCCACATCATTTATAAAAGCAGCTAGTTAAATGTTAATTTGGTTTTCAGTAACACCCACTTGAAGAATTTGCAAACAGGGACTGTTGTTTATGTTCCCGGTTTCTGGGTATGACAAGCACAAATCTTGTAACTCATTTGTGCTATATAATACTGTGTCAAGGAGTTACCAGTGGCATCACTCATGAGTCGTGACTTTGTTTTACACAGAGTTGAGCCATTTTATAGTGCACGTATGTACATTGAAGTCTGCTTGGAGAACATCTGTGTATGGTAGTGCTAACATGGATAATATTAATAGTGAATATTTAATGCCACAGGTTTTATCAGAGGTTAGCAAACATACCTTGGTGGACACCAGGCAGAACATGAGGCAGCAGTGTGCCCTTGTGGCAAAGAAGGCAAGTGATATCCTGGGCTGCATTAGGCAAGGTATTGCCAGCAGGTCACGGGAGATGATCCTTCCCTCCTTCCTTCGACTCAGCGCTGGTGCACCCACACAGTGGACTGTGTCCAGTTCTGGACTCCCCAGTACAAACAGACATGGACAGCCCACCTGTATCATCAACAGAGATCTAATCAATAGAGTCAGTGGAGCTGTGAAATGGTTTTAGAGCTACCTGGCTCAACTCAGTTGGCCAAATGTGACTGACTAGTGCCATTTGAATTTCCAAGGTGCTACCCCAAAAAAATCTCCCACAGATCTGTACAAATCTCTTGGATACCCCGGGCATCATAAATGGCAATGGATGCCTTTGTTCAGGGGCTTTGAATCAAGCCAGAGGCACTCGCTAGGCTGCACTGACTATACCTTCCATTTGGATAGCTGTCTACAGATGTCTTAATATCATCCTGAATCCCACTCATGATATCTTCTGATGTAAAATTACACTTCTGATGAAGGTGTAAAAATAAGAGAGTGAAGCATCAGAAAAAAAGTAAAATGCTTCCACAGCCCTAGTGTAGCAGCTGAAATAATATCCCACTTCTGTTTCAGACTTAACCAATTATCTTCCTTCCTTTCACTTTTATTTCTAGCAGCATCATGTAAGACATTTACTGAGCACTGTGAAGAAGTCTATGAGCAGTCATACTTGGAAGTACTCGCGGCTGTCAGTTAGGAAGTCAGTTTTGTGTGAGTGTTTAAGTTCAAATGACTAAAATTTAGCTACTTATATTTAGGCAATGAAGTCTTAGAACTTTGACTAAAAATTGATGAAAATTCATTATGCAATGTACATTAAAAAAAACCAAACCCAAACTTATGAAGACTGTGTCTAAACTGTTCCAAATTTGCATAGCACCATTTCATTTAATTCCAGTTTACACCGACGAGTTCATTGTTGCTCACAAAGAGAGAGTACTTAATGAACAGCCTAAAGTGGACTTTGAAATATTGACCAAAATTCTCATCTTTTGTTTCTAGCCAGAATAAACTGGGATCCATCTGATCCTCAGATCATATCTGAAGGCCTGTATGCAATTGCAGTAGTATTAAGTTTCTCCAGGATAGCCTACATCTTACCAGCTAATGAAAGCTTTGGACCACTGCAGATATCACTTGGCAGGACTGTGAAAGACATCTTCAAGTTCATGGTGATATTTATCATGGTGTTTGTGGCTTTCATGATAGGCATGTTTAATCTCTATTCCTACTACCTGGGGGCAAAACAAAATGAAGCATTCACAACGTAAGTAAAACCGATTAAACAGTAATGATTGTGGGCTATTTTTGTGTAAAGTTGGTTGTTTGTATTGTATGTATTAAGTTTACTAGTTGTTTTATAAGGTTTATATGTCTTAAAAATTTGTCTTGGATTAAGTAGTAATGTTCTCTCTTGTTCTGGTGCTCAAAGGACCAGAAAATTTGAAATCAGAAGATTAGTTTTTGTCTCAACAATACTATGATAAATCAGGAAAGACAGGCTGGGAAGGTGAGATGTAGTTGTCCTTTACATGAGAGAGCAGCAGGAATCCTGTCCCTCTGCCTTGGGGTAGATGATGATGACCCAGCGAGTTTATCAGACAGGATTAGAGAGCAGATCAACACATGATGTTGTAATGGGTGTCTGCTATGAAATGCCTGGATCAGAAAGGTGGAAGTAGATGAAGCCTTCTTCAGACAACTGGGAGAACCCTCAGACTTGTAGTGCCTGGTCCTGATGGGGTTTTTAACGACCCTGGTACATGCTAGAGAGACAACACAGAGTGGCACAAGCAACTCTGGAGGTTTCTGGGGCCATTGACAATAACTTGCTGATGCAGGTGATCAAGAAGCTGATGCAGAGAGGAGCTTTGTGAGAGCTGACTTTTAAAAAGAAGGAGCTGCTTTAGTATGTGAAGGTTGAGAGCAGCCTTGGCTGACCATGAGAAGGTGGAGTTCAGGTTCCTGAGAAGAGAGAAGGCAGCATATAGCATGACCACAACCTCAGATTTCAGGAGAGCAGATTTTAGCATGTTCAGAGAAGAATTTAATGGGATAAGGCCCTGAAGAGAAGGGCAGTCCAAGGAAGCTGATTGATTTTCAAGAATTACCTTTTTAGTCCTCAAGATTGGTCTATCTCAATGGGCAGGAAATCAAACAAAGGTAGGACACCTGTATTGCTGAAAAAGCAACTCATAGGCCACATGGTTATGGTGTCACTCAGAAGGACCTCAACTGGAGAAATAGACCAATAGGAATCTCGTGAAGTTCAGCACAGGAAAAGTGCTCCTGGGGAATAAGAACCCCAAGCACCAGGACAGGCTGGGGCTGACCAGCTGGAAAGCAGCTTGGCAGAAAAAGACCTGGGAGTCCTGATGGACACAAGGTTGACCATGAGCCTGTAATGTGTCCTTGTGGAGAAGCAGTCCAACAGACTCCTACGTGGCATTAGGCAGGGGAGGGTTATTGAAAACAGAAGTACCTCAGTACACAGCACTGTATGTTTGTCTGATGACCTGGCAGTGCAATCGGTGATATCACTCCACACACAGGGTGTGTTCCCAGGGTTGTTCAGGGATTTCAGGACATCAGCCAGGTGAGACCCTTGGCCTGCAGGACAGCATCCTGCCTTCAAGGACAGTCAGCACCAACACTTCAGAGCACAGCACAGGGTTTCCACGCAGCACGTGTGAGCGAGGCTGATTCCTCAGTCAAGTGCCACTGTCATCTGGAATTGAAGCAGGCTAATCACTGCAGTGTGATACACATTATAAAATATTTGTAATTTAATTCAGACAACTCCATATATTCTTACTAGTAAAAACAATAATCTAATCCTTCTTTTAAACTCTGGCTTTCCATAGTTTCCAATGACAATAACCTATTCGATCTTGAGTGGAGAAAATATATTCTTTCCACCCTCCCTCCCCTTTTTTAAAACTATTTCCTTGGCTGGTGTCTTTTTCTTCTCCCACCATAAGAATAGAAATTCTTAGTTTACTCGGTCTGTTAGGAGTTATTGGTGTAAGTTTGTCATGCCTCTCATTTCTAGCTGTGGTTTTAAGATGAATCACTTGAGTGTAAAGTCATTCTTTTTCATGCTTTGCAGCCCTTGCCCAGTTAATTTCTGTCTGTCATGATATTCAAGCTATAGCCGTTATGAAATGTACTCATCCAGGAAGGAAGCTTGGCCAAGAGAGAAAAAATTGTTACTACTTTTAGCAGTAACACCTAATTTTTTGGTGTTATTAGTTCACACAATAGATAAGTGCCTAAAACTACAATTCGCAGGTGGGATACTGATAAAATAAGTGGAGAAGTAAATTCACAACTAAAAATTAAAAGTTTCTTTTAACTTTTTTTCTTAACAATAATGCAATAAAATCCAAAATATGCTTTGCAATGCTACAGTACTTTTGGACACACGTAACTGAAATCTGTTAATCAAAGCAAGAGAAAATATGTCTTCAAACAGTTGGAGGTAGATAGAGTAGATACCTTAGAGGTTTCAACTTATGTGTGTGTATATATATATTTATATATAAAAGCTGATTAAGAGGAAATACATTAATTTTAAAATGTATTTAAAAATGTATTTTAAAAAATTAATCTAAAAAAAATCCCAAATCAGTATCCCCACACTTTAGGGGGATAGGCTTATTACCTTTTCCATGGATCTGTGGAGTAGTGAAAACACAACTGGAAGATTATGGTCTGTGAGATGTTATTTTTGGAAAAATGTTGATTTGCAGTCAGACATACTGTGTTCTTCACAGTTGCAGAATGTTAGTCATATTAATGGTGGAATAATTCATACTAAGTGAACTAACGGTGCAATGAAATTATTTACAGGATAATTATTTTTGTTATTTACATTCATATTAACAGCAAGTGTGTAGCAGGTAGATTAGTTAAGAAGTGAATCATTGTAATATTCTTTGAAGAATGTATATATAATTCCTCAGCTGAATCAGGTGGTTTTAATGTTAGTCCTAAATATTAGGAATCTTATATCATGAAACTGCTTGTACCTATGAAATTAGATAGTCTAGTTGTTCTGCATAAAATCAGTATGGAAAGTTCTACCTTATAATAATGGAAAAATTTATATACTTTATAAAAATGGTAACTGGCAATTTATACAATAAGAATATACAGCTTTTCCTCAGTAACATATGCATGTGTTCACTTTCTCCTCTTAGTGTTGAAGAAAGTTTCAAGACATTGTTCTGGGCTATATTTGGACTCTCAGAAGTCAAATCAGTTGTCATCAATTATAAACATAAATTTATTGAAAATATTGGTTATGTTCTTTATGGAGTCTATAATGTTACCATGGTCATTGTCTTACTGAACATGCTTATCGCAATGATCAACAGTTCATTCCAGGAAATTGAGGTAAAAATTCCATTTATGATGAAACATTTAATTTTCTTGTTGACATCTTATTTAAGAAAAATAATACATAAGCTTTTTGAATATATTAGGAGAAGGTATTAATTCTGCTGTACTTTTATTTTTTTATAAAATACCAGGAAATTACAGGGCTGCATGTGCTTGCAATAGTAAGAACTAGACTGGATTAAGAAGCTGCTGTTGAACTGTGTTATGTTCGTGAACTGTGTTGGATACACTGGTGACTTTGTGAACCTTTCATTTCCCTCATTTGTAGTTCTTAGTTGAGTAGTGTTCCTCTTGGTGTAAGGATGTCCTCATTCATATGCCTTGACCTTGCAAGCAATTCTTTTCTTCTTTTAGTTAAACAACTGTTGCTCTAGTCCTTTGCAGTGAACAAAATAAAAGTTTTGAGAAGCAGGGCTACTGAAAATCAACATGAACCTTTGCATGCCATGGACATCAAAGGGTTAAATTATTATCATTGTTTAAAAGGAAACAGATCTCCAGGATCTTGGCTGTGCCAGACCCTTCCCAGGTGACCCCCTTGCAGCAGGGCAGCAGGGTCAGCCTTTACACCGCTCTGGTCCCAGGTTCTGGATTCCAGTTTGGGGACATAGCGTTGTCCAGCTTGAGCAAGAACAACACACATTCTCTAGGGAGGCTCAGATTCTTCTGACTCAGGAGGCCCCCGAACAAACTATCCAATTCAGTGCAATAAAAAAACAGGGTATTATCCAAAAATATGGTGATACAAACAGCTTCTAAAAACAGCAATGGCAATATTGAGTCATGTCCTTGAATGTGACGTCAGTCCTTTCTGTAGAAAACCCTTTTGAACTTTACAGGGAAGAGTAAGATGTGTGGCTATCATAAATGTTAAACATAAACCATGGTGATGGTAGCATACCTGGTTTAATCATATATTCCAGCAAGTGAAAGTAATTAGGTAATAATCTTTGTTTTAACTTCATGTTTGAAGTAATAGAGTAGAATTTTAATTTGAAATTCTGATATTATGGGTTTTTTTACAAAAAGAGATAATAAACTAATTGCTACAGAAGACACCAATGAGATAAGAAATCAGAACTGGTAGTCACACTGAGTGATTTACCTTTTTGTTATGTTATTGTACGATTTTTCCATTTTATTTACTGAGCATGACAGTGTTCCAAGGAAATGGCTACTCACTCAAGCCCTAACAGATGAATTTGAGTGTTGCCATGAAGCTTTAACTTGGGCATTATACATTATACGTATGCTTTTAAATCAGAGCTTTCCTTCTTATCTGTGTGTTTACAAAGAGCACCAAACAAAGAGGCCTGTCCTTGTGACCCTGCATTGCAGGCTATTAGCTCTCACTCTGGAGTAACCAGTGTTTAAATCAAATCCACTTTGTTCTTCTGTAATTCCATTATTTTAAATGGATTAATAAGAACAGTTCCATTAATTGAAAATTGATTTTTACAGATTATAAACAAGTTCTTGATCTGTCTGAGATTAACTTCTAAATCACATTCTAAACATACATGAAATTTAGCTACAGCGTTGTCAATAATCGAGGTTGTATTAACAGTGTATTAACAGTTTATTAACAGCTGTCTTTCTGTTTTTCAGGATGATGCTGATGTAGAATGGAAATTTGCAAGGGCTAAACTTTGGTTTTCTTACTTTGAAGAAGGGAGAACTCTTCCAGTACCTTTCAACTTAGTGCCAAGCCCAAAATCGTTGCTATATCTCCTACTCAGAATCAAAAAATGTATTTCTAAACCATTTCTGTGCCAAAAAAAAAGCTTTCAGGAAGATGCAGAGATGAACAAGGTAATTTTGTAACATATATACTGACTGCCAATTTTAACTTCATTTTTGGTTTTGACCTGTTTTTCTAATTAATTTCCCAACATAATCCAGACTGAAGTCAGTCACTATGTAGAGGCTGAAATTCTTACTTTGTTTTTTAATAGAAATATTTGTCTACATCTGTAATCAGTTAAGTCCAAAAATACCATTGTAAATTTACAGTTCTTCCTGCTTCTTGTCACAGAATCAGAGAATCAGAAGGGAGGGACCTCAGGAGGGCACTGGTGTGACCACCTGCTCACAGCAGACCTCAACTCTGAGGTCAGGCCAGGTTGCTCAGGGCTTCATTCAATCAGGTCTTGAAAGCATCCAAGGATAGAGACTGCACAACCTCTCTTGGCAAGATGTGCCAACACCTGACTGTTCTTATGGGCAAACGGTTGCTGCTTCTACCTCTCATTTGAATTTGTCCATTGTGCTTCATCCTCCTGTCTTGCAGCACTGCAATCCAACTCCATCTCCTCAGTGACCTCCCTGTACTTGCTAGGGACTCCTGTTAGGTATGCCTGAAGTCATCTCTGCTTCAAGCTGAACAAGCCCAGATTCTCCAGTGTCTCTTCACAGGGCAAGTGCTTCAGTCCTGAACATCTTTGTGACCCTCTGCTGAACTTGCCGCCTTCCAAGTCCCCCAGGTTCTTTTCTGCAGATCCGCTCACTCCCCAGGCAGCCAGCCTACAGCCTGTGTTATTGAAAGAATTATTCCTTCCCATTTGTCCTTATGGAAATTCACAGGGTTTCTGACAGTCCTGTCCTCCTGGAGGGTCTCCCTGCCCTCAAGCCTATCAACTGTCCCCCTCCCCAAATTTGTTTTCGTATGCAAACTTGACAGGAATGTGCTCCAACACCTCTGACACCTGGTCATTGATAAAGATGTTTAAAAGGGCAAGTCCCAGGACGAGTCACCTGTACCACCCTCTAAGCACAACCATCCAGCCAGGATTTTGCCCATCTAGTAATCCACC
>JAOXNG010000001.1:201186987-201200145 GCA_028566535.1 Scolopax minor
CCTGTTCTTCCTCATCTGCTCCTACAGACAAGCAACCTGAGAGTGCCACTGAACAACAGGGTCTGAGCAACAGGGTGATGACAGTAATTTAGGAAATGGCAAACCATTTGTGCATGTCTGCACACTGGAAAATACATCCAGGAAAACTTAAATCTGTCTTTGCAGCAGCAGCACAAAACAAATGGGAGTGAACATCAAGATGGGTGCACTGCTGCTGGAAGGAGATTCATGCCCCTGTTGTGGTAAAAGATGCTGCAATGTAAAATCATGTGGCACAAAGAATCTTGTCTGTATTTCATGTTAAAGTGAAGACTGGGGCTGGGGGTTCAGTTAGCCCTTTTTATAATTATTATTTTAAATTAAAAGGATTCTGAAGCTACATTTCCTCAGATTCTTCACTTAATGGATTGCTTGTGATGAAAATTGATTCAGAAATAAATCACTGTGCTGGATGCTACCCGAAACAGGTGCAGTTCTCTGTTTTCTGTGTCTTCTAGGAAATGTCTGGCAGTTACTTAATTGTCTCATTTCTGCTTGTTTTTAGAAACTAAAAAGTCAGTTTTTACTTGAAGTTTTCCTAGAAGGCTTTCAGCAATGCGGGGAAAATGGTTTGTCTTGTGGCGTTACAGGCACCAACAAAGTACTTAAACTGTGGTTCTAAGTGTTTTAGTACATATTTTGAGTATGCCCATCTAGCCAGGGATGGAGATATATGATTAAAAGTCCTTTGTGAAGGATAGGGAAATGGCCATGTGTGCAGCTGCAGGGTGGACCTCTGTGGGGAACACAGTGGCTGTGCAGCTGTGTGACCACAGCCACAACCCAGAGCAGAGACACACAGGCAGTGAGAAGCTGATGCCTGGGCTGTTCCCCGTCCTCTCTCCTGAGTAAAAATACACATGTGCCCAGCCGTGAGCCTGCTGGACTCATCTTCTTGCAAGCAAGTCCTCTGGGTGTGTTTTAAAGGAGGAAACAAACACACAGCTGTAGGCATGGAGGTGGATGCAAGACAGGTTCACCACAGGGTAGACTATTCTTGTCAAATCTGATATCTGATTCTCTAGATATCAGATCTGGGATAAACCTTTCCTCTCTGGGTTCCAAAAAGGCTGCAGGGCAAGGTATGAGTTTACCTGGAGAAGGAGAAGATTGAAATGGGCAAACCCCTGGCTAAGGAGATAGAAGCCCAGGCAGTGGGGAGAAGAGTCAGAGCAACAGAGGCTCTTTCTCCAGGACTGTTTCCAAGACTGAGCTTACTCAGTATTTTTTCTCATAGCCTTGGCTCAGAATGTTCATTAGCACGTACTAATAAAATTTGCTGAAGACACAAAACTGAGAAGCAACACCAGTTCAGAGGGTTAGAACATGTTACAGGAGGACCTTGTGAACCAAAGTAACAGAAAAGGAAGGAAATTCAGTAGCACAAAAAACAAGCTCATACATTTGAACTATTTATTTTTTGCTGTAAGCAAGGAACTCATCAGGTAGCAGCAACAGAGCTTTTTCCACTGAGCAAAGGGCAGTTGTGAATGACAACATTATGCAGCTGTGAAGAGGGAACTTCAGCCTTAAAATGCTTCCAGTGGTATCTCCGTTAGCGGTACCTCAGGAAGGGTCATACCAAGGCCAATGAGCAAGCTTTTGTCTAGCTTTCACTTGCAATAGCAGGTAAAATTCTTGCTTCCAGTTCCAAACATGAATTCCCAAAGGTCACAAAATAAGGATGGAGAAGAGTAAACAGGATAATCAGAAGAAAAAAATCAGCATCACCATAACATTTTTGCTAAAATCTTTGGTTTGGGAAATTAGCTCAGAAGAAAGTCAGCTGTTGTTTATAATTGTTCTGAGCACAAACACTTGGGAAGAAGACCTGTTCAATCACCAGGACAATTTCACCATCAGAACATATGGATACACACCAGCCATCAATATATTTAGACTGTAAATTAGATGAAATGTTGAAATGATTCTGGTAAAGGCTTCTTACAGGATCATGGGACCAAATAATCTACCTACTCTTAAAGTGGAGTTTGATGAGTTAGAAAAGGGAGCATATGCCTGTACTGGGTAAATCAACAAGTCCTTTCTAAACAGGAAGGATGTTTAGCATCCTATCCTAGCATGCTTCCTCAGTGCTATCTGTCAATAATTTAAGTGGTGAAACATAGAGATGTATGGGTAGTTTTGAAACTCCAACTTTTTGTCAGGTTTGAAAAGATAACTGAAGATGTTCACAAGCCTACACTCTACACTCTGCCTGCAAAGGATTTTTGTCAGAGAGCGTGGACTCAAGTTTCTAACTATAAAGTAGCATACAGAATATGAAAGTGAGATTTCAAAGACATGTCCAAATCACTTATTCTGAAGACAAAAAAAAATCTGACTGTATCAAGGTCTTTAAAAAAACCCATTGACAGAACTGGAAGACTTTGAATACTTCTATTTTGCAAGCTATCCTTGTCTTTTTCCACAGGAAATTTCAAGCACAACAGATTTTTCCTGTTTCCTGTTCCCCATTGAGACATCTGCAAGAGGCTCAGAAAAAACAGAGGTTGCCCATTTGCCTGGTCACTGAAGTTCCACAGAGCCCTACAGGTGTACAGTGGTGATGATAATAAATATATAAACCATTTGATTTTTAGAAACTTTTCCCCACCTGGACTTACAAATCCTGAGGTTCTTGGGATGGCAGACTTGGCAGGAAAGACATTTTTCTTTGTGCAGCATTCATTTTTTTGATGTCTACAGCACTGTCCAAGATGAGGGAATTGCACAGCTTTTCAGGGCACATGTCTTTCTTTCACAGTTCTATTTAAAACATATAATCACAAACCCCATGAATTATTATCATTTAACAACTGGCACTTCCTGCCCTAAAAGCTCCTTGTTAATAAGTCAACACCCATATTTCTGTTAGTGAATTTTCCAGTAGACCAATGTATTTGGGGACTACCTGGAAGGGTATGACTAATGCCTCCCTGCTCATATTTTCCCCCTTTCCTAGGAAATCAGGAATGCGAAGTAGCCAGAGCATCTCCATTTGAGCACTGTCCGCTTCATGGACTTCTCTTTTCTATCAATCACATTTTCTGCATACAGTTCTATTTCCCTGCATCACAGTGCGCCCTGCCCCTGCTTCTCTGGAGCCTTGCAAAGGTTAAAAGGCAAGAGGCCAGCACTCGAGGTTTTGCACTGGCCCTAGCCAAGGGCTGGTTTTCTGCATGATCAGCTCGGCCACATGACTGTGGTATCCACTTAAGTCCCATTCACAGACCTATCTTGGAAAAATGCCTCCTGTTACCTAGGTACTCCTCCCATGCAAGCTGTTTTGCCTTCCAGTCATCTCTAGTCAGAGGTGTCATTTTTCTTTCCCTCCCCCAAGACATCCTCTCTTTCACCCCAGGCTGTCTGAGTCTGGTTCTGACACGTCACCTCAGAAGACTTTCCTACACCCTTACAATAGCCTCCAGGCCTGCTCTCCTTAGGCTAGCAGCTTGCCAACCTTTTGGCACTCCAAGAGCTGGAGCTTTTGAATGGATACGTCAACGACTTCTTGAAACGCATTCTTATTCATGCTCTCCCCTCAGTTCTCTTGGAGGCAAGCCCTTCCTTATCTCCACAGATCTTGTTGCTTGAGATCATAGTCGAGAACAATAAACAATTAAAAAACTCCCGGGGAATACCTCAGGTGTATTTTCACGTCGTGCCTTACATCACAACCCAGCGTGCCCACACATGTTTGTAACTCCAAGTTGCAAGCTCAAATCCACACTTTCCCAAAAGGTTTAGTTCAGATCCATATTTTTTTAATGTGCTCCATCAGCATCTCATGCAACCATCACATTGCTGATCTTACTGATTTTACACAAAAAATCACATTTTACACATTTCTGTGCTATGCTGACATTCAGAGCTTATGTGGATAGACAGACAGAAGGATCCATCACTTTCCAGATATTAAACCAGTTTTCCCTACTCCTTCCAGTGCTCCGCAGAGCCATAACTATGTCCTTGCTGCTTTTCTCCCTCTGAAATGTGCCTCTGTCTTTCTGCCACTGAAGTGAAGAGAAATCTGCCCCAGGTGAGACTAGCCAGGAAAGCAAGAGTGCACTGCAGT
Source organism: Scolopax minor (assembly GCA_028566535.1). NCBI lineage: Eukaryota > Metazoa > Chordata > Aves > Charadriiformes > Scolopacidae > Scolopax > Scolopax minor. The sequence goes on from JAOXNG010000001.1 coordinate 201,191,105, forward strand.
GACAGTGCCAACAGGAACATTGCCAGAGGTGCAAAATTGTCTCATCCTTTGTGATCCTCTGCACAGATAGCTTTTGTGTCAGGGAAACAACACCGCGCCTTTCCCTGAAATACCATGGTGTGGGAAAGGGTGGAGGGCAGGCTTTTCTTGAGTGGTTCTTCAGCTGGCCTGTGAAGGAGACCCATCTTATTAATGCTTTCCTTAAATACTACGCAGCGGCACTGAAAAAAACACCTCTTATTCCACACATAGCTTTCTTCAAAGAAAAATGGTTTGTGGAGAGAGGAAATGGCTTTTCTTAGGTTCCCTAACATAGCTGGAAAACACAGGTGAGGTTTTGGGCACACTGCCTTTTTCAAGGGGCTCTTTCTCCTATAATTGCTTTAGGATGTGTAACGGATGTGCGGCACACGTAAGGCAAAAAAAAAAAATTCACTTCAACAATATTAGCATGAATGTGAGCTTTCCAGCAGGAGCACCCCTTTTCACATCGGTGGCACTATTCTGTTGAAATTAGAAACTGCTTAATTATAGCCTGCTTAAATGGTGCTGGCCATCTGAACTGTGCCAAGGGGAGAGCAGGCAGGCGCTCTGCCCCAGCCTGGCCTACAGAGCAAAGACTAATAGGCATAAAGGGATGGTTTTCCCCTCTGACTGCCTCAATCTCCTTATAGACTCACTAGTTTGAAACCAGGAACAAATAATATTCAGACACGTCTTACTATGCAAACAAATGAGCCAAGAAAGCTTCCAGAGATGGCTCCTAACACAAGCAGCAAAACAGAATTAGTATCTTAGCTTTCTGCTTTAATATTTCCAACTGAAATATTCTGAAAACAAGTAAATCCATTGAATCAAAGCAGAGGAAAGAAACACACTAAAGCCCTTCAAAAACACTCCGTGAAAACAATGGCACTTGCAGTGACTTTCCTCCAGCACATCAAGGAGGAGAGAACAAAGGTCCAATTTATCAGACATGTGAAGAATGGTGTTATTGTTCTTTTATTTCCTACACCCAAACAGAAATGAGCCCTTCCTCCAAACAACACCAGGCTGCAGACGCTCTGTGGATATCTCAGCTGATAGGGCTCTGCCAAGGCAGGTAGGAACACAAAGTACTTTACCAGATTGCTTAACAAGCACTGAGCAAGCAGCTATAACCCCTGGCAAGTACCACGGGGAATTATTTTAAGCCAGGTTTTCATATAGGTGTAAAGAAGCGGCTCTAACTTGTCTCCACGTTTGAAATCTCATTACTTACTCTGTTGATTCATGCATTCAGTTACCTAGTTAGCATGTAACATACTGCATGCTGAAACTTGACCTCCAAAGCGTTTTATAATCCCAGCGAGAAGTACTGGTTTGATTAGCATCTCAATAAACAAAGGTTTTCCAGTAAGAATTAAAATTTCTGCAAGATGATTGCAGCAGGAGCTGGTGTGATGTCCATCACACCAGCCATAGCTGTACAAACTTGGCTATAAATTACCAACCAGTAGAGATACCTCTCTAGGTCATGGCTTCCCGGCCCCGATGGCCTATAACTGAAGAAAGCTGTTCATCCTTTAGGAGCTTCCAGGAGAAAAATATGATGACCACCAGCAACTGCCACAACTCTTGCGATAAATTAGGATATGAACCACCTGCACACTGCCTGACAGAATGGCGTCCTAACCCAAGTTTACCAGATGGGAAAGTACAGCTGCAGGACAAGCAAGCATGGATACCACCTTTATTTCTTTGTCCTACAGCTATCACTTTCATCCCTTTGTGTTCTGAGCCACTGAATTTCTCCTCTTCTCACAGTGAAATAAAAAAGAAGTTACTATAACTCAGGGATCTATGCTTTCTTGCCGTATGAGTAAAGCTAACTGAAATATTACCTTATGATTAGTAACTAATGCGGGATGACAATTCATCTGACCGACTAGAGGCATAAAGTTCATTATAGTTAATTGCCCCTTTACAGCCAACAGAGAGGAAGAGGAAAATCCAGACCAATTCACCTCATCTTAGACAGAAAGCAAAACTAGGCCAGTTGACTCATGCCCCAAACACACCCATTTCTCTCTTTTCCAGTAAAGGGAGCTCTGGGTGATGGGCTGACAGAGATAGCCTTAGCATTGACGTGTAGAGTTAGGTGAGTGAAACCCACCCCCATGTGGGAGCCTTCAGCATCAGATACTTGGTCCAACTCCTGTCCCCAAGCTGGGTGTGAAAAGGAGATTTCTTCCCTTCTCGCATTTCATAAAAAGCAGTCAGAGAGTCTTTGTTTCTCAAAGAGAGCATTTACATCACCTCCAGAAGTCATGTGGAGAGGAGAGACGTTTTCTACACAGCTCTTGCTACACCAAGACTGTCAACCTCCTTCACTACTGAGAAAGACCTGTCACACTGTGGGACTTGCCCAGGTGCTCCCCGGTACCTGCCTGCTGGCATGAGGTGCAGGGTACCTGGAGCAATGATCTTGCCACCAGGATTTTGGGTGCATGTGCTCATGGCTGCCTCTCCAAAATAGCTATGGGCAGTTTGGTACCCTCATTTGAGTCCATGGGCTTGGTCTTGTTAGCTTTTAGTGTCAACATCTCATTAATCACTGTTATGACACTTAATTACTATTGGAACTGCTATCATGCTTAACAGCAGCCCTTGTACCCTAGATAAGCTGGATTTTTGTCATTCCTTTTCCAAATTATATTCAAATCTAGGAATTCAGATGGCTGGAAAGGTGCAAATTGCAATAATTACCAATTCTAGATAAAACAATAACAGTTGTGTCTGCTTTTGTAGCAGTCCCCCTGAAAGAGAGCTGTGAGGATGCCACCATGCTTTATCAGATTTTTTCCTAACCCTAAATTAATTTTTTAGTCTTCAAATATTAATGCTTTCACTGCAAATTCTAGTGTAGCTAAAGCGAAATGAAGTGTGCTTACTTCCCAGCCAAAGGAGTAATTTTATTTTGCTATAAAACTGTAGATCAAAATTTAAAAAAAAGCTTTTATGTTGAAAAACATAAAGCAGTGGAGTCACATCTATTCATTCCTCAGCTTTTCCAGCAGGGTGACTGATACTGCCAGATGATTGCATTTCCACTTACCTTTCGGACCATTGCATATTGTGGAGCTGACTTTATCTGAATCTATCAGATGCTGCCATCCTTGGCCCTAACTAAAATGTTTTTGTGTCACATTTTGACCCACTGTTGATGATTCGTTATTGTTAAGGCTGTTTTATGGCACCTTCTCAAAGGCATTCTCGGGCTTTTTGGGTTTTGACATTGGACTCATCCTATGCGGAGAAGGTGCTGCTGGGACTGCTGAGCGAGGAGCCATTTGTTCAAGGAGCAATGAGTAAACACAATGAGCTGTGCAAAGATAAGAAAAGATCTGGGAAGATCAGACCCAAGACTTGGTGGCTGTGTCTGTGCTAGTAAATAAAATGTGTCAGGGAGCTTATCTGGGCACCAAGACCAATTCAGGAATGGCTTACCCCCATTAAGTGGTTTTCCTCCCAAAGTAGGTTTGTCTCAAGCTGTCGTTCCCAGACCATTCCAGTTGCCAAACTGTGGCAGGGGAGAGAGCCAGTTGCTCTAGTTCAAGTTTCTGCTTGGGAGAACACAAAAAGTTTATTAATAGAAGACAGTGCATTGCAATACCCAGAAACGTTAACACACACTCGAGTTTACTGATTCAGACCCAGCCTGTGTGTCTTTCACCTGCAGAGCCTGAATCTTCTCAGTGCAAAAGAGGTGGCAGCACCGAGGTGAGTGTAAAGACAAGAATTAAGATGGGACAGGGGCAGATTCTGCCCCTAGAGTCAGCTCTGCCCTGATTACCACTGGCAGAAAACAAAGCCAGATAATGGCAGTGCTAAAAGGCCAGTGATTGACACAGCTGTGTTCAAACACGCCAGAAACTAATTCATTGAGACAGATCTACATAGAATAGTAAAAGCTGTGTTGATTAAAACCTGCAGATTTCTTCTGTCTCAGGCTAGAATTGGTGTTTTAAACATCAAATGAACAAGAAACTCAAGCCAAAAAAAGGGAGAAATAAATGAAGAAAAATGAGAGGTTTAAAGAGACCTACTTGGATTTTTATTCTAAATTGAAAAATTGCCTTGCGAAGGAGAAAATTTATAGTTTAAGTGTCACAGAACTTGCTCACCTTCCCAAGCTTAAAACCAATACTGGCAGATAACCTGAGTAAGCCATTTTCTTAGAATATGTCCCTACAGAAAAGAAATGAGGAACAACTAATTATTGAAATAACTTTAAACTCTCAGTTAAACAACAAAAGATATGTTAACTTTTAATTTCCTACTATAAAATAATCTTTCTTAAATTTTCACAAGTAACCTCTGGTTCTGGGAGAGCAAATGGAGTCATTTTGTGGGATCCCACACTTCTGGTCCAAGCATGTACAATTTACTGGAATTCCATCAGCTGCTTTTGAAAACTGGAATTTAAGATGTTAAAAAAGTGCTAGACAGAAAAGTTAGGGTAATTATGTTACTATTCTGATTACACTGAATTTTAAGCAATGAGAATGATGAAATGTAAAGCAAGTTTAAAAAAGATTTTTTTTTCTAAGAGCAATAGTCCATGTATGATATATGTCTTCTTTCACACAACACTCCTGGGGGAAGAGTTGTTTTTCGATAGGGTTTATATAATTGTTTTATTTAAATTTCCTTTTTTTGGCCCCTCTAGTGTGTTTTCAATAGATATTAACTGAAAAATATTAACTGAAAAATATTAACTCTACTTCAGTCATTAATGTGACAGGCTGAGTTTACTATCGTAGTAATTTTGGGGAGAGGAAAAAGCCATAGGAGGGAGCTTAAAGAGGGTTTACAAATTTTGTGTAAAAATGAAGTTATAATGAAATCTTGGCAATCTCTGCCACCAAGTGGTCATTCAGCAGTTTACAGTAGATGTTTTGTCTGTTACTTTTACACATAAGCACATTTAATGAAGTTACACACTTGTGATTTACCTGCCAACTTGCAGGATGCAGTTCCTAGTTAATTAAAAATACGTTATTCTATTAAAAAAATGCAGAGTGCTGAAAGGTCAAAGTTAAATAAAGATGTTACAGTATGTCTGGTTTCACAAGTTTGCAGTGTCTCACTTAACTGATTCCCAACATATCACCAATTTTGCTATTTCAATTGCAAATTAAGTTTTAGTTAAGAATTGGACTAACTTTTGAAGTGAATCGTGTAACAGAAATTTGAAACTGGTAACCGGCATGGCAGATTACATTAAATACATTTAAAATACATAATAACATATATAATAAATATTTTAAAATGCATAATAAAATTAAGTACATTTGTAGATTATACGTAAACTGGTAAGAAGATCATGAGTGGTATCACAGCTGCAGAAAAGGTTAGAGCTCCGGAAGGGTTGGGACACTAACCAGGTTGATGATTGGACTAGATGATCTTAAAGGCCCCTTCAACCGAGACAATTCTATAATTCTATGATCCCACAGGAGCAGAGACACTGTAATGATAACCCTGTGCTTTAAAACAGTAAAACTATTATTGGATCATGTATAATTACAGAGAAGTGACTTTATAGTGGCAGCCCCACTTGTCCCTCATCCAGGTCAACCAAGATTTATATTTCACTTTTTTTTTAATTTCTTGCACTACTACTCATTGAACTGGCCCCCATTATCAATCTTAATTATTATCATTAATTTCATTTTGACAGTTGCTATTCACTCTTATTGCAGTGCACTCATGCAGCTTGAGGCTCAGTTCACCGTTTTGTGATGATTTGGTCCCTCTCAAAGATGTAAATCAGTAATGAAGCCTGCAGATTGCATCCTCCATGTTTCACTGAGGAGAAATGTCCTTTCCTTTCAGAACACATATTAAAGAAAATACTACTCAAAAATGTCAGCAAATAATTTTGTGGTCCCTGGCATGAACCGCATAACCCATTACATTCAGCCATTGGTGCAAGAAAGGGGAGAAGCAAACTCCTTATGTGTTTTGTGTAATGGAGGTCACATTAGCTGCATGCAAGTACTGTGAAAGAAAGGAAAGGGGTAATGCTGTCACCTCTCCTTCTTCCTTGGCTTCTCCCACACTGTGCCCTGACTCTCTCTCACCCATTGCCTACAAAGCTGGGCTGCACCAGTGTTGCCTTCCTCCTGACATGAATCAGCCTCCTGTGCACCTGAGGAGTAAGGAAAAGCAGCTGATCTGCTCTTGCCCCTTGGGCGTAGAATCATGGAATGGTTTGAGTTGGAAGGGACCTTTAAAGGTCATCTAGTCCAACCCTCCTGCAATCAGCAGGGACATCTTCAACTAGATCAGGTTGCTCAGAGCCATGTCCAACCAGACCTTGAATGTTTCCAGGGATGGGGCATCTATCGACTCCTTGGCCAAACCAGAGTTTCACCACCTTCATTGTAAAAAATTTCTTTCCTTATATCTAGTCTAAATCTCCCCTCTTTCAGTTTAAAACCATTACCCCTTGTCCTTTTGCGCCATTCCCTGATAAAGAGTCCTCCCCATCTCTCCTGTAGGTCCCCTTCAGGTACTGGAAGCCTGCTGTAAGGTCTCCCCAGAGCCTTGTCTTCTCCAGATCCTAGGTCTCTCAGCCCGTCCCCATAGGAGAAGTGTTCCATCCCTCTGATCATTTCTGTGGCCCTCCTCTGGACTGCCTCCAACAGCTCCATGTCTTTCCTGTGCTGAGGGCTCCAGAGCTGGAGGCAGTACTCTAGATGGGATCTCACCAAGAGGATGTTAGAAGCAGGTGAGAGGCATAGTAAAGGGAAAAAATCTCCCAGTTCTCACTTTCCTCCATTACAGTGTGAAAGGATTTGTTTCAACTCTTGTGATGAAATTCTGTACAGATAAGAGGACTTTACCAGAGTCATTTAATAATCCCCAAATTGAGTTTAACAGCTAATGTTCTGTCATATGATATATGCATGAGGTAATTTAACCATATTGTTCTATTTATTTTGTAGTAAAATAATGTTTCCATTTCAGCTTGGTCAAAGGAAGCAATCAAGTATAAGAAGCTCAGATGAAATCCATTTAAACAGTTTAAACAATCCTCCAAGGCAATACCAGGTAAAAAGCCATTGCAGTTTATTTTTAAACAAAATGAAGAAGTAGTAGAACAGGCAGATCAGACTGTCAGTGTGAGGACATTTTTGAATTTATGTTAAACAACATGAATTAAGGATAAATCCATAGACCTTGTATATACCAGAAATAAATGCAATGATTAAGGTATTTGCAATACAGTCTGAGGCTGGTTTTGTCTCCTCTTTGTTTCTTAAATGCTGCCCTTATAGTGTGATATTTTAAAGACCTTGAAAATTTTTTTTTAATTTTTGAGACAGACTGAATCCTCAACTGGATGGTGCGAATTAAGAAAACCAGAAGGAAACACAAAATCTTCCCATTCAATCTGCTGAAGCAGTTTAGCTTATGGTGCCACACCTCTATATTCTAATACCTCAAGCATTGCAAATATCTTTCAGCCTTTATGCTGTTGGTACAGTCTGTTTATTCTTTGCTTCCTAAACAAGTGCAGATAAGCATAAAGGGATCCAGCATATTCCACATAAAGCCCAACTATTCTGGTACATAGACTGCTCCTTTCTTTCTTGTAATATTACAAAGCAGGTGGAAAGGAACATGCAAGAGCTGCTTGGGCAGTGGAACAAGATCACCTGAATGCAAAAAGGTATAGGAAGCAGTGTGTAATTAAGTGTAGCTTTCTTAATCATAAGACAGAAAAGTTTTTTCCCTTGGGCAGGCTATCTCTGCTCCACTCTTCTTTTGTGCAGTGTCTGTACAAGTCTATTCCAAAAACTCTGACTTCATTACAATGCAGTGATATATATTAAGATTACAATTTTATCACATGAACATGAGGATGTGTGGTTTTGTATTTGAAGCGTTCTCAGATTATTAGGATAAACCGCTGCTGACCTGGCAAACACAACTCTACTCATGGTCTGGAACCGCTAATCTGGGATGAGTCACCTTGCAACCGCCTCTGGTCGGGTCTATTTCTGTGGAGACAAAAGCAGACACATAAATCTTTGCATATTTTCTGTCTTGTAGTGAAAAACAAAAAGTATTGTGTTGTCGTGCGTTACATATAAAATATTAAAGCCAAAGATAAATTGTCAAAGGTAATTAGAGACCTTGCTCGTATTTGAGTAGTTTGATCTAATGGGAGAATCAGGGGCACGAATCATTTTTCCTGGACAAGTAAAATTTGCATCTAAATTTGCTGGCTTAGGTTCCCCTTGTTTTTAGCAGAGAATGTAGTTATTCTAATGGTATGATTTGTTTGATCAATTTCAGCAGTCTGAGATGAACTATCCTCTTAGATTTGCTTTTTGTCTCTACAGAGGGAGTTAAAGGTGACTGCCACAGATACGTGTATTTGCATTAGTAACTCTCTGTATTTGGTTAGATGAGTCCCAGCAAGGTGCTTAAATGACTCTTAGAATGTGGGTACCATTTTCTCTAAGCCTTACGTTGGGAAAAAGATAATTTACTATATAAAATATAAAACTAGATTAAAACTGATTGCAAAAGAGATTAGCATTCCTAATCAGTGCCATTATTGGAGGTCTAGTTGGAGGTGTCTCTGTGACTGCAGGGGGGTCGGACTAGATGACCTTTGAAGGTCCCTTCCGTCCCAGATGATTCTATGATTCTATGATTATAATCTTCTGGTAGCAATAAAGGCTAGATGGTTTCACCTATATGGAGAACAAAGTTGCAACTGTACCAATCATTCTCATAGACTCCAGTAGTAGATTAAGTGAAGTGATATCATGAATGATAACATTCCTAAAATGTGTTAGTTTCCTAACTTTTATATACATAGATGTGCAGAATCATAAAGTCTAAATATCTACTGCAGATGAAAGCTATGAGGGGGGTGGAGCACTGGAACAGGTTGCCCAGGGAGGTGGTTGAGGCCCCTTCCCTGGAGACATTCAAGGTGAGGCTCAAAGAGGCCCTGGGCAACCTGGTCTAGTTGG
>JAOXNG010000001.1:201263090-201275223 GCA_028566535.1 Scolopax minor
GCTGGATGGGGCTTTAAGTAACCAGGTCCAGTGAGAGTCCCCTTCCCACAGCAGGGGAGTTGGAATTAGATGATCTTTAAGGTCTCTTCCAACTCTAACTATTTTATGATTCTATGATTCTATGAAAACAGTCAGAGTCCCTTCCTGCCAGGTCCTGCACTTGGGTCACAACAAACCCATGCACCACAACAGACCTGGGGAAGAGTGGCTGGAAAGCCATATGGGAGAAAAGGACTTGGGGGTGTTGGTCAACAGCCAGCTGAATATGAGCCAGCAGTGTGCCCGGGTGGCCAAGAAGGCCAACAGCATCCTGTCTTGTATCAGGAATAGTGTGATGAGCAGAACTAGAGAAGTGATCATCTTACAGTACTCAGCACCTCAAATACTGTGTTCAGTTTTGTACCCTTCACTACAAGAAAGACACTGACACTCTGGAGCATGTTCAGAGAAGGGCAATGAAGCTGGTGAGGCATCCGGAGAACATGTCTTAGAGGAGCACCTGAGGGAACCAGGGTTGTTTAGCCTGAAGAAAAGGAGGCTGAGGGAGGACCTTATTGCTTTCTACAAGCTACCTGAAAGGAGATTATAGCAAGATGAGGATGGGGCTCTTCTCCCAAGTAACAATGATAGGCCAAGAGAAAGTCACCTCTAGTTGTGCCAGTTGAGGATATTAGGAAAAATTTATTGACTGAAAAGGTTATCAAACATTGGAACAGGGAAGTGGTAGATTCACCATCCCTGGAGGTATTTAAAAGACAGGTAGATGTGGTGCTTAGGGACATGGTTTAGTGGTGGTTTTGGCAGTGTAAGGTTGATGGTTGGACTCGATGATCTTAAAGGTCCTTTCCAACCTAGACGATTCTATGATTCTATGAAATTACACTTCTGAATGTAAGGGCAGAGTTTAGGTCAGAAAGACTCTCAGAATGGACCTTTCCCTTTCTCACTTATATTGGTTTAGTTAAATGGCAGTTTTAAAAATGGAGACTGCCATGGCAGTAGCTTTGGAGTTGATTTTTCTCAAGTTTAAATCTTCTGAATTTGTTGATCTTCTTAGTAGCTACTATTTCTTGTGTCTTCGTAATCTCATAGGGAAAGTAAACAAGAACAAAATGATATTTTGGAATGGAGGCGAGCATATGAGAATGTCTGTTTGGTTTTGAGTTTTATGGCTTAGTTTCATCTTGATTTATTGTTTATTCTGTGTTTAATTCATGGTTTAAAAAATATATAGCATTGACTGTTTCTTTTCATGAACAGAATAAATCAGAATACAGAAATTAAAATACTGAATTTATCAGAAAATAGTAAGTAGTGCAAAGGAACTTGGAACACAGGAGTTTAGCATTCAAAGTTATTGTCAGGCTACCATGAAAAAAAAAAAGCAGTATAGAAAATACAACTGGATAACTATTAGTGCAACTGTTTTTTGAAGGGATTCTCCAAATCCATCGAAAGAATTACTGAAACTGAGAAAAATATGAGGAAAGGGGGTTGTGTGATCGATGTCTATTAAACAATGGCCGTCATGGAAAGGGGACAGAGATTCACTGACATTTTTTTCTTACAGTATGAGTATAAGGGCATCAAATTAAGCTAGAAGAAATCCCGTTCAAGATGCACAGAATGCATAGTTCTTTATACAAACGTATACAAGAAGTATATCTCTTTACACAAGAAGGCCTGTGAAACTGAGGTCAGAGCAGACAGCAGACCATTAAATCTGATACAGATTCAAGAGCATACTATATAAGTTCCTGAAAGAAATATATTCTATAGGTATATATCTAAATATAGGCTAGATATAGTCTGTATATAAATAATGGAACTAGACCTTGATTATGTATATTTGTAGTCACTGCTGGAATTTGCTAGATAAAGATGGAGAAGCTTTAAGTGGCATGCTAGAAAACTTTTTGACACAAGCATAACTAAAGCAGAGCGGGAATTTGATGTATATATCAATAGTGCTGAATTCTATGATCTATTAGCTTGTCAAGTGCTTGTGATCGCTGGATGACCTGAAAAAGCCTTCTGGTCCTGTGTTGTTCTGTTCCTAGTGAAATATATAGCAGCAGTTGTAACCTACACAGTGTTGCTCAATTCTGTTCAGTCTTGAAGCTTTAGCTTTCTACTTATTTGGCAGCACAGAAGAATTAGCAGATTCTCTTAGATAAAAAGAGAGGCGGAAGGTGAGAGAAGATGATTTGATCTTTTTGTAGAAACTAATGTTAGGGTTCCAGGCTGTCTGTAAATTTTTAATGATGCTTTTAGCAATTTCTGAAGTTTCATTTCTGAACTCATCTTGAAAAGAAACAGTTTCCAGTGAATTTAATGTTCCATCTACACAGCACAATTGTTCAATTACTATATACAGCCCAATGTAAAAATGCCATTATCAATCACTTCTATTTTACTGATGCAAGCAGTTAATGATCATTGCAATAATGAAGCTAGCAAGAGCTTCACAACAAAATTACAGTAAAGGCAGTTACTTTTGCAGAAGTTGAACTGAATGACAGTAAACTTCTTTGAATTGATATTTCAGATGGTAACAGTGGAGCACTCCTGTAGCCTATTTCAGGGAGCTGTCACAAGAATACAAGTTTTGTGCCCATATTTTTTTTTCTTGAGTACTAATGTCAGCCTGTTTTTAGCTTAAAGAATTATAGTTCCCAACAGAAAACAACATAATGAAAAATTTTTGAGAAGTCTGAAGTAGCTCTCAGAAATGCCAGCATGACCTCTACAACGCAGTAAAAATCCCCAAAATAGAACCATTCTCCATAACTACTGGAGAAAAATTCTACTCATTTCCACTCTTCTAAAGTGATAAGATGGAATAGAGAGGGGCTGGGGGTATTATGCTTACAAAGAACTCTTTGTAGCAGCTAATATTCTGTAATAATAAGTGGGGAAGAAAACCTTTCTTGTTTCTTGCCTCTCAGCAGTACATTTTCAGCTCAGTAGGTTTTAATTTGGTCAGAACTATGCATTCTCTTGGCATGGCACAAAAATGTTATTCTGAGACAGCACCTTCTCTCAAATGAACTGCTCACCACAGAGTGCTCTCCAAGTCCTGCAAAGAGAAAAGAACATGGCATCTCACTCTGGCTAAAAATCCTGAAAAATAATCAGAGAGCTATTTTGTTACCATTTTTGGTCCAAATATTTTAACGTAGCTACTTTAGCTGATAAAATCAGCAGGGTGGCATAATACTAGAAACAACCATGTGACAAGGAAGCAAAATTTAGGAGAAGTCATTGTTCAAGTCATGACATACAGGAAGCCCATGGGATGCCCAGCACTGAGACCCTTTGCTGTTTGGGGTATCTGTGGAAGACCATGTCTACAGACCAAACTCTTACAAGAAGAAAGAGAGATCTTCTTTGAATTCCCTCAATGATTGAGAGTCTCTAAATGTACCTCACCCCTGGTAGTACATAAGAATCAGAAAAGGTCTCTGAAGCTGCTCAGTTGGGTTGCCATTTGGGGGTCACTTAACACTGACCTTGTCCACCTGCAAAATGGAAGTGCAAAAACCATACAGTTTCATTCTCTTGTCAAAGAAAAATGACTCCGCTCACATTCAGGAGGAGAATTCACATTGATCACAGTGTCTTCCTACCAGCTGTGACACTGTCGCATTATCCTGGATGTCCTCACAGGTCCCAAACATGCTGCTGGGTTGTCAGAAAACAAAATAACAAACACAATTTGAAGTAATCAGATAAGTGTAAAGCAATAAGAATACACTCTTCCAGCTCTTCATCTGACACTGTTAGATGAAGCAAGATAGAATCATAAAATTATAGAATTGTCTAGGTTGGAAGGGACCTTAAAGATCATCTAATCCAGCCATCAACTTAACCCTGCCAAAGATGTACCACAGGATAATGCAGGATTATAGATACAGCATCAGGTTATACAGGTTATAGATACAGCATCAATAACTTAACACTCATATTGATTTCTGGGGATGTATCTCCTGATCTGTGTGAAATCCAGGCGTGGCTTTAGAATTACAAAATCATAGAATGGTTTGGGTTGGAAGGGACATTAAAGATCATCTAGTTCCAACTCTCACCTCTGCACCTCCGGGTGCTGTCAGGCCATAACCCAAAGCATGTGACCTGTTTCTGATTATGCCAAGAAACCTCTCTCACTTTATTATTAAGTACTTTGAACTGTAAAAAAAAGCTATCAAAAATGATGTGTTAGACCCCATGGCATGCCACAGGAAAACCAGTGATGAAGATTAAGTGGCATGCAGTACAGACACAGCTCCGTTGCCCTAGTAGGGCTACCACAGAACAGTGTGGACAAGCACCACCTCTTGATGAGAGGCCAAATCTCCATCTGGAATGGATGTTTTTGCAGTGTAACCAAGCTTGTTATGTCTGGTCTAGCAACTCAGGCAATCATTCATACCACCACCAGTTTATAGACAAAGACAATCCATACAAGGCGTATAAAACCTGTAGTCCTTTAGACCATCTTCCACAGACAGTTGGTTTTCTTCTGGCATGCCAGAACAGCAGAGGCATGAGATCCTGCTTTAGCAGCAGCAAGACCTGGGACTTTACTCACTGATGTGTACCTCCTTATTCATCCACCAGATGAGATGATATTCCTCTTCACAGTAATGCTTGTGTTTCCCTGCATATTAGAGAAAACTGTGGAAACATTCATATAGAGTCCAAATCTGAGTCAGTGATGAAGCTACTAGTGTGGAAGCTTATTGTCTTCTCTTGAGAATCTTCATTACTTTTTATTCTGCTTTCCTAATTTTGATAGATCTTGATTTTCTGATGATTTTTCCTCTGATTTTAGTTATGCTGCTATTGCTAGGCTTCCACATATTGCCATAGCATCTGAGTTGTGAATGATTGATGCTCCAGCATATTAGTATTAGCTAACAAGTTTTGGAAGAGAAAGAAACATCTGCACACACTCCATTCTATTCCTACTGCCCCCAAACCCAGGATTAGTAACTGGACTAAAACACACCAAAAACAGTTGAAAGAGCTTATTATTTCTGAATGAATGAAATGTGTGCTTAACTGTCTTTCCCAAAACCCATTGCATCTATAGATCATGTTTTAGGATCATAGACTCATAGAATGGTTAGAGTTGGAAGGGACCTTAAAGGTCATCTAGTTCCATCTCCCTCTGCCATGGCCAGAGACACCTTCCACTAAACCAGGTCACTTAAAGCCCCATCCAGTCTGGCCTTGAACACTTCTCTGGACAGCCTGTTCCAGTGTCTCACCACCAGTAAAGTATTTCTTCCTGATATCTCATCTAAATCTCCCCTCTTTCAGTTTAAAAACATTACTCCTCATCCTATTGCTCCACTCCCTGATAAAGAGTCACTTACCATCTCCCCTGTAGGCCCACTTTAGGTTCTGGAAGGCTGCTATCAGGCCTCCCTGCAGCCTTCTCTTCTCCAGGCTGAACAACCCCAACTGTCTCAGCCTGCCCTCATAGGAGAGGTGCTCCAGCCCCCTGACCATTTTTGTGGCCTTTCTATAGACTTGCTCTAATAGGTCCATGTCCTTGTTACATTGGGGGCTGCAGAGCTCAAGGGCAAGAAGAAATGTTCTGATTCTGCTACTATTTTTTAGATTTTTACAATGTAATGAAGTAGCCATTGACCATCTGAATCACGTCAGGCTTAATAATTAAAAGTGATGGAAGAAACTGCAGTGGAAAAGCATTCCTTTGGAAATTTTAATTCCATCCAATTGTCTTAACTTAATCTTTAATTTATATTAAAAATATAAGTTTAATTTCCCTGAAGTAAACCCCAAATTTTGGGTAAAGAGACAAATGTTGCTCAAGTTTAAATTTATTTTTAAATATGTAAAGTTTTACTTTAAAATTTAATTTTTGTTACAATATGGTGCCAAAGCAATATGATCCAATTTCAATTTTGTCAAACTTTTCTATTTGCATTAAGATAAAATTGTTAGCTAGTTTTTCTTCAATGTTTCAGTAATTGCATTGATGTACACTTTACATATCTGACAGTTTTTGTTCCCTCCTGGAACTCAGTTAAATTAAAGAATTCATTAAGTGGTGATTAAAAAAATTCCTTTCCATTACATACAACACTATTAGCAGTTAAATACTTCACCATCTTTTAAAATATAGATGTCAATCTCCCATATTTTTTAAGATATTTTAATACTTAAGTATGTACTGACTTCTTTTAATTTCTAGTTAGTATTTTTTTATGATTTTGAAGTCTGTTTCAGCTCTTTTACCTTTGGTATAATGTAACTCTGCAATGAGCCACTGCCTTGCAGCGCTCGACATCTAAGCTTTAAGATAATAATAATATTAATTCATTACTAATGAAGAAACAAAAAGTAAGAGGAAATTTTTATCTGAATGTGATTATTAAGAAACTATCAATATATAAGTAAAGTATATTATACATTAAAGTATATTTTTATTTTTGAAGGGCCAAGTACAGCAGCAGCAATATTCCCAAGGTGTCTCATTGTCTGGATTTTACGGTCAAATTATATATCTATATAATCCCACTCCAATAAAACTGCTGAACAAACTAAAAATCTTACCTACAATTTCAGATATGCTACATATCCATTGCCTTCCATTTTTAATACAATTCATGTCACATGCATTTTTACAATTGAAACTCCAGTAAAAAATTAGTAACATTATAAATCCTAGCTTTTATTGAATGAAATTGAAATTTTTTAGGGACTGCTTGCTTGGTTAATGAGGAGGGAGAGGCCAGTACCTGGAATGTTACTTGTATTTATTTTAATTATTTTTTGTAAATGAAAACTGCCTAATAATGTCAGGAAAATATACATATTACATTAAAAAACCCACCCATAATACAGCACTCACTAAAGCTTTGCCATTAATGGCAAGGTCATATGTGGTACTTTTTGCTCCATTGATTCAGAGATTCATGACCCAAGTGAGGTCATTGCTTATGCACAGAGCACAACTAAATCAAGGTTAGACAAGTAGGATTCTTTAGTACGAGATAGTGTGCCAGCAGATTACATAGTACTAGGAAATTTGCATTCAAATCAGGCTTGATGAAGATTATTTGTTCATTTTCACAAGTGAAAAAACCCTGCATTTTTATCACTATCATTAATTCTGTTTATAGAAAACATGTTAATAACTAAAATGTCCACCTGAAATCTAAGGGTTATTTTACTTGCACTCCTATAAACAAGAAAACAAACAGAAATTGCATTGTTCAATGTTTTATGTCTTGTTTACACTCTTTCAAGATAGTGTTTATGTAACAAGTGAGTTAGAGCAACTTCACAAGCAACGTAAATATTCTTTCTAATCAGAATTGAACATAAAACTTAAAGGTTCCTTTCACACTGAAAATTTGCTATCTTAATCCTTCAATAAGCACATAATGTGCAGTCCTTCACATATATGTTTAAATAAATACAAGGCCATAGTTGAAGTATGACATTTAGTAAATGGAGTGGACATGGAGTAAAAGAATATCATCTGATGTCAGAATATTACTAATATGTGGTCTATTTTGCCCTAACCAAAAACCATTCTGACTGTAATTCAAGGCTGATAAATCACTCAGTAAAATAATTAATTGGAAACTTTCCACCTGAATTATTTACTGAATGCTGTCAACATGTTAGTGTGTTCAAGCTCCCAAAAGACTACTGAAGCACAAGGTCCACAGATCAAAGGCCCAACATTCAAACAATGCATGTAGTTTCTTCCAAGTGTATTAATGTTTCTTGTTTGTTAAAAGGCATCATGGAAAAAGCTGCTTTTGAGAAGTGACCTGGAAAAAAAAGGAGTATCCATCAAGTACACAGGTAGGGAGGTCATAGGAAGGATGTAAAGATGTTAGAAATGTGGCCAGATTTGGAGAGAGTTGGACAAGGCACAGTTTGAGTATGTGGAAACCCAAGGCTAAACCATGAATGTAAACTTCAATCACTTCAATTCAGTAGATTATGCTAGTTCACATCAAAAGAAAATCCAGCATATGCAGCTTGTGTGATTGTGAGGCATATTTGTACATATTTGCAGCATTCTTTGTTGTTTACTATTCACTGTAATAGTAGCCATTGATCCAAATGTGCTGAGAGGATACAAGTATGGCATGGTCTAGCAACACCATTTCTATTGGCTTAAGTATATTGCACTGGGTCCCTGAGACCTCGTTCAGTGTATCAGGAACACAGTAACTGCCTCAGAGAGGCAACCTGTTCATTGAGTCCAGAACCCTGTGTGTGACAATAGCTCCAGCTCTTTGAGAGGGAAATAAATAGAAATTCTTTGCAAATGATGCAGGACTGAGCTTACAAACGTACCTCTGCAGTCTGGATAATCTGAATCTAATTACATTCTGTCTCTTTAGCCTACTTTTATTCAGCTTTCCATTATACTATACCTGGACACATCTATGTCTGAAATTGTCTTGTTCTGAAAAGAAAATAAATGTTTTGTAACTATGTTGGTTTCCCCCCCACCCCGATCTGAGGCCTGGAAGACACTAAGTGTGGTACTGGCTCATTTGAAATATAACTATGTCCATACAAACATGAAAAATTGTAACAGCATTGGTGAGATTTCAGAAGAGACTTGTTCTTGGGACCATAGGATAATTCAAGTTATAATTCAAGGAAATTCAAGGATAATTCAACTTCAGGCTCAAAGCTGGTTTAACACTGCATTCAAACTAGATTGCTTGGGGCTTTCTCTAGTGAGATCTTGAAAACATTTGAGGATGCAAACTGCACAACCTCACTGGGCAGCCCATTCGCATGCTTAATTATTCTCACTATGAAAGGTTTTCTTTATGCCCAGTTTGTACCTCTCCCATCTGCTTAAAGAACATTGTCTCTTGTTCCCCGACTGAGTACAAAAGCTAGCTCTGTCTTCTTGGTAATCTCTTCTTTGGTATTACTAGGCTGCTTTTAGGTGTCCCCAAAGCCATCTGTGCTCCAAGATGACCAAGCACAGCTCCCCATGTGCCTCCTCATGGGGCAGGTGCTCTAGCCCCACCATCTTGGAGGCCTCACCTGAACACCCCAACATTCCTAGAACTGTTCCCAGAAGTTCTCAGAATACCAAGCAGATGTAGAAGCAGTGCCCTGACTGCTGAGGAAATTGCAACTTCCAAAAGCAAATAGTGGCCCAAGCAGCATCCCAGACCCCCTGCACGTGTCCTACCAGGTGAATTGCCACACTATCTGCCGGGTTCCTGTTTGCAGCCCCTTAGATTGCTGCACTCCCTCAGGGTCAGTTAAATAGAAAATAAAGACCAGACATTGCAGTTCCCCCTCTACACAAGGTTTGTTCCCACCAGCAGGTCCCTTCTTATAAGACTAGGACATCTCTCAGGTGCCTCTGGGCCATGATTCATCTAGCTCACAGGTGCCATCACCACCTCTGCACAATCACTCTCCTAGCTGTCCTACTGATTACTGGTAATAACACAGAGAAGAACTGGAGTGATTTACACTTCCAGGTAAAGACTTTGTAGATGCTTATTCAAGCTACCGTACAGAAGTACAGGCTGTCACTTGTTTTTGATTTATTAAAATACTGCTTGGCAATCATGGAATCATGGAATCATGGAATTGTCAGAGTTGGAAGGGACCTCTGGAGATCATCTAGTTCAACTCCCCTGCTAAAGCAGGAACACTTAGAGCACATCGCTCAGGACTGCATCCAGTGGGTCTTGAAGATCTCCAGAGAAGGGGACTCCACAACCTCTCTGGGCACCCTGTTCCAGGGCTCCGTCACCCTCACCATAAAGAAATTTTTCCTCATATTTGAATGGAACTTCCTATGTTCCAGCTTGAGCCCATGGTGCTCAAAGACTTGATACTGAATATTGGAAGGTTAAAAACCACATTAGTGTGAAAGAAAAAAATACGACTACTCATTCTGTCACAGAAATGACACATTTACACTTGTTTATCTGGAGTGTGAGAAAGGCCACATCCTAACACCTCATTTTCTCAAATGCATGAGAAAATTAACATATATAGAGCAGTGACTGCTCAGTTAAGGTCAATATATCCATAAAATTACTGTCCATCTACAAAGTTACCTTTTTGAAAGGCTTTTTAGAATTTCTATAGTTCTGTTGAATGAAAAAATTAGAGTACAATTATCAAATTATTTTACAGATTATCTTCCATTAGCTCACCATGTTCCTGCTTGTACAAATACACATTAGCCAGTAGGAATTTGTGCAGAGAATACATGCCTGCCTAAAATTTCCCACAGCCTCTGTTAATCAGATTCTACCTCAAAATATCCAGTTTAAATAGGCTTATGACACTTACACAACAAACTATTTTAAATTGACTAGGTGTTTTCCAAAAATAAACATAAACAAATTTCTTTCTTGGTTTCGCTCTGGTTTGGTTTTTTTCTACTTTTAAATTATAACAAAAGTATAGGATATTAACTAAAGAGAATAAAGAGAAGGAATGGGCAGTTTTAAACACTCTTGAAATCTGCATTTACCTGACTAGCCTTAAGATTTTCTTTATATATTTAAGATCTGCTTTATATAAGTAATATCATCCTTTGGTTTAATACATACTGCTGACTCTCAAAACTGATACATTTTGTGACATATATGTTCAGCTGCTGTAAGGGAAAGCAAGTAAAATGATTGCATAAATGTAGAATACGCAAAACTTTAAAAAAACAGCAACAACAAAAATTAGTGTAGTATGAATTCTTCCTAGGATTTTCTTTAGTTTGATAATGGAAAAAAATATTAGGATAATCAATTTTAGTCTTGCTCTGTGTGCTTAAATGCACAGAATAGTTTCCTACCTTGCTGGCTAAACACTGTTTTACTACCCTGTTATTATACATGTAACAAACAGCCCAGGTCAAGCTAATGAAAGTAGGTATGTAGATGCCATTGTCCTATCAAAACATCAAGAAGACAACTATCAGTAGAGGTCTAAGTTGATTATATCTTGACATTTTTCACAGATAAAAATTAAATATTAATAATATCTTGCGATTCAAGAACATCCTCTCCCACAAACTCTTGCAATTGAGAAAAATACATTTCCCCTACCTGCAGGCTTCTTTGGGCTGGTATTTTTTGCATTTTGGAATGAGTGAACAAAAATGATGTAACTATATCAAGCTCATAAAAGATAATCAATATAAGAGATAGTCATAGATTCAAAGATTCAAACAGATCCCCAATCTACTTTTGACAAACAACAAGTTTTCTTCAGCACTGCTCTGGTTTATGAGGAGTGTCCCTGTTGTTTTTAGAATGTTAGCTGTATACCTGCTCTATTACTGAGTGAGGAAATACAAGCTTATGAAAATTTTACAATATTTTATAATCCGTAGTTTCAGAGCCAGAACAAGTTAGCAAACACTATTCTTAAAGCCGTGTTGACATTATCAATGTTGTTAGTGCACAAACAAGCCCACAAATGAAACAAAGCCAGCTTGGCCAGTGTTTGAGCTCATTCCTCTGCCAAGTGAAAAAGTACACAAGCAATGGAGACCAAACATTATATTCAGGCTTATGAGCAGACAGCAGAGTATTGCTGGCCATGGGGACAGTGTCAGTGTGGAGTTTGCATTTATCTTTGGGCGTTGTTTCGGAATTACCTTGCCCTCTGAAAAAGGACAGCATCAGCTATGCAAAAGATACCTGTTCAGGTGCCTGTTACCATCCATCAGTGAACCAGGAAGAGGTCAAAAAGCAGAAGATTGCTTAGAATAACATTTGTTTCTGTAAAAAATAGTATGATTTTTTTTTGTGTGTGTGCTGCATATGTGGTAACAGTTGTCAGCTTTTCCTCCATTCCTGGTAAGTGCCAGGAGCCAGGCCATGCTCAGCTTGTATTGCTCCAGTGTATGTATACAAGACAGTCCCATTCATCTCAGCAGCCAGCAGCATAAAGGGATACCCTTTATGTGGCATGTCTTTTAATATTATTGATAAAATAACACCTATGTTCAGACCAGACATAAGGAAGAATTTCTTTACACTGAGGGTGGTGAAACTCTGGCATAGATGTTTTATCATCCAGCAATAGATGTAATATTAGAAAAGAAAAAAAAAAGAGAGCTTTAGTTTCTTCACATGTGATA
>JAOXNG010000001.1:201303138-201325324 GCA_028566535.1 Scolopax minor
GAGTCAAACACACCTTTCCCTCCTTGGCACCCAGATCCATACCACTGTTGGATGGCTTGCAATGCAATAATTATTTACTGTTTTCACTTTGAGCTGTATTATTATGAAGAAAGGAATTACACATTATTTCATCTAGAAGAAGATTCCAGGATGGAACATATTCTCAAGCTACTCTGCTACCCATTTGTTGCTCTCTTTGGTCCATTGAATCTGGAGGTCTTTGCTGTGAAGATTTGCACCAATAGCAGGTCTTTATACCAGCATAGACTACAAAGTAGTAAGGACACCTGCTTAAGAGTTGAGGAATAAGATTTTATTTTAATGGGCAAAGAGGGAAACTGAAAGTGAGTCCCCAACTAACTACTGAGCTTTTTATAAAGATTATGCATGGTAAGGTCATGGGGGGGATGTGGTTTTTTGTTAAGTGGTTAGAGTCTTAAGTCTCACTTCAGGGACTTTTTTTTTTATTTTTAGAGAAAATGTTAGCACAGAAATTAAAATGGTGATAAATAATTAGAAAACGTTATTTGAGATATGTGGAATCTTGGAGATTGTAATGGCATACCAGGACATGAAGGTGTATTTTCAGTACTACAAACTATGCAGTATAGTTTCTCAGTTCTTCAAGACCAAAGCTCATAACCTGACATAGCAAGAGGCAAATTCAACCCACATTTGCTGTTTTGCACGTTGAAACAGTGTAAACAGAAGATTGGTTGACTTAGATGAGAGCAAAGGTCATTAGCTGTGTTTGCCATTTGTGGTGATGAATTAGGCTAGACTGTTTGACTAGGTATGGAAAACTTGGCTGTCAGAGCAAGTACAGAATCATCCTTACACTAGTATACTGTCTTAGCTTCCAGAATGCAAAGTTTTACTTAAAAGCTACATCTGCACCATTATGGTTAGTACAGGTACATAGGTGAACCTATTTTCCATTTTATTTTGAAAGCATGTTTATTACTGAGTTCCACAGGTTCCTCACAGGAAGTTCCAAATTTAATTATGTTAAAACAAGTAATTCCTTTGGTTTTTTAAACCTATTGATTTCATTAGTACTTTTGAAAAACATTCTAAGAGATAAAGTGTATTGGTAGCAAATTATTGAGCAAAACCTGGACATTAGCTCTCAGGAAGCAAAAAGTCGACATTGGGAGGCATTTGGCAATAAAATAGTTTACAAAGAGATGTAATAGATATCTGCAGTTTTATACAGAAATCTAAAACTAGGCTAAATAGAACACTGTGATATGTTTTACAAAGACTAGTCCTGCAGTGGTGGGAATAGGATGATGTTATAAGAAAGCATTGCCAGTTAAGACTGATACAGAGAGGGACAATCACATATGGTATATAGAAAAAGAAGATTTGAAAAAGAACTTTTATTTGCAGACAAGAGGAACCAAGAGTTTGCAAATAAGTGCTTTGCTTTTGTGGAGGGTGGCAGCAGTTCAGCACAGATGCACTTACAACTATTTGCTTGCATCTGATACCCCTGGTGCAAATAAAATCTTATGTTTTCCATAATTTGCACATCTGCAAAATCTCTGCAACTCACTAGTTTACTCAAGTGATTTTAAGTGACTTAAAGTGTGTCAGTGAGATAAGTTAATAGTTTTTGAAGAGACTGTACATGCTACTTCCAGAAGTACTACTACTGATAGCAAAACCTGTGGTTGTATTTTTGTGTGTGGACCATTGGCATTTTGACCACTTTCTGATATAAACCTGCCAGTATAGCAATAGTCATTGTTTGACCTGTTTGCATTAGGACTTCCACCTTTGCCAACACAACTGGACTGTGGTGGAGGTTAAGAAAAATGCTACGCTACAAGAATCATCTGGAACATATGAGTAACAGACGAAATCGTCTGTATTTTCTTCAAATTCTTGTTCAAATCCAGCTCATGAGTTGATATGTTGACATATTGAGAGAGAGCTACTATGTGCACTTTCAAAAAGAAGTGAAAAGTACACATCTATACAAGATACAATATTGGGTAAAGACTTCTGAGAAAGTGGCAGTTGCCAGATTCATATTTTTGTAAGAAACACAAATACCAATCTTTCTGACCTGTGCTCTAGTGATTAGACTACTGTCCTGTATTTTCTGGGTTTTTTCCTGGTTATAGTGTTAGTAGTCATATAAAAGATATTGAATGACAGGCTACCATTGAACAGGAATTTTATCTTGACAGAGGGCTTTGGGTACTTCATTAGTACATGCATTTAATATAACTGAAATGCTCACATATCAAAGCCAATTAGTTAAAAAAAAATGATCCTAAAGACTGAGATACAGCAAATATATTTTCAAATGTTTTAGCATTTATGAAAACATTCAAACAGCTTCATATAACTAAGTATTGGCCTGTAATTTTGAAATTAACTAAGGATTGGCATGTTTTCCATTTCTTACACAATCTGTCCTTCAGATGGTTGCTGCCACTTTTTTTAATGCCAAGCAAGTAGCAGTTTCTCAGAACCCAGGTCTACACAATAGTAGAAGTGGTTTCAGATGAGAACATTGACTCAGATTTCTCATAGGTATGACATCCAATCAGATGACTGAGATAATAAAAAAACCCTGACTGATGAGATTATGAAAAGTACTATATAATTAAACCTTATGTGTTTTCCAAATAAGTTGCAGCTGAGTGGGAATGAATGGAATGGACTTTGTGATGGGAGACATTGAGGAGAGATTGAACAGAAGCAAGAAGAGTGGAAAACTCACATGAAGGTGTAATTCAAGCTCAGGACATGACTGTGGATTTTTTATAGTCTTGAAAACAAGGAAGAAGTTCACAGTAAGAATCAAAAAGTGCCTGAGATTTTATCACCATAATCTCATGGGAAGGTTGGGCTGGTAGGGCTTTGGCTGTGTCTTGCTTTTATTTTTATACTAGTGTCATGGGAGCTTTATGGAAGAAATAAATTAGGTGAAAACATAATAAAGCTTGGTCATTGGACATTAATATATTTAAAAATACAATTTATATAATAAATAGGAATGTCTGAAGACTAAAGCAAATTCTTACTGTGCCTAAATTCCAGTAACAGTCTTCATTTCTTCCATGGTACATGCTAGGCAGAGATTAGTTAGTGCTGTCTCATCTTGAACTCTAGAACATACAAACATAGAAGAGTAGTTTTCATAATAGGGATTTATTTACAATTTGTTTTGCAAATGTGAAAAAAATAGTCCAATCTTGGATCTATAATAATCAGTTTTTGAGTTGTGTAATGATGAAGTAGTTAGTGGTTATGTAATGATGAAGTGGTTAGTTACTGAAGTGGCAGGTGGATCTATTTAATGATAACCCATAAGTTAGGAAGAGGTTTTTAAGACTGATAGCTAAGCTTAAACATATAACTGAAAGTTAAAAATTTTACAACGTATTGCACTCTTGATTTGTACCACTAATCTTAGATGCATAATTTTAAAACATGACTCTATAAATAATATAGGCTATTTAAATGCACATCAGTATAAATCAAGCTATTAATTTCTGTTTTTCCAAATAATTTCCTATTTCAGCAGGAACAGTGTTGCCATTACTGCTTTTACTCAGACTCCTTAGTCTCCTTTAGCAGTTAGAGCATGCACTTGAGTCTTGAATACACAAATCACATACTGATATCAAGAGCGTTTTCTAAATGCTGACATAATTCTGGAATGTATAAACAGAGTTCTTTGAGTGTTTGAAGAGTAATATTTCACAATATGGTTTATTTGCTTTGGTAGATCAGCCTTTTTCTGTGTCATTATAGGAGAAAAAGTACAGCTTGAATGCCCATAGCATTGTCAGTTGCTTGTAAGCATTTTCTGCAATACTGGAAATATACAGTGCATTTTTTGGCCTTGCAATGGAAATGGGTTATATGGGCTTAGACTGTGTTGTGTAGACTCAAAAGATTCCCCAGAAAAGAGGACCAGAAAAGCTACCTTTCAGGAGACCAAAGAAAACCAGCAAAAGCAATCCACCCACAAACAAAACTTAACAGACACTTGTGTTTCTTTGTTAAATTAACTACATCAAAGCATTAGGATGCCACAGTGCAGAGATAATCTGATGCTTCATAGATTTTAGTTAAACTAACATTTTTAAAATATTATTGCTTATGAAAAGACTGAATGCTTTTCCAACTAATAATGCAAGACAAGGAGAAACAGCAAATAATTCCAAGGAAGATGTGCTCAAAATAAATGTTTTGTTTCCTGGTTTACTGCCAAAGTGAGACAGGTTTTTATTAATATGGTTTCTTTTGGTTAGTGTTTTCTGGAAGGAGGAATCCAGTATTGGAATTAAAGTGAGAATGTAAATAAGAGTGTCTTCTGATTTACTTCATTACTAAATACTTTTTAGATGCCAGGCAATATGTGAGGCAACTGGTTTTATATTCCTGTTGTTTTCTTAAAAAAAAAAGAAACTGTTATGAAAATGAGTGTCATGCAATCAGGTTTCTTTCACTAAAACCAGTCAAGTTGTTTTTAAAAGTATGGGTAAGAAATAAATTAATTATCTAAAAAAATGTTAACACAGAAACAAATGCATTGTATCACATGGTTTAGCACTAGGTCTTTTCTTTTGCTAGAATTGTATCTTCTTCTTTCTTTCTCCTGCATTTCCATCTGAAGATTCGTTTTCAGTTTATCTTTCTACTGTGGAGAAGTTATTGTTGAACAGTTGCTCATTTTGCCATGTGCAAAGAAAGGACAGAAAAGGGTTATAAAGGAAGCTGAATAACAGCATCTGAGCAAAAGGATTTGTTTGCTGTATCAGATGGCTACCTCAGAGTAATACTGGTCTAGAAATTAGTGAAAATTTTTAAAGTTTGGTATTTATCTCTGTTATATTTGGAGGTCCACATTCACAACTTTCTGTGAAGGAAGTATCCCTGCTATTAGTACTTCTGCAGTTTGTCCATACTTTTCTGATCCATTTTGTTGCTCTCAGAATAAATATTCTTTTTTTTTTTGCTTTCATGATAGGTACTGATAAAAAACTAAAAATACAGGAATGAATAGAAGATGGTATGATTGATAGTACAATAATTTAAGCAGTTCATACTGCCTGCTATTTTTTTTTTAGTTTTGTAGATGGGCAGTTTCTTTCTTAAACAGGCCAAATAAATTACTATATATTAAATAGTTACACATGATTATTTGAAAGTTAGCATAAAATGAAGGACTCTTTTAATGATTCAAGCGTACTATTTTTGAATCCTCTGTTATTTTTGAAGCATATATACAGAGAAATAATTTTGTTGTGTTAGAAAACACAGTATTAATCTTGTTTCTCTCTTGCCTACAGGGCAGCACAACTACTTATGTGCTGGAAGAAATGACTGCATAGTCGATAAAATTCGCAGGAAGAACTGTCCCGCGTGTCGCTTGAGGAAGTGCTGTCAAGCTGGTATGGTCCTGGGAGGTGAGCTGCTTTTCAAGTCTCATTCAGAAAAATAGGCAGTCATAGATATTAACATCAATCTGTTGAGTTTAAACAACATCACTTTATACTGTAAAGGAAAGAACTACATTAAAATGTTTTTGGTTTTTTGTTTAAGAATTACTGGAGGCTTTAAAATTCCTTATAAATTTTCTTTAGTGAGTCTGTAAATCCTGAAACAAAAATAGCTTCCTATAGGAATTTCTCTCTGCTACTATGTACCCATATACTAGTTTTCTTGCAAGGGCAGGAATTCTGTACTTTGTGTGTATTTATTAAAAATTTTGCATCAGAAAATTTGATTTAGGTAAAAAATGAAGCAGCAAATTGATATTGACACTAACATCAGGAATCAGCACTATCCTCTGATGTGCTCTCCATTATATCCTTCTGGTCCACTGAAGAGGTCCAGCAGTGGTTGCACCAGCACTACAGATTTTGCATACTAGATGCTGGGAATTCCCATCTTTGTATTAGTTCTCGCTGTAACAGATTTGCATTTTGTATGTGACATTAAAAAAAATTGATCACTATGCCTTTGAAAACCTGCAGAGAGAGAATGGTGTAGGATCAGGTAGTCACATAGCAAGTTTTGCCATGCTACCATACAGGAATGAGGTGTGTTTTTTACGTTTTTTTTTTTTGTGGGGTTTTTTTTCCATATTTTTCATGACAACTTTACCTATATGAAGTTTTGGATCAGCACAAAATTTGAAAATACATGGCTAAGACTATAAGAAAATGGCTACAGAGAAATGACAGAAAGCATGTGTTCTCAAAGGGAATTTTAAAAAAAATTGAAGGACAAAAAAACTGACCTACAAGGAGAAAAAACTGACATTTCTTTTTAATGCATCAAATGCATCTAGTGCATCAAATGCCTCCCCCCCCGCATTTTATGCATTGTTTTTTGTCCCTGAAGGAAGAATTGGCATTCTATACAGTGCATAATTTCATTGTCTTGCTAATCTGTGTTCATTCATAAGTTAAAACGTGTAGTTTTCAGACTGACATTTTCATTGCACAGCTGTATGCCTGCAGCTCCTGCAATACTGTACAGAGTATTCTGTGCACGTGGCCATTGTGTCATTGTTACATTTCATGCTTTTATCAGTGATAAAATCGATAGTTGCCAACCTGTGAGGAGCCTTGCTGGCTCTTGGTACTTCATCTTCCATTAGCAACAGTTTCTGCAGCCCCAGGGAACAGCCAGTGGGATGAGGGGAGGGAGAGGCGATGCTGCCGTACGGGCTGTGTTGTGTGTTGTACCCCTGAACCTCCCGAGACCTTCAGCGCTGCCTCTCCTCTGAGTTGTCCTCTCCAAACTGCATCCCTTTCACCCCACAGTGCTGGAGACAAAGTAATGAGAGTCATCAATCCAATTGGTGTTACTGTCTCTCCCTCTTCCCTGTGCTGCTTCTCAGTAAAAAATAAGGAGCTGACATGCATGTTGGTGGCACTGTACTGGGAGAGAGGGACAAAGGCAAGAGAACATGACTTTTGGATCCATAGCAGAGAGAAGTGGTGATTTAGAGCTGGGATAGGAGTGCATTAGAGAATCAGCATTACTACAAAGGCAGACTTTTCACCCTGAACCTGAAGGACTGTTTGCCCAGGTGGCAGAAGAGTCTCCCAGGTTTGGAAGGGGAGAAAGCCAAGGAGGCAGGGGTCTAGAGTGGGCTATGGAAGATGTGTGGTAAGAACAGAGCCTTGAGAAAGGAGGAGGTGGCAGATACAATGTTTGTCTTGTAAAGTTGGGACAACTTGTCAAATTGTCTTGTAAGGTTTGAGCAACTTGATCTATGAGAGCAAGAGAGGGCTGCACTAGATGATCTTTAAAGGTCTATGATTCTAAGTGATGTAATTAATATAGGTAAAAATTCATTCCTGGCTGTGAGTTGTGCATAGTTAAGAGTTTGATGATGATCTAACCTGAATTTAATCTATGATAGCCTGGATAATACCAATAACTAAGTATTTTCACATTGCATTTTAACATAACATTTAATTAAAGTATTTTAACATCGCAAGCAGCCCTGTTTCATTCAACAAGCAGAACAGTGTACGATGACTCACTAGTATCATCTAGTTCTTTTGCTTCAGCATTGTTTTACATAGTAATTCTGCATAGGAAAAGCAGTCAGAAGACTTGAGTTCATTCTACAATTTGCATACATTTACAGATAATAGTTTCCCTAGTTTTTTTTTAATACATACGTTTTGCTCTCAGTGTAAGTAAAAAGTTGGACATTTTTGCTAGCAATATTTATGGGATAGTATGTCTTTATATGACTTGAAGCCAAAGGAAAAAAAACACCAAACTGAGGATTAAGGTGCTCTGAGTCTTAGTTTTTTACCATCATGTATGAAGACCATAAAAGCTTCTTTGGATCACCTTTTTTGTCAGCTGATCTATCAGAATCATCATTTTAAATAATTCTCTGTGTTTACAGACTGTTATATTTTAAGATGTTGTGCATTTTCTGGTTTCTGCAATTTAGAGTCTACATAGATATACTTTTGGTTTTTTACTCCTGCTACTTAATTTCTTTGTGCTAGCCTTCTGTCACTAAACACAGACCTCCAATATTGCTTAATCAAGGTGAGAAAAACTTAAGATTTACAGGATCTACAGGCTAAGTGTAAGATTCCAAGATTCTTATTACAGTAGTTAAATTAAACTTACTCCTGGGAGAAGTACACTTATCTTTGACTGAATTGAGTGGCAACTCGGATGAGTTATTGAGTGCAACCATGTAGATAAAGAATAATATTATATTACATTGACAACAGTTCCATTTTCCAACCGTGATTTTAAAGCAATTAAATGAACCTGGATTGTTTTAAAATAAATTGTAGTCACTTGTAAATAAATTATAGGGTAGCAGCAAATAACTTTAGTAACTGGTTTCACTATATGGATTGTTTCTTCTTTCTTAATAGATACAAAGAAAGTATAAATTAAAACATACTTCATAATAACTTAATTATCATTCTTTGTGGGAATGTTAGTTGTCTGTGAGTTTTATCATCTCATAACTGGAGACATTAATCTATCCCCTTTCTAATCCTCTACTTAATAGGATAGCAGATAGCTGTGTCAGGTCCTGCAATAAACAAATACCCAGCTTTTTTATTTCCTATTGGCGAATCTAATTTTCCCAGACTGACTATCACAGATTCCTTGTTCTGCTGTATTGCTAAATTATCATTTTCGTCATTGTTTCAGTCAGCTTACAGTCCACATTACAGTGATTGCATGCAGACAAATTTGAATTAATTTTCCAGGTAATATTTTCTGAGGTAGCATCAAAGGGTTTATTAAAATCAAGATGTATTACTTCTGCTTTGCTGCTTTGTTCCTTTATTTTGTATACACCCTCCTAAGGTGTACACAGCTTGTTCTACACAAAACATAAGAGCATAGTGACCTTAAAGTCAGAGCCACAGTGTTCTGTCAAGAAGAATAAATCATTGACATTTTTCACCTGATTACAGGATATGGAGAAGGATAGTGAGATGTTAGACTTTTACTAGAAACCCAGCCATTTTAACATGAAATGTCTGCTGTCAACAAAGTTTTATTGGCAGTATGGTTCTGTATACCTAGTTAAAAGAATATTAAAATACAGGATTGTGTATGAAGGAGAAAATCATAATATATTTGATGATGACATTAAGTAGATTTTATTTTTTAAATTTCTTTATATTTTCTAGGTACATGTAGTACACAAACACAATAAATGTGCTATTTCTGTAACTGAAGGTAAGGGAAGTGTGTGTACTAAGAAACTGCTTGAGGGGTTGGCTATCTTAAAGCAAATTAATGACAATGTCACAAAGAGAAGGTGTGCTATCTAATATGCACAGATAGGTTTTAATATTAAGATGAATAGTTGCCAGAGCAGATTAATCTCTTCACACATTATAGGATTAAGTGGAGACATTTGTTTCTCTTACAGCAGGAAATTATTTGGCGCTTTTTTTAGAAGTTTTTTTTAAAAGCCAAAAGTAATTGAAAATCTAAACTGTGGTCACATCTCTGTGGTTTTCCATATGTCTTTAAGAGTTTGCATGAATTTGACATAGTCTCCTTGTGGAATATGGGAAAGTTTACTGCGAGTTATTAGCAGTCACCTCAGCAGTAGATAGGTAACAAGTGGAGTTGCTTTACTTGTAGCTGTTAAGCAACATAATTAGAAATAAACACATAAGCTATTCTGCAAGCCAATGTGACATTAATTCTGATACATTTAATCACTTGGAAACATGGGTACTTATTAACTACTAACATTTCCCTGTGATAAGCACTCTGGTTTCTTTCTTTACTTGTTCTCTGAACTGTAAAAGTATCTGAAGCCATTATTTCAGAGAATACCTGAAATCATTATTTATGAACTATCAAATGTATTGTTCTTTCTGTTTTCCTTCATGCCTAAACAATAGTTAGTGGGAAATTCCCAGCATGTTTAAGGACTATGTATAGCTTTGTTATGATAGAGATTGGCTCTGTCTCTAGTCGTAATATATTGTCTATTCTCTAAATTTGCTTTTTTCACTAAGCAAAACTTTTTGGGCAGAACTAAGGAATTTAATGATCCACAAGGATTTTCATTAACTTTGAGGGCCTATTTGTAGTCCATGTGTTCCATGCAGCTACCTCTACATGGATGTGCCTTTTTATTGAAATGTTCAATATGGTTAAGACATTACTGAGTGTTACTGCCTTTCAGCCTTTGAAGGTTTGATTTTCTGTGTCTATGTAGTTCACCTCTAGACTGAAGAAAGAAATTTGACGAGTTGCTACCTAGAGCTCTGTATGCTTGCCATACCAGTTGCAGTATCTGTGCTTATTTTGGAAAGGCAGTTGAACTATTTATGATTATTTTTTTTTAGTTAGTGTTCTTCAAAGCAATGCAATATGGAAATCAGTATTCCAAATACTGACAAAGAGAAGTTATTCTCTATAAGGTGAAGAGGTTTTTAAGCATAGACCTGTGGTTTTACAGTCTTTTTTGGCTTTTAACTTATCTCCTGAGTTCTCTTTCTGGTAAACAGGAGGAAAATATTACATTACTAATCATCAAAGTAGAATTTAGCCATGAGACTGAAATGACTGGAGCTGGAGGAAAGGAAATTCTCTGTGTAGTGATTAATTACTAGCATTTTTGTTTCTAAATATTAGGGAGAAGAAAGGATAGTATCCTTAATTAACATTGAATAGAAACTGGATTGTAGAGCCAGCTGGCTCAGCTGTCGGCATATGATAGAACAGTGGGAACTGAACCAGAAAACACTTTATGAGGTTACTGTAACCTAGAATTCAGTGCAATAATTTTAATGGGTGGGTGCCATTCATTTCTTAGTGAAGGGAGGAGGATATGGAGGGAGAAACTCTTTAAGAATTTTCCATGTTTATTTAATTATATAAATAGTCTAAAATAGAAAACATTCAGAAAACAGTTCTACTTTCCTTGTATAGATGAAAAGCGCAATCCAGCACTACTGGAAAATATTAACGTTTCTAGTTAGTTCTTTTTAACAGAACAATGATTTTCTTTTTCAGGTCGAAAATTTAAAAAGTTTAACAAAATTAAGGTTGTGAGAACATTAGATGTCGCACTCCAGCAGCCAGCATCCCTTCAAGATGAAAGCCAATCTCTAACCCAAAGGCTGTCCTTTTCTCCAAATCAAGAAATACAGTTTGTTCCCCCAATGATAAGTGTTCTGCGAGGCATTGAGCCAGAAGTTGTCTATGCTGGTTATGACAATACAAAACCCGAAACACCAAGTTCCTTGCTGACGAGTCTAAATCATCTTTGTGAAAGGCAACTTCTTTGTGTCGTCAAGTGGTCTAAATTGCTACCAGGTAATAGCACTTCTCATATATAGTGAATTCTAGTCAAGCAAATATGTGATAGGATGCGCAGTCAGAAGAGAATATTACTGTCTGCCTGTTAATTAATTCTTAACAAATTCTAAAATTATTAACCTTCCACTTTATCAGGTTCACATGCACCAATAGAATGCATATTAATAGGACACTTTTAAAGGAATGCATCTAAATATTTTGACTCACTCCAAAAAACAACAGAAGCCCAGAGGGTTCCTGTATGTGATCATTTTAACAGCCTTTCCACCCTAACCCCTCCTACTCTATTATTTATTCTTTTGGTTTGAAAAAAAGTTTATATTTCTACATATTCTTTATTCTTATTACAATGAATTTTTGAAATAATCAGAAAAAAATAGTACCAGTTAGAACTAAGCAGCTCACAAATAGTCTGGTAATGAGAAGGAACTGAATTTGTGAAGAGAAAAAAAATCCATTGTATGTATGTAATTGCACTGTATGGTCATAAGGGCCTGATCTGGGATGTATAAAAATCCATATATTGACCAGAAAACCTGATTTCCTGTGAGCTCAGTCTGACACTTCAGTGCTGCAGGAAAGGGTAGTCTCTAGCATTGCTCTTCCCCATTGCAGCTTCTGCTTGGTTGAACTGATTCATCTCATTAAGTGAGAAGAAAACAAACCTTTTTTTTAACCCTCTGTAGCTTTCTGACGTCTTCATGAGCTGAACCAGTTCACTGATGGGTGGCATGAATGCCAGAGCTTGCTTGAAGGAGGAGGTAACAGGACCAGGTAATAAGGACCACTGCTTTCAGTGGCAGGAAGCTGTTGGATTGACTCCCATACTTCACGACAATCTTGGAAGTTACCAAAGAGCAAAAGTTATCAAACTGAATACTCTTCTCGTTTGTTAAATGCAAGAAAGATACTCTTATGTGGATGTTTACTGTGCTACAACTGTATCTCTTGTTAAGAATACTGAAGTTCAAGCAACCTGTATGAAATAAGAGCTGGTTATAGTCATCATGTTACAGTCATGTTTTTTCCGAAGGAAAATGAGATGCATTCCAATTTTCTGAAATAGTTGCTTCTGATTGCTAAAGTCAATTTTGGTTTGATCATTTCAAAATACTGGATCAGAACAAAAAGACAAGACTAACTCAAAGTGAGATACAAATTTGACAAATTTCTGAGAGCTACAACCCCAAAAGCACTTGTCTTTCTAGGTGTTCTAGTTGTAATCTCAGAACACCTATTGAACTCTTCTCTAAATGAGAATTTTAATTATTTTAACTTTTCATTTCATTTCCAGGATTTCGGAATTTGCATATTGATGATCAGATCACCCTCATTCAGTATTCCTGGATGAGTCTCATGGTTTTTGCAATGGGATGGAGATCATACAAGCATGTCAGTGGTCAGATGCTGTATTTTGCACCAGATCTGATTCTAAATGAGTAAGTAGACTCTGCTGTTGCATAATGTGAATGTGACTTCATTGAGGCAAGATTTCATTCATTACTTGTTCTGTTTCAAAATTAGCAGCAGAGGAAAGTTCTCTGATCATATTAAAGTTTACTAACTTTGGGAAGGATTTTATGGGAACCCCAAATATTCTGTTGACATGGGCAAATAAAAGGAATTAATTTTAATTATCTAATAATGATAAAAAAAGAATGAAGAAGCTGTCAGAAGGTGTACCTGAATTCATCCGAATAAGACATGAGTTAATGTTTAATAATAAGCTAAACAGGATTTTTTTGGGGTCATATTTTGTTTTTTTTTTTTTTGCAAATAGTTTGCATATAGTCTGAAATATGCAGTTTTGGCACTTGCTGATAAAACTATGTTCTTCTAAAATACATTTGTTGTCAGAAAACTGTAATAATTTAATAAGAAGGAATTTTAATATCAAGGATAAAATATGTGAGACCTCTCTTTTCTGGCTGGAGTGGGGGATTGTTGACTTAAATTTTCCTTCATTTTGCTGATGAATTCAGATAATCTTCATTTCAGTCTTTGTCAGTTTTTCAGCTCTGCAAATTAATATTACCAAAGATGTAAGTTTGCATACTTGGTTATAATACATGGGAATTTTCCAGGAACATGAAAACATAATTTAATCTCCCTATTTACTTTTCCTTAATACCTTTTTTTCTTAGGTTTTCTTTTTTCAAAATCCTAAAAGAACTGTTCTGAAGTGAGATGAAAATTAAATAGGTTTTCTTGTAAGATCTATCTGCTTAAGGATTAAGAGGTAGATTTGCAGAAGATCTAGGCACCTGATTTTAAAATCTGTAGACATGCAGGTTCTTGCCAGCGAATTTCTTTATAGAAAATCTGTGGAGCTGGCCCTGTAGCTCCTGGCCCTTCTCTCCCAGATGACTGTAAATCACTCTGAGGTTACAGAGTAATGAATTCTTTCCTCTCCCATGTGTATTAATTGTACTTTAAAATATTTTGAAGGGATAAAATTGAGAGAATTTCTGTCTGTATTCTGTCTAAGCATAGTCTGTGATATAGATCATGTCTACATTCAGGAGAAACACAGAGATGGCTTTAGGCAGTAACGTCATGTCTTGGGTATTACCCTATATGTGGACCACTGCTGCCACCTTGTGAAGAAGGCTTTCTTCAAGAACAGGGTTGAGACCCCTCAGAGACAGTTTCTTGTTTGCAGCTCAAGACCATATACATTGAGGTGGACTGACAACATGCCCTTTTCTTGGTCATAGAACATCTCATCAGGGTCACACTGATGAGATAACTGACATACTGACATAATGTTTATAATGAAATATTATAAACAAAGAGTTAGACATTAAATGTAACTGGCACATGAAATCGTAGCTGCAACTATTTCTTGGGAAATAAGTTAGCTTTTAGATCAGGAAAATGTAAGCAACTTCCTTGTCTACAATGGTGTCTAAGATTATGCTTTCATAATCACATAAGTAAAGGTAAGTGCTGAACACAGCCAACAAAGCCAGCTCCACCTGCCTCCCCTGCCCTGGTCATGCATCCCCATGATTTCAGTTAATCTGGATCAAACACTATCTGGCTACACTGTCAAACAAATAAGGAAATTATATGATTGAAAAATCCCTCAGAAAAAGCCATTAATTAGCACATTAATTAATAGATAGTCCTTGATCTGATTCACCATGTGAACATGCAGGTTCTGATGCCAGAATAGCAGGAGGACACACCTAGAGGTGGAAAGAGATAATGGAAATTCCTTCTATAGGGGCAAAACACAGTTGACTTGTTTCAAAATGACCATGAAACCACAATCCAATAAGTGTTTCACAGCCAATCTGTCATTTAGTGAACTGAGTTGTAGTGCTCCTTGGGAATGACTTGTTTAGTAGCATCAGTTTCAGACTAATAAAGCCAGAAGTATTAATTTGACAATGATTTAATGAATTAGTATTAAAACCCTATAAGGATTTACTGTTATTTATACTTTGCAGGTTGATGTACAATGAATTCATTTTAGTTTACAAACATTGAAATGATATTGTTGCAGTAATTTCAGTTGAGAACTGCTTTCCCAATAAATATATGTAATGAAATATACTCAGTACACCAAAATCTCAAAGAGAAAAGTAAGATGAAAGTGATGCAAAAAACTGAGCAGTTTTATATATTTCCTTGTGTGATTTGTCCTATTTACTTCTGAAGGACTTTAGATAAGGCTGTATTAACGTCTAAGTTTTCTTAAATACTTTTTGTATGTATTTATATTTAACATTTTTAACTGTTTCTTTAATGGCATAAAATGCTACAAAGTTATATCATTGCTGTTAGGAATAGGATGGTACTCTTCCAACAAAGTATTTTGATGCAACATTTTGCAAAACCTAAGAAAAGTTTTCTATAAACTTTCAGGTTTATCTTCAATTATATGCTTTGAAATCTTTCAGAGAATTTAAAAATCCATTGATTTCTAATTGAAAATGAAAGTATTTCTCATTAATTGTTAGGGTGTTTTTAATTAATAAATACTCTTCTTTTTGTGATTATCATTCAGCTTTGATAGTCTCCAAGGTGTGGTGTTTTTTTTCTGGGCAGCAATAACAGATTCAGCAATAACAGCAATAACATCCAAAATGATAGCACAGTCATTATGATTAAAAAACTAGTGTAGGTACAAAAAAGTCAGAACATTGTTTATGTGCATAAGCTGTTTCTATAATTTCTGCAATGTGGCAATTAAACTGCTAACAAGGCAGTTCCTTCAAACAATAGCACTGGAGCCATTCCTTTTCTTTATTTTCACGTTCTTTATTTTTTTTACCTTTTCTGGGTGTAAGACAGAGGATGAAAGAATCATCGTTCTATTCCCTGTGTCTATCCATGTGGCAGCTCCCACAGGAATTTGTCAGACTTCAAGTCAGCCAAGAAGAGTTCCTGTGTATGAAAGCACTGTTACTTCTCAACACAAGTAGGTTCTTTTATTTCTTTGTAACATATCACTAGTAAAAGAGTTTTGAACCTTGTTGTTTTGTTTGACAATTGCTAAGCTATCTGGCTTAACAAATGGAAACTTCTTTAGGAGGAATGATAGTATTCCAAGACCTAAAAATATTTTTTCTGCTGTTTATAAGGAACAAACAATTTGTGATTCACTGTTGGTTTTATTCTGTATAAAGGCTCTGGGGAATGTTGGATCCCTTTTGATATATAGCTGTATTGTATTACTGTATCAAGTGTGCCATATTTCTCCCTGGAAGCTATTCATCTTAAATGACTTTACACAAAAAAAAAAAAAAAAGAAAATACTTTGAAAGCATTAGAAATATATTTTTAAAATATTTAATAATTTGTCTGTACTAAGGACTTTATCTTGGCCAAGAACTTAAAGCGTGTTTATTCAAAATAATTAGGGAGGTGGGCATGGCAAACAATACTAACATTTATTCAACGTTTTATAGTTATAAATAAGTCAAATTTAGCACAAATTAAAAAAAAAGGAAATGTTTTTCTTTGGTTTGTTTCTATAGAAAAAAAAAATCTGTGGTCACTTTTAATGGTACCCATCTTTTAAAGAACCCAGCATACACCTGCATTCCACATGAAATGGGCTATGTGGTAGTTGAGGAAGTTACCTTCTAAAACCTTTTCTAAAATACTACAATGTACATTTACTGAGGATGTACTTGTTATTTATGAATGCACAAATATTGTTTTAAAATGGGACCCATGGTATTAGAAATGAAAGTAAGCACCTCTGAGAAATATAATTGGAAGAATGTTGAAGTTCAGTTCTCTACACACTTATGGAATTGGAGGAGAGATGTGTAAATCCAGCATAACCTGTCTGTTGGTTGTACAAAGTTTCAGTAAAAGATAAGGAACTAAAATTTATTCCCTGTTAAGCTGTATTTGGCTCCATTTGGCTCCATTTGGCTTCCATAAGCTCATGCTTGAAAAGAACTTGGTCTCAGCAGAACATAAGCAGTAAAGATTAATTTTAGCTCATATGAACACAAAAATTACTAAAATAATAACTAAATACCATACACTCCGCTAAAGCAATAAAAACAATATGGACAGAAATCCCTCTCTGCTGTAACTCCAGTTGCTTTGTTGGAATTTGAATGCATTCCTATTTAAAATGTTTTCCAACTTGCTTTCATCAAGAAATGATCTCCCTTGTCTATCTGAACCTTAGAGGGAAGTTTTAAATTTCAGTGAAATTTAGATACATTTGTGATATTCCAGCTCTGCATTTCTATCCCACAAAGTTCAAATCAAATTTGAAAAAACATTGCCATGATCCATTCCCTCTCATTTACAATTGCATCAGTTTAATAGTACTCATCAAGCTACCATTCTTTATGAAATGTAGTGCTCTCAGACACTCATTGTAAAGATGGTGGTTTTTTTAAAAAAAAGTATTTCTACCTGTGCTGATGAATTTTGCTTTTTGTTCTTTCCTGAGCTTATTGTCTTATAGGAAAAAACAATTTGTGAGATACTTTTTTGGAAAAGAAACCCACCTAACCATTGTCACTGAGACATTTAGTAAACACTTGGTACTGTATAAACATAATTCCACAAAACTATTTTCGAAAACCCATATAACCTCATTGTTGCTCTAAAGGATTTTTTAAGATTAATTTTATTTTAGTCATGGTTTTCATCTTAATCCTCTTCGCATGTGAAAGTATGGCCATTTCAAGCTTTCATATACTAGCAGTAAATCAAGTCTGAACTTTTAGTCTCTCACTCTGTCTTATGTTTGAATTATTATTTAGATGAACTTCTATACTTTTTATATAATTTTGAAGCATAACTCAATGTTAGTCTCGATACACTTGTAATTCTGAATGGAAAACACAGTGTAAGTTTTAACATTATTTTTGGTTTTACATTTTTTCCATTGAGTCTGCCGTGGCTTAGACATTTTATTTATATGGTACTTGTGACAGATTTAATGCTGTCTTGAAAGCAGAATTAGTCTTTGTGAAAAGTGGACCGACATTTTTATTTTCTGCAATTGTTTCCATTTTACAGGTCCTTATTTACTATATGGAATATGTGCAGTTGTAGTAGAGCCCCAGAAGTTCTAAATAGGGCTCTGTCTTGCGGAGACCACATGCATCTGGGAACTAATAGCATGAGTAGTTCAGAAAGGCTATGATTTAAGAAAGTAGAACTATGCCAAAAAAGAGAGAAGTAAGCATATAGCGAGTTCTAGCTCTAATACTTTCCAGCATTTTGATTTAGAGGAATTGCAAAATCTTGTTGCATAAGATTTTGGCTGGGTTCTTGCCGCTGAATAAAAGCATCCGCATTCCTTACATATGTTCAGGGGGAGGGAGCATTTGAGCTACCTGTGTTTGAATTGCATTTGTGCATGTAAAACATTGTAATTCTTCACTCAAAATAAATAGCTTTGTGGAACTTTGTGCATTGCTGGAAGAGAGCTTTTAATTTAATTCACAAGGGAAATGTGAGGACTTTGCTGCTGTTTTACAGATGCAAATCAAAGGAAGTATCCTAGCCCTGAATTCCATCAGAATGTCTTTTTATATGAAAAAGATTCCGTAGGTGTCTGTAATTCTGCTGTTATGTATCCAGGCTTTGAAAATGAATCTGTTCTTTTTTCATGACATAGCTTTTCCCCGCTGTGAGTATTGTGCCTGTATTATTCCTAAGCACATTGCAATCTCCACAAAGCAGAGACTCCCCTTCCGTACAGACCCTCGATGGGAATGTGACAGGCACACTCAGGTACCTCCATTGTCTGCCTGGACTTGGTTTTACTGGGTCAAAGCACAGGTCCACCTCATCCAGGATTTCGTCTCCATCTCCAAAAGAAATCTAACATGGCTAAAGCCTGGATTATTATTAGATACGGTGTTATAAACATATTTGCTGTGGAAGCAGTCACAATTTTTATTCTCTTTTAAAAAAAATAACAATTCTGATTTAGTTAGGAGTCAGACCCTGACTTCCATGGCCATCTCAGTGCTTAGACACCTGTCTTTAAAGTAAACTTGCCATTTTCTGTATATGTGTCTCCCTCCTTCCTGCAGACATTCACTTGTCTGAGGAGACAGATCAAGAGATGTCCTTGGCAAAGTAGATCATTCCTCTCTTGGGCAGTTTCTTACAAAACAGGAGACTTCTGGTTAAATCAAGTAGAGTAGCAATTTGAATTTCCGCTTTGTTATCTCTGGACACTTAATTTTAATCTGTCTAAAGTGTCTCCTTCCCAGTAACCTTCTTCTGAGGAACCAGATGTGACTTAGGCAATTGGCTAACTGAGGGGGTTGGACTCGATAATCTCCAGAGGTCCCTTCCAACCCCATGTTATTCTGTGACTTCAGAACAGGGCTTATGATTTCCAAATGGATCTAGTGCTTCTCTCAATGTAGTGTTTGCTACCTAATTTTCCTTCAGGGAATGGGTTTAACTCCAACACTGTGCAGCCATTTGCTTTTTAGGTGGGTTCTATTTTAAGAATTCCATTCTTAGCTGTCTAACAATACAGTGCATTGTACAGAGAGTCAGCACACACCTATATTTATGTTTTCATTCCAGAAACTGAAAAATCGCCTGAAAGTTAAGAGTTACAGTATTAAATAAGTCAATGTCAT
Source organism: Scolopax minor (assembly GCA_028566535.1). Lineage (NCBI taxonomy): Eukaryota > Metazoa > Chordata > Aves > Charadriiformes > Scolopacidae > Scolopax > Scolopax minor. Next base: position 201,322,557 of record JAOXNG010000001.1, read on the forward strand.
TATGAACCAAGCTTCAATTTTTTTTAAAGAGGTGCAAATGAAATCTGTTGTGGCCTGATACTAGTCATGGTCTGATACCAGATTGAAGATGTACTAGGTAACTAGCATGTGATTTATTTAAATGTGGGAATTAGTCCCCACAACATTCTTTTAGAGTCCATAGAGAATAATAAGCAGCATAATTCATCTCTTTCTAAAGCTACTTCTGGAAGAGCAAACATGCCTTGTGCCCAAGACTTGCTTGATTTTTCCCATTGAAACTACAGCAAGCTTTGGTAACTAGCCCAGATAGAGGTGTCTGTACTGTAAACTGTCTAAAGTTTGGTGAGGTGAATCCTCATGCTTGCTGTCAGAATACAATGTGACGTTACAGTGTGAAATATCACTGGCAAAAGAGAAAGGAAAGGGCAAGAAATTTAACAGCTTTTTCAAAAACAGTATGTTTGAAAGAAGACCATGCTTTAATGTATGACTATCATAGTAAAGGAATTATTTAGATTTCGTTGCCACATGGGAATAGTTTTTCAAGTTTCATTTCTTCAAGTTTTTCATTTCTTAGTTGCCTTTGACAACAGAAATTGTAAGACTTGAATATTACACTGCCATATCAGGGAAAGTAGAGTCTAGATCTAGTAGATGCCTGTTTCCTTACAATACTGCCAACACTTAGCATCAGTCCTCGTTTTTATCCCTTCGCTACTTTCTCTAAGAGCTGCTCACATTTAAGACTCTGATAGTGCATATATTCTGTTAAGTGACAGCAGTCCAAACAAGGCGGCCCGTGCCCTGGATGCTGTGGCATCTACACTACTTAGGAGGTGTTTATTCATTCCTTGGCTCCATTTTGAAGCATTCCAGCTAGAGCTCTCTAACATAAATCTGCTGTGACCCTCAGCAGGGTAAACATGAGCCCGTCTATAACATCTTTCCTTGAGGACAGGAGTGGTTCTTTTGGCCATCTTCTGTTCAGAAGACAGGTGTAGCTATTTCTAGAAATCAGCAATTAGTACAAGAAACTGATTGTTGCTGGTATATCCTTTTAACTAATTTTATCACTGTTTCTGGATTAAGTGTTGAATGGGAAGAGATACCTGGCATATAATAATGAATTGCACTGAACAGCATGAGATTCTGTAAATTGTTCCCATACTTTGTTGAAATTTATTCTGAAGACAATGAGAGAAATTTAAAGGTGTTACTTCCTTTTTAGTTCCTTTGGAAGGTCTAAGAAGTCAAAGCCAATTTGATGAGATGAGAACGAGTTACATCAGAGAACTGGTGAAGGCAATTGGTTTGCACCAAAAAGGGGTTGTGGCCAACTCACAACGTTTCTATCAACTTACAAAACTGATGGATTCCATGCATGATGTAAGTTTACTTGTTAATATGTTTTGGTTTTTTTATGTAAGAAGGAACTAGTATTTCTTAGAAGTAATTTTATGAAAAGTGACTGGTTAACATTTCTAAACAACAAAAGAAAAAAAAACATTTTTTCCTTTAGTGTATATATCTGTGTAAATAGCTAGCTATATATTTAGCAACAATATATTTTTATATATATGATATGGTAAACAAGATTTAAGTATTTATAACACATTTGGATGCTACCATTTTTTTTATTATTTCTGTAGCATAACTAGGACAGTTATATTTTTTGGTAGGGGGCGGTATGTGTGCGTGTATGTACATGTTCATGAAAATATTTAAATAATGCAAAGAACAGGCAATTCAAGTTGCAGAGTCAGGTTAAGACTGAGACTTAAAACTCAGGTTACCTCAGGTTAAGAGTCAGGTTAAGACTGACTATTAAGAATAAGAGAAAGAAACCAAGATTGCTTTTGCAACCTTAAGTCAACTACTTTTATGTGTATATTCTGTGCTATTTGTTTTCAGTATCTGTTTATATCTGAGAATTGAGTAATCTTTGAGAACTCTAGTGGTGATATCATAGAGATCCATAAGTGTCTTAAAAGATGCAGCCAAGTCCTTTCCACACCTCTGAGAACCCATCATCTATCCTATTGGCTTAACATCCATTAAAACCAACGTTTTGTATAAACCTTAGTCCACATGAATATTGTTTTGCAATGGCTTGTATATCTCTGCAAGAGAGGCAAAGAGCAGAGGCTCAGGGCCATACCTGACAGCTGCAGCAAGTGCTGGGGAAGTGCCACTAGGGTAGCATAGGAAGAGTTCTTTTCAGTCGAGTGTTGGTTGTGAGGAGTTTGCAGGGAGTTCAGGGAGGGATGATATCTTTGCATGTTTGTATTCTGCACTCAGCAAAATCTTTGTTTATGAATAAATTCACTTTCATCTATGAACCTTTCATTGACTAATTCCCCCTTCATGTGGGGAAAAAAAAAAGATGCGGATCCCATTTATGGGAGTTAAGAGAGGTAACAATATTAACCATTATGTGGTTCATCAGCTGGTCTGAAGTCTTTTGATCCATGATACAAACCTCACCATCAGCTTCTGCTGTCCACAGAGCTCACACACACTTTTTAGCTATTACATTGTCTCAGATACCAGCAAAAGGAGAATGAGACAAGTATGAAAAGCATCCTTACAGGTGAAGGCAGACAGTAGAAAATTCTGGAGGCAGGATATGGAACTTAATTTTATGTATTTACTGGTAGTAAGGCTGCAGTCGTCACTTGGGACTGTCAGTGCTAAAGCCTTCCCTGGCATTCATGGAATCATGGAATTGTCAGAGTTGGAAGGGACCTCTAGAGATCATCTAGTCCAACTCCCCTCCTAAAGCAGGA
>JAOXNG010000001.1:201384082-201394640 GCA_028566535.1 Scolopax minor
AGCAGATAGGATGAACACTGTCCTCAGTCTGTGTTTCCCTTCGTAAATTATTTCACACTGGGTGATGCTCTGAGTGACAAGTCAGTAGATAACCCAGCTGGCAAAAAGAAGCTGTGGATCTATATCTGGAGACAAAATTCAAAGTTCCTTGTAACAGCAATGAACAATGCACTGTATCCCAGCATATTTTCAGGTATATGTTTCTCTGATGTATAAACATAATAAAACATAATATCATAATACATTGTTCCTTCTGCCTAATTCAGCATCTCCCTCTACCTCTGTAGACTATTTACAACTTCAAGTTGTATTACATACTATTTAAGAAGAGACCAAGTATAACTCTTTCTTAATTAACATTAAAATTAAAAAAATCTTTAACAAGTCTGTTTCTATAGATATGCCCATAGAAGATATCAACATATTCTGACTTACAATGCCAGTTTTGGTCTGTGCTGTGGGCTCACTCTCCTCTCAGAAGATGCCATAATAAAGTAAATAAATCTCTGGACTGAAGCACATTTTCACCTTTTCACTGAAACTGCTGTGCAACAACACTGACCCCTTGTGCCTTTATCTAAAAGAGCCTTAGCAGCAAACCAATAGTACATAATTTGAAAGGACAAGGGGGCTAAGATGCTCTACAGACAGAGAACATTTGCATTTTGATATAAAAGGAAAAGATTAATCATGTAGGAGCTATGTCTTATTTTCCCAAGCAGTATTTTAAATGGGATCTATATATACATACAAATAACAGAGGTAAAAGGGCTACGGAGGTGAGATGTACATGTTCAATTGGAGCAAAACTAGCATAGTGCAGTACTCCTAAGAATGCAGATCTACATTAACAGTGCTAAACCATTGCTGTCTTCCAGCTTTGAGCCAACATATGACTCTCTAATAGCAAGATGCTATAGGGAAAATGTCAGTATTTTCCAGTATCCACAGGGAACAGCAGTTGAGCACAGTAAGAAGTTCTTGTACTCCCAGACCTGTTTCTTATTCCCTAAATTCAGTGGCCAAGGCACTATCCACAAAAGCTTATGTCAGATATTTTAAACTGTTGTACTTTCTTTCATTCTAGTGGAGCTACAAAAGTTTCTGTTGCCTGTGAATATTTTTCTTGAAAGAATGAAATAAAAAATAAATGGAGTCACTTCAAAAATATAGCACTTGGAGTAAATGACAGAATGGTAGAATTCTTTCACTCTTTTTTAATTTATTCTGAACTTTAAAGTTACTTGTAATTAAAGATGTAGCGCTGGCCAAATATAAATATGTTGAACTTCACTTTTTGCTTTAAAAGTAAATGATAGTGTTTCTAATGCAAATTGGGTGTAAAGATATTTTATATCTACTTACTTGAATGTCCTTGGAAGTGTAACACCTGAGTTACGCAGAGAAATAAATATATGCTTGCATACAGCAACTATGATGAGTGGAAAAGTATGTCAATTTAAATACATTTTTGTTATTTATGAAAGCTATGGAATTTTGGGGCACAATTACTTTTGTATGGCACTTACGACCAAATTCAGACCAATATACAGCAAAAGACCCATCCACTCAGTGGAGAGTAACTCTCTATACAAATAATAGATCCATTCTTCTGATGGAACTTAGTGGTCATGGGAGCATCTCACCATGGAGGAAAGCCCCACCTGGTTCTCCAATGCTGCCAAAGTAAACCCAGAGTATAGCCCAAGAATGGCTTCCCAGGTGTGTTTTATATACAGTGGGAACTTAGAGGACAGCAGGACATGCCTTCTGTGGCAATCTGTGATCTTAAAGAAACAAACTGCATCATTGTATACCAGTTGGAGCATTTCTGGGACATCCACTCCAGATGATAAGCCCCATTCTCAAGAAAGCATTTACATATGTTTAAACCTATCTGGATTACTGTGTTTTCTAATAAAAATTTGGCTTCTGTCCTTTTCTGGTTCTTACTTCCAAAATTTTAACCTGGAAATCACAAATGAAGTATCCAAAGACTAATTTTTCCAAAGTTATTTGTTGCCTAGAATGTTCATTACTTTAACCTTAACATAAATAACTTTTGCCTATTCATATATTAATTTGATTTCAGCATACTAAAACACTACAAGATTTAATATTCAAATAAAGTGCTATGAGTCTACTTTAATAGCCTGAAATTAAATTAGCAAACAAAATGGTGTAAATACAAATCATCCTTACGTTCTGCAAATTGAACTGCAGCTGCTGCTTGTATGGTGCAAACTCCTGAGCCAGTTCATATCCTTCATGGTAAAATGTAAATAATCCTTGAAGAAAGGCCAAGAGCTGAAAAGGTAAAATTGAGAAGCACTGTATTTTTTTAACATGTGCTCTTAATCCTATATAACACAAATAAAACAGAACATATACCAACTTATATGAAATAGATATTGCCTGCGATAGTGAAAAAATACTTCTTAGCAACTGCTACACACTTTTTCTATTTGGGTGAATATTAGAAAGCAAGAATTAAGAACAGTTAATCTTTTAATTGTTTTCAGCAGCAAAATATGGCAAAATATCAGAAAAACACATTCTATGTCTTAGCTACTGTAGCACTGTAAAGTTTCATTACTTGCAAAGCTTTGCTGAGCAAGCAAACCATGGTCAGACCTTCAGAAAGAGAGGTGTTAAACAGGCTTGTGCATCATGAAGTTGTCATTTCCATAATAATTTAATTCACCCCTAGTCATTTTGTCCAGTAGCCCAGCTGAAGTCTTCGATGGTGTGCATTTTCCAAGTTCATTCTTTCAGAGTTCAAGGTTTTTCTCTTCAAAATATTTTTTCACTTTCTGCATAGTAATTGCTTGGGCTATGACCTATTTTCCACAAATGAGCCTCTTGAAAGTATGTTTTGGACAGCTTAATGCAATACAAGAAATCCAGACTATTTTTTCCTGCTCTGAAAAAAATGCAAACTCTATCTGGTATGTCTGTGACTGACTCCAACAGAGCAGTTGAGGTCTCTACATATCCAGTTGAATTTATTTTTTAATTTCACCTTAAAGTAACATTTAAGTAGTAAAAAGCACAACTAGATTTTCTGAACGCTTATTTTAGCTGTTGAATTAATGCATTCCTACCACCTATTAGTTTTAAAAGCTTTCTAATTTATTCAGATCTAAATTTAAAAAATGTTTTGACATCGCTGTAAGTCTTCTTACCTGCTATTAAATAACCAGCATTTAATTTCTGATTATGGACCGTTTTATTTGTATATGTAATTCAGCTTACACACAACCAAGTAAAGAAAACAACAGAAAAAAAGAGGTATTAACTTGGACATATAATAACAAAAATGAGCTTTTACTATGTTTATATTTTCTTTAAATTTACACTCAACCCTACTTGAAGAAATGTAGTTAAATTGTTCTGCCTCCCTCTTTCCTACTGCTTGCTAAGCAACTGCTGTACTGCGGTAAAACATATACTTCAGGGAATTAGCTAAAATAGTATTTTGCAATGTTAGAGCCCCATCCATTCCAGCATCATGAGACATTCCACACCCTTTAACACGCAAACTTCCGCAGCTGGAACGATGACAGATCAAGGATGCAGGTCTCTGGGCAGAAGAGCTAACATGATGATTTGCTGCAAGCAGACTGAAGTCTTGCTCTCCCCTTCCCGTTCTTCCTCCCTTTCACCATTCAGCTTTGTCAGGATTCCCACACGTCCTGGCGCCAGCTCTGGCATCGCTCAGCCCTTCAGTGAGCATCCTGCCTCGGGAAGCCTGCTGGGTTGCTGCATTAGGAACTTAAAGCAGTTTGAGGTTAACAGACCATCAGTGCTGGTGCAAATAGAAGCGTGAAGGCACGGCCAGGATTGGTTTTTACTGGTATTGCAGGATCAGATGAAACCCTGACCTCAGGCAGAGGTGGTGAAAGCTCATCACTGCCCACTGCATTGGTCAGGGAGCCTGAAGAACTGAGAAGATCCTTGTCCATAAAAGCCACTTTTTGTGGGGCCTCTATAATGGGCGTGAATTCCTGAACTGCATCCCACCACCAAACAAACAATGAAGGCAACACAGGCAAGCGAAGGGCTCCACAGCTTGTGTAAAACATCTCAGCTTTACATGAGCTGTAATCATTTTCTCAGCTAAGGACTTGGCCCTGAAAATCTCTTACTGGTTATTCAAGTGGTCCTGAGGAAGGTTAAAATGGAACAATTTATCTTAAAAAGCTCCAATTATGTAAGCGGATAGAAAGAGTTCTATATATTTAAGGTTTATAATGTAATTCTAGAATTACATAGAAGGAAAGAAAGAAGACTAATCTTCCTTTTTCATAAATAAAGTATAAAAAAAGTACAGAAATTGTAACTAAGACTCTGCTATTGGGTCCAGATGGGGAAAGCCCATGCCCACAGTCTAGATCCTGTAACTCATCAGCACCCCTAACTCTTTAAGATACAGCAGCATAACTACTCCTGTGCTTACTCTGATTTGGTTAAATCGAAAGGACGTGGATTAACTTAACCTGGAAGCAGGAGCCTGCTGCTAAACCCATCCCTTTCACTGCAGGAGTAATATGAGCACTCAGCAAAACTGCATCCAGACCAGAATGTTGGAGCACAACAAAATTGCAAAATAAAAAAAACTAGCAGAAGAAAGTTTCAGTATGTCAGCTTATGCCTGAATTTTCAAGATCGGTTTAAAGAGCATTTCAGGAGAATGTACTATAAACTGTTTAAATTTCAGCTGCAATACTTGGAGAAAGCTATTTTCCATCACACAAAACACTTTTATAGAGTACATGGAGAAATACTGAGGAGAAAAATATTTAACACAAGATGGCAGCAAAGCTGAATTTATCAGAAAGCAAAAAAACAAGAGCAAAAAAACCCTGAGAAAAATTTGAATGCATTTTTGTCAAAGTACTCCTCAGGTATTCTGGCAGTTGTGCACTGCAAAGAATCTGGCCTTGAGGGTCTTTTGATCAAATACTCTCTGAGGACTGAGAAAAATAGGAATAAAAGAAAAGTAAAAAAATGCTTATCTTATGCAAGCCCTAGAACAGCTTATTCAAGTTCTGTGTTGAAATAACTGACACTGAAGATGATATTTGCTTCTATGCACATGTGGGGGAGGAACAGGGATCAGCAAATGCCCCGTACCCAATAGGCCTGTGCTGTTGAGGCACCTTAACCATTTCCACCAGGACAGGTACAGCCACAGCATTGCATGAAAGAGATCTAAAAGCCAAGGACTTCAAGGACTTTTGCCCCTAGGTTTATGGTCACACTGGAGTTTTCTTGTTGCTGGTGTTACAAGTGGCACTGCTGCTAAAGGCAGGCTCATAATTTTAAAGAGCTTTATATTAAAAAAAAAAAAAACAACAGATTTTCAGAATGTATTTTTATTTTAACAAGAGCCTTATAGTCACCTCAACCTGAGTATCTAACCAGTCACATCAATAAAAGGCATGGTCTGAACTCTGTAATACAATGCTACTCACTACCCCAGCGCCGTGAGGATTTCAACACAGAACCTGAAACAAAATCCAACTATTTCTTGAGACTTTATTTATTTTTATGTAGAGCTAGTGACCTCAAGACTGCCTGGTCATTTCATTCTCACAGGAAGAAGACTGTACTTTGGTTTCGGATAGGGGAGGAATTTAACCTTTGGCCTGCAGCACATCAGCCAGAATTCCCTGTCTCTCTGGTTTCATTTTATTTATAAGGAGATAGCACTTATTCATCAGATTAAAGCAAAAGTAGTCAATAACATAGAAAATACAAGGAAGAGGAAACTGAGCTTAACATCCATAGTGAAATCCCATGGAACTGCATGCAATTATAGGCAGGGCTTATTGGTTGTTGTTGTGTTTGTTTTTTTTTTTTTCCTCTTTGAATAAACACTTCTGGGCTTTTGTGACATTTAATGGACCACCCCTCATATTTCAGATAGTTTACTGCTTATGAACTCTGTGCCCCAATTTCTACAGGCTAAGAGACAAAGTGCAGCTCTAGGAAGGCATTTGTATGTCTCTTAACAAGCGTAGCATCCTCAGAAAGCTGGGTGGGTTTGAACTAGCTTCTCTGGGTCCACGAGGGCAAGACTAGGATGAAAGATTATTGTCGCTTATTTTGCTTTGTTGTTTAACTTCCTGTAAAGTAGTTTTTAACACTGATTTGTCCTTGAGAAAAAGTTTAAATTCATTGTCTGTATTAAAAGCTTTAGGTTTGGGTCTTTTGCTTGGAAAAAATCTAGACCTGGGAGGATCACAAACAGGCAGCTGTTAGTTACTCACACTAGTACACATTAGTGACTCCTTGAAACAAGATTGTCATGGTTTGGGCCCGACTGCCACTGAGATGCAGAGGAATCCAGGACCTGAGAAGCAGTGCAAAAGTGTATTCTAAAAGTTATAATCTTCTACTCAGAGTATGAGCCATTAGCATTTTTTACCTTAAAATCTCTCCCCGCTCTCCTCTTGGAAGGAACACACTCCACTCTTACCAACTTCCACTGTCCTACTGTCCTAGCTGTAACCCACCTGGAAATTTTGGATAGGCTACTTCTCCCACTCTGCCAAAAGATAAGGATGGTCTGATGGGAAGCATAGACAAACTGAAGATCTTACAAGGACCTCCAGCAGACCATTTGCTTTTAAAGCTTCATTCCCACATCATGCACTTATCCTTCCTTCCACACAGGCATCGTAATTTCCTCCTTCCCTGCACTAACAGCCTTTCTTTTCTTTTGTTAAACTCTCTTTCAAAGAGTCTATTAGGAACACATCAGACTGAGAATTATATGGAGATGTGACACTGAACTGATAAATCAGAGACATAAGTAGCATATGCACTAGAATGGTCCACAACCAGCAGAGCTCCTGAGGAGGGATGTCTATACAGATGCACCACCAGGTATCTTCTAGCATCTGAACATCCGTAGAGCACACAAAGGAAAATCAGTAATATGGCAATTCTTTTGACACGTGATTTTAAAGTGTTTGTCCTCATCTTGCATCTAGTAGCACATGCTACTTGTCCTTATCTTGCATCTAGTAGCACATCTACAAGCATCTAGATGCTTGCATCTAGTAGCACATGCTCATACTTCCAATATCAGTATGCTGTTTTAGAAAGCCTGTTTTGAAGGCTTTTTTGTTTTCTTTTGTCTCATCTATTTGCTGATGTGTATTTGTGTATTATAATTTACTTTGTATACTTTGCCTGATGGGTTTTTATAAATGCTTTTATTCCAGCATGTTGTATGCAACAGACTAGAAACAAAAAATTAAAAAATTTGAAGGTTCAAAATTTTGTAACTGATGTTACAATTTAAGCTCTATTTATATTCAGATTGGTTACGAAAAGCTCGCACCTGAAGCAAGAAGACACTGCCTACACGGGCTATCATTACTCAGTCACCAGAGTATTTCCCATACCTTTCTCTGGAACATCAAGTGTTGACCTGTATGCAAAAACCAGAATACTGGGCTAAAATGCCCACTGATCTGACACAGAATGGCAACTAATCCACTCAAAAATAGATTTTACCTACTGGGTGTGTACACCTGGTGACAAAAATACCCAGGTCCAGCAGACTGAGTTTACTAGTAACCTCCCCTGTCTGCTTGCTCAGTAGCAGCACTGATGAACTGATTAATTTCTCTTTCATTTTGGTAATGCATAGCTGATGCTGTGATGGCTGACATAGTGTGAGGACAGCCCCTGGTCAAAAAGTTAAAGCTCAGTATCTCCAGCTAAAATACATAAAATCAAATTTTTTTTCCTCTCTGTCTAGCACATAGGATGAAAGATGCCCTATTTTAACTATATACAATTGCACAATAACATTTCCTGATGTAAAGGCTTCTCAATGCAGAAAGTTTCTATTACGTTAAAGCAGCATAAAGTCTCCTATACCAAGGTCAGAGCTAGGTCAAAATTGCTCGATCTTTCCAGGATGTGAGAGTTTTGCAGAAGTAGACAGAAAGAGACACTCTGGATTAATCTGTGACAGGTAGAAAAATGTTCTTATTTAGGAATCCGAGAGAAGTTTTAGTCTCTAAGATTTGGCAGCTGTATGCCATAAAGATAGGATTTCTGTAAGTACTGCTTGCTGAATCCAGGTTCATTAGTTTGCATCAATGTCAAACATTCACTATACAATACATTCTCATCTCACGGAAAGGAGGCGTCTGAGAAGCTGTTCTTGGTGACATTGGGTGTTAGAGATGTAATTCAACCTGTTTCACAGTCAAGAGCGCTGCTTCCATTAGATACAGGGAAGCTGGAAGATGGTGTGGAGAGAGAAAAAGTCATACTTGTCATGTTCCTTTTTCACAGCTGTGCTCTGCTGTGCTCAGTATGTTTAATGGGAAGGGACAGATGACATCGGAAGTTCTCTCTCAAGGGTTACAGGTACTAACTGAATCAGGCAAGTGGCAAGCTAGTCCTGTATAACACAAACAGTAGTAATACTACTAATATGCCAAAGAAACATGCTGGCACATCATACTGAAACACCTTTTGGTACTGACTGGCCCAGAAGATAGTTAGGGTTGGCAGCAGAAACAGTCCAGGAGAAAATCCCAGATCTGAAGATGGACTTTGAAATACAGCCTCTATCTTCCTCTTTTATGGTGTGTCAACATGTGCTTTCTTTTACGTGCAAAGAAAACCAAATGACTCTACCAACAAAAACCCAAAACCTACCTATCCTACAGAAAATTGTTTCTTCACTTTATTTCATGCATAACTCAGAAAAAAAGTAAGTGTATGCCTACATGGAATGTTTAAATCCAAAATCTGGTTCAAAACTTCAGCCATGAAACCAAGGTATTAGGAAACATCCATTATGTGTTGCACAGACACAACATTAAATGTTGTCCCATTAAAATGTTATGCACACTCCAAGTCATCAGACATTTCACTTCACAGTAGATATGATACTCTTATATAATTCTTTAATAAACATGGAAGGTGCCCAAGCCAAGATCTTGTCTGACTATACACAAACAACCTGCAATTGCAATTTTAAAAGGGAGCAAAAACTAGATATTTTAAATTCTATTTTCAGCTTTAAATGCATACATTCTACAGAATACAAAAAAACACCAACAAACTTACAGGTTCTACAAATTCAAATTTCTTTTTCTCTTGCACTTCTTGAATTTTAAAAACATATTCTAATGATGCTTCATAGAAGTTTTGATGTTCTCTGTCAATCTGTGTATCTGCCTAAAAGACACAATGAAATGCAGACAACATGAATTTACTCATCATGATTGCTTTAGAACCAGATTTTGTCATTAACAAATTGATCTTCCATAAGATTACTTTACAAGCTTCATGGGGTTCAGTTTTCTTCATGAATATTAGAATACCTACTTAAAATAGCTAAACACAAGTTTAAGAATTTCACATTTTAGCCTCATGCCTTCTCCCTCCACTCCTTTTTGGGTTGCTCTTCCTTTTTGCACTTTAATATTCTAATTTTCAGGTGAGCCTGCAGGGAAACAAAGAAAGGTGGTGGCAGGAACTCTCTTCCTTGTATGTGGCAAATTTAGAAAAAGAAACAGACGGAAGTAGAATAGGAATTAAGGAGGGACAAAAAGATACTTAAATCTATTGAAATGCTTGAGTATCATATGTAGTGAAATCACATCTATTTCTCAGCTTCAAATACCTTCCCAAGAAAGTATTTTCTCTCTTAAATAGACTGTCTTTAACAATGACATCTTGCAACTCACTATTTCATAGTATGAGTCACATGCTTTTGAAATATAAACATATTTAAGTCCTTAACCTCATAAATCAATTATTTTTCCTGCTTTAATTTTCAAACGCCAGAACTACAAGGCAATACTTGTCAGAAGTGCATGAATAATACCATTTGACATGAAGATTCAGTACCAAACAGTGTCTTCTGCCTTAACAGCTAGAGAATTAACTCTTATCTGCTGATAAAGAGTAAAAGGCTTTTATCCTCAATTTAAACAAGCCATGGGAGAGGGGCCTAACAGACAAGCAGTGTAGAATGTGGATAATGCTTAAAGAAGAGATACAGATTTCATTTTAATTAATTCTCCTTTGTAACAAATCATTTTCTCAAGCATTAGTTACGTTTTGGTCTTAGGTCAAAAAGAAATTTTATCAAGTATCGACAACATAAAATCAGTTCAGCTATTTTTGAAATATGCCAGTGAAAATATAGCAGTATTCTTCTGTATGTTCTCTAGTTCTATTCTGGCATTACAAATAAAAAATATGGGGAAACTGGAAAAGCTAGATGTTGTCTTCCCTTGACAGCAAACATTAAACCAGCATTGTGAAAGAGGTTTATAGTACTTTTAACAGTAAAAATGCAAAATGTTAGTGTTTTCCTTCAGGCAGAACTTGGTCATCAATAGCACCATATAATTAACATTGCTTCTTAAATCAAGGACATGCTACTATCACGATTTGGCTGCACAGACTCTTAACAATATTGATCAACTTCCTTAGCACAGTGCTCTAACACCACTTCAAAGCATGGGCCTGAGTGATATGGTCTAAATGATTCAGTACGAGCATTTCCCTC
>JAOXNG010000001.1:201394740-201411728 GCA_028566535.1 Scolopax minor
AGAAGTCTCCTTCTCGGGGTGACGGAGTGTCCCTGGGAGGGTGGCTCATCATCTTTGCACTTTGCCTCCCCTGTTGCGTGGGTCGGATCGATGGGACCGGTACGAGGGACGGGTGATTTGTCTCCACTCTGTGTCCTCCCAGAGGCCGTGAGCTGGTTTGGGTGAGAAAAGGGCTTACTCTGTTGCCAGCGATGCGACGCGTTCTTTCAAAAAAATAAAATAAAAAAAGCAGATTAAAAAAAAAAAAAGGAAAAAAAGAGACAAGCAAACACATGGTTATCTTTATTGCGCTGCTGTGTAGAGCCCTCTCAGACACGAGGTCGACTTAGTCCTGGGCTCAAAGTGTTTTCTTGAATTCTGAGATTCCGGATCGCCCCACAAAAGAATCATTTAACGGGTCAAGTGTAACCGAGCGTGTTGAAAGTCGGCGCGGCCCTCGCTGCCCGGTGGGAAGGGAAACCTGAGGGGGAAATAAGTGGCAAACGGTGCTGAGCTTTATTTTTCAATTAGTATTGAACGTGTCTCCGTGCCCTGTGGTCAGCTGAAGGGCATTGCCCGAACGCCAAAGGTTTCCCTTCAGGTCACTTGCTGGATGAGCAGCTGAGTATTTTCAAAGTGATGGCATCTAACCGTAGGGTGTAGGTGGCTGGTTTGTTTCTGGAAATGGTTTGATTACATCCCTTTGTGGTTGGTTTTGACATTTGCTAGAAGAGGGCCTGACAACCTTATATACTTGAGGCTTATTTTACAACAAACGTACTTATTTATTTAACGTTTCTGTTGAGGTAAAATAAATATTTACTGCAGTGTCCAGGCAGATGCGGTGTGAAAAAGCAGAAAGCTGCCTCAGTTCTGACTTCAGTAGGAACTGAGAGAGAGAGGGGTGTAAGAATAATTTGTAAATACAGTATCTAAGGCGAGAAATTAAATCTGTCTATACTTATTTGATGAGGCTAGTTGTTTCTGGTGGTTTCTTACAATAATAATTTTTAAGCTTTTGAACTTATTTCCGCTCACTTCTCACACTTCTAACAGAAGCAGCTTTTCAGTTAAATGGAATCTCTAAATGTAATCATTCGGACACTGGTTAGTGACTACATCCTTCTCTTTTCTTATGGAGGGAATTCAAATCCTCTCTCTCTCTCTATATATATATATATATAAACCAGAATGTTAAACTGGTGACAGCTAACGAGGTAGATTTCTTTTCCTCCCCAATGGTGTGTTACTGGGGGACAGTGGTCAGCTTTGCCCCGAGCCATTCTCCACTTCCAGGCTGAGGAGCTGGGCTGGAGTTTGCTGGCGACTGTTCGGTTTACCCGCTGCAGGATTTTTGGCAAATTTCTCTTTCTTTTGTTCTCGCTCACTATTAATCAATAGCAAGATCTGGTATTGCTTGCGTCACTGCGTGATTAGAAATGGATGACTACTTTCGAGTTTGGGGAGACTTTTGTCTTTTTTTTTTTTTTTTTTTTTTTTTTAAGCACAATGTGGCTGTGTGTATGTGAACTCCCTCCTCACCCCCCCTCCCAAAAAAAAAAAAAAGCTATCCTCTTAAATAAATGTTAGCAAGAGAGAAAAATGGAAAAGCTGAAACAAAACTCTGTAAGGACCTTGAAGAAACGCTGGGAGAAGTGGCCATTTTTTTGTTTTGCTTTAAAGAGAGTTTCCGATTTCATGTCCAATTTAGAGCAAGGAGCATCATTTTCAGATGAGAAAATTTAAGAATTTAGTGCTTTTTTTTTTTTTTTAAATCTGATTTCATATAGAAGACTCCCAAATCAGTACAAGGACAGTTACCTTGGTCTTGGATTACGCAGTCTGTGGTAACAAGAGGAGGAACCTGTCCTCTTGTGTTTGTAGCGTAGATCTGCCCTCCCCTGGAAGCCTTATCATTTTCAATTACTTGAATCTGATGAATAAGAAGCAAGAATAGTATGAGAAAGGTAAGCCAAGCATTTAATTACATTCATAAACAGCTATGCTAACTTCTACATAAAGTAACATTGTTACTTACACAGAGGTGCTATAAACCTCTCAAAATACAGGCGTCTGAGACAACTAGAAAACTACACACAGCTGAGCAGTGTAACTCATTTACAACTGCAGCTGACTGTTGGAACTCAGGGGTAACACTACATGTCAGGGTGGGTAAGTCCTATATACAGTGAATAAATGAGTTTTTAGAGTAAGCATATTGACAGCTAGGAGGACCTTTTCAAGAGAGGCTAGCCAGGAGAGTGGGTGGTGTAATAAATTCTTAGTGAATCTGGCCTTCCATTCTCCCAGATCAAACTGAGGAGCAAGGTTGCATCACCTTACTCAGCTGCCACAAACAGCAGGTTATCTTTTCTATGATCAGAGTTCTGCCAGCAGGTACCAAGAAACCTCAACAATTCAAAAAAACAGTGGGTTAAAAAAGAAGTATTTTTCACTGTGCCAGTAGCAGTTAAAAATGGTATTTCCATCTCATTAAATGCCTGACATCAGCTTGAGGCAAGGACTTCCCTTCACTTGCATTGAGCACTAAAGCCCCAGTTGCCAGCATCACTTGGTTCTTTGCTTGTGCCCTGGTCCAGTGAATTCCATCCTGGATGTACAGGCTATAAATGGGGCTTACTCAAATCACTCTGGATGTGAGTCAACAGCTACCACTCCAGGAATTGGTGCTTAGCCTCATTTTATTTATGATATAGATACAGGCCAAAAGTTGATGTTGATGTTTTTGGTACAGATTTGCTATTTCACCTTCAACATATGGTGGGTCTATGCTGCTGATTCAGTACACCTATAGCTGCATAAAATCCACACAAGACAGAAATGACAAATTATGCCCTAGAGGCTTTACAAGGGGCTGTCCAGCAAAGGAAAAAACCTCAGCCTCAGTTACAAGATTTTTAAATCCAGAGATGTCACTTAAGGACACAGTGGAAAAATTTATTCTGGTTTTCCATTAGTTTATATACTTGAGCCAAATCCTTTGTTATTCTACCACAGTTTATTAGATTCACAGTTGGTACTTTTTCACTTCAGTTGCTTTTTTTAGACTGCAATTATTCTCATGTCTCAAGAGTAAAATACTTTATTTTTTATTTTATTTCTAGTCTGGAGTAAATTGGTGCTTAAATTCACTTTTCCACATTTTGATAAGAAATTAATTTTTTTTTTTCCTCATTTGGTGCTTACTCTAACAGAACTGCTTCTTCATCAATACACAAGATATTAATGGGAAAGTAAAAGCTGTACATCTAAAACTTTGACGTAAAAGTGGAACAATTAACCAGTTCTATATAACTAAAGTCTTATCTAGACTAATGATTCTATAGACAGCAATGGCAAATCAGGATTATAAACATCTTTAGAAATTTTGAATTCCTAAACCTCATTTAATTTGAATTATAGTACTACTGGTAAACATGAAAAAAAAATCCTGTGATTTGTGACTGAGTGATGGTCACACCTTCTGTGAAAACGCCATCTGCAAAGCAACCCCTATGATTGTGACAAGAGTAATTCTATCAAAATAATTTTTAATTACTTTTGGCACAAACCCCAATGTGTCATTGTTATTTAATTGCTGGTTTTACTTTAATTTTTACTAATGGCTTTACTGCCTCAAAGACAAAAGACAAATCATAACTATTTCTACCAACATACTCAAAAGCCCTGGAATCCTCCTGTTAAACTAGCAGTCTTCATGGTTTGCTGTTTTGGATTTTTTTTTAAATAAAAAGGAATTAGCCATACAGACTCTTCAAAGCTGAAGTTGTGGATACAATTTCAGGGCATGGTGCTGCAATCTCAGAATAAAGTGAAAAAGAATAAAAAAGAAGACTAAAAAAGCATCATTAAAGTGATCTCAGTTCAATCTCCCAGATTAAAATTTACGTGAAACAGAAACATAATTTTGTAGACTAAGAAATTAAATAGCAAAAAAAGAGCAAGTAATTATTTGACTTTCAGTATTCTACATATACTTTATATAAGTCACAGTTTTATTGCAGTAGTATAATTCTGTTCTTGCAACCAATAAACATTAGCTGTACTTGAAGTACACAAAGTTGGACATATAGAACATTGCCTTGTTAAAATATTTAACTCTTATTAGGGTCTTACTAATCCCAAGCAAGCAAGAATTTACATTCACAACAAGTGTGATTACAAGAAATCACCAAAATTTCACATTAACAAAATAGAGCATGTCCTGAAGAAAAACAGATTTTTATCATGATCTCTATGCAAATGTGAAATTGGGAAAGAGTGTGTTTAGTGCTTACATCTTGCAAGTGAGATTCTTTCTTCTTTGCTGATAAATTTAAGTGCTTCTCTAGGATGGAATAGTATTTTTCACTTTCCTTGTCAAACTTCTTCTTCCCATCCTGAAAAACAAAACATTTCCAAGTAAATAGTTGACTAAATCAAACATCACAGCAACTTAAATTAAAAGAAAGAATAGGTGCCAAAATATGTCTGGTTCTAAAACCATTTTTGTTGGTTCCAATGTTTTTAGTGTTTAATTCTGAATAGGGCCTGAAGATACTAAGAGGACTGATTCAATTATTAAACGCAATATTAAGCTGGACTTATCCCATAAACAATAAACCCACATAGTTTCCCATAATAAATATATATGAAGTTTTATGTAGGTGGTATCTTGCTAAGCAGACATTTAACTCAAAATAGTATTTCTCAAGATTCAATATCAAGATGTACCTACCTGTCACACTGTCTTTGCTGAATAAAAACATTGTGGAACAGGCAGGAGAGTATAACAAATTTGATGATGATTTAGGCCTATCCTTTGCATTTAATACTTATTTTCCACTCACACTCTTAATATATGAGGCTGCTGGAAAAGTATATACATGGTTGCAAAATGAAATTTGTTCCAAGAGTCTGTTTCCAATAATATTTTGATGTGCCTGTATATCTAAACTTGTCTCATTTAAAAGAGTTATCCTGCCTTTTTCCTTTCCCAGTCCTCTTAAGTTTTTCCCATTATGTACAGACAATCCTTACATTTCTACTGTAAGACTAATAAATAATAGAAGAGAAAGCTACTCTTATGAGTAAATTAAGAAATATCTTATGTCCTGTAAACTAATTTAGAATTTTTATTTCATTTTTTAAGAATCAATTATTCTGAAATTTAAATCTGAAATTTAAGAAAAAGAGAGCTTTCTAAAAAGCTTTTACATCTTTCAAAAAGTACCATATTTCAGGAGGCTGGAGAAGGAATTATTAATTATTAAGTATTAGTAATTATAAAAATATTATTTTTAATTACAAAATTATATCTCCTCTAATTAAGAACAACACTCTGTCAGTGACTTTTACATTCTTAGGTAAGTCCTAATGATTTTTTCTAATGATTAACAAGTTAAATATTTGAGAAAACAGAAAACTCAAGACAACCACTCCTACTTACACATGTGCAAAAGCTATTAAAGGTGAAAAAACTAATTATTGGACATAATGCATTGACATCAGGTCATCTAGTGAACTGCAGTGGCTCTTTTCCTGACCTCTCTCTCCCTAGAAATTGTTATATACAAAAGTAAGTAACTTGTCTGCATTGCAGCACCACCCTGTTTTTCCTTGTCATATTATGGGAAAGTCAGGTCAGACAGAGAAATAAGAAAGACAAGAACTGAGTGCCACAAATGAAGGCTTATCAACCAGCTGTAGCAACAAACTAACTAGCTCCAGTGACTAAGGTTCACAATGGTAATCATATTTGATTATAAAACACATCATATACTTTCTATCCTGCAAAAAGTTCAAATATATTTAGTATTCAAAATTTGCACAATTTAGTGTTCCCATTACCTCACAATAGAAATATCTTCAAAAGACATCATTAGGAAAAGAAGGAACTTGACCCAACAAAATATTAATTAACAATCCAGAAAAAATCATAATGCCTTCTATATTTAGTTGCAGCTATGCAGATATGAGGGGGAAAGGGGCAGAAAAAAAAAAAATTGCCTGTATTTTGCCTAGCAAGGGAAAAGAAGTTCTATGAATTATCTTCCAAAATCTTTCGCAAACACATTCTTAAAAGAAAGAGAGAAAGCAGGACTCTCCAAATGACTGATAAGCGAAGAAATCAACTTTTGTGGGACTGAAATCACAGACTGGTTGCACAGCCAGTTTTACTGGGAAACGCTCAAGTGCCAGGTCTTTACAAAGAAGAGCAACCTGTGTATCTCAGCATATCCTTCTGTCACAAACAAAAATTCAGTTTAGTTGATGACACACCACAGATACCTTTTGAATAAAAGGTGCAGTTAGTTCCATACTGTCTTGTCTTCTGAGACGATGATGTTAAGGTGCGGGATTAAAAATAAATTAACTGGATGATATTAAAAACCAATTGACACAACTGGCAAAGTCACCATCTTGAGGACATCCCCAAGTCAAAGGCAAACTCAACTGATGCAATGAAAAATGCAAGAATTACTTTTACATTTTTTTTCCATGCCGCTGGAAGTTGGGAGAGGAGACTGCTTGATCACAATATTGAAGCCTTTGGTGATAAGCTGCTGGAATTCAGTGGTGGATACCCTGTCCAGGAGACCACCTACTTTAGAACATAACTTGTCGTGGACTTTGACAATGAAGCCAGGGTATGGATGTCTTTTGCTGTGCACCTGGACTTGACACTTGACAGAGGCCAAACCTAAAGAATGAGATGTGGAACCAGAAGCAAAGCTCCTGCAGGACTACCTGTGTCAGGCTGGGAATCACCAGGCCCAGCACCAGTTCCTTCCCTGATAGATTTATGATATGAGCAGTAGGTATTCCTCTTGCCTTGTCAACAGTTTCTCTCAGAATCAAGCTGATACAATTAAAGGATAATCTGAACTCTGGTCAGACTTAAGCTCACACTAACATTAGCATAACCTTTACTAACAAGAGCTGGGAAAGACTCTGAAGTCTCAGTGAGAGTCAAAGAGAAAGGTGTGAAAATGGGACTTGTCTATAGGTAGTTCCTCTTCTATCAGATAGCACATCAAATGCACGTCAATGTCAAGACGGACCCATTCATAAATCTAATTTGATTTCCAGTGCACGAAATCCATCCATTTACATTTTGTGCTTACAAACCTACAACAAACCCCTTGAATCACATATTACACTATCTATTTTACTTATACATAAAAAGGAAAACACAGAAAGTAAACATCCACACCTAAAGAGATACAACTCTCCCAAGAGCAAGAAAAAAACTTACAACTTCAAATAAGCTAACTGTAGTTGTAAGCTATCTTGTATCTCATCTGAAGTTTCCCTAAGATCTCTGTGGCACCATTTGTGAGGACACAGACAATCTGAAGGCTCTCTGGGTCTTCTGACAGCACTGCCCTCACAGACTGTACCTCTCCTGCTCAAGGAGTGGTGACACGCTCAAGGAGTAACCTCACAGTTTTTACAACAGTTAACTTAAAGAGAAAACTAATAATTTGGAGCTTCCTTGATATCAGGAGAACTTCTAGGTCAAGTGCAGTGTTTCCAGGCACAGCACATCTTATTAACTTGTGCCTTTTTTTCCAGATTTTAACACAAGAAATTTCTTGCTTCCAAGCTAGAAGCACACAAAGTAAGGAGAACAAACAGAAATGCAGTTTTGCCTGCAGTGGAGTCTTTGCTGGGTGATACTTCTGGGAATAATGCTGCAGTGCCAGCAGGACAGTGTTTCTGGTGCTGTACTTATCACTCAAGACAAGTTTCTGGGAAAAGTCTAAAAAATACTGGCTCCAACAGTTGGGTGAGTTCCCTTCACTTGAAATGTCCTCTGCTTGGTCAGTAAAAAACGCATATTTGAATGCCTCTGAAAACTGTTTACGTCATAAAAATTAACAAAAAATATACTCAGAAGCAGGTGATTCATCTTCTGGAAGAGAAGAAACACCAGCTTATGCCAAGATCACTCTCACCTCACACACTCAGCCGGTGACTCACTGCACACAGGCGCATCCTAAGTGGAGTCACAGGTCTATCTCCTTCCAGCTTTAGCTTTTTCTTCTGCAACCCTCAAAACACTCTTATACACAGCTGCTGCCCAAATTAATCATCTGAATCCTGGCCCCAGCAACTTGTGCCCTGAAAATCCTGCTTTTCCACATGCCAGGAGGTTTACAAAGATGTTTCCATGTGAAAGTACTTGCTCAAAGCTTAGGAAACAGAGAGTTGCTTCTGCCTCTAGATTCTACATTGGATCAAACTGCGAGGAGAAGAGAGTTGTGGTTGGATGAGAAAGCTTGTGCTGTACTGTTCCCACAACAGCCAGCACCAGACCTGACCCAAAGCATAAGGTACAGGGCCATTAGGATGATGTTACTCCTGATCTCTGCACTATGACTCTTATTCCCATTGGGCTCCACCTACCTTTCTGCCTTGCACATCCTTCCTGCAAGTAATCCTCATCTTTCTCTTCACCCCTGGAAACTTAAGAATCATTTCTGTCAAAATATCAGCTACAACTTATAAAAAACCCACATGACATAATTAAGAGAGTGCAATTAAAAAAAAAAGATCTAAACAGTAAAAGAGAAATTACAAAATACTGATCCTTGACGTATTATACACTATACTTTTTGTATAGACTAAGTTCTACAGCCTCTAAGCACCGTAAATATCTCTCTATGATTGCTTAAACGTTCTCAGGTGCATTGTGTCACTAAGTCTTAAATCAGCTCAAATCGGCCGTATTTATAGCTTTAAATGCTTAAAATTTATAACAAGCCCATTAGGAAAGTCTTTAACCAAACACTCAGTTTATAACATCTCATGGAGTCTTATTAACCTCTAGAACCATCTTGACAGAGTACAATCACGTAATACCAGATCCAGGTTTAACTCCAGGTTTTGGCCTCTCTGCTTAATTTTCCTCTATGGTTTTATTTCAAAACTGATAACACAACCTCCAAAAGGAGAAAATCACCTTTTCAGAAATAATTTTTGCTCAAGATATTACTAATTATAGATGTGCTACTTAGAAGTTTAAATCAAAACATGTTCTCCCACCCCTCGTTTTACAGGTAGCTATGGCTGTGAAAAAGATCAGACATCAATTAATAAAAAGGTGACTCAATTGTCAGATATTATTTTTCTGATCAGAAAGATTTTGATTCCATACAGTAACTAATCATACGCATGCAACAAATCTACAAATTTTAATCACAAGTTGTATTTTTGGATGTAGAACAGACATATTTTAAAACTGGTTTCTCTCTTCCAGTGGGAGCATCAAGAAATTAGACATTTTTGTAATGGTGTAAGTTTGCATCTACTTTGCCTGCAGTATTTTATGTCACAATTGTTGTATGTACTTTCAGAATTATTGTATAAACTATTCCTCTTTATTTCTCATAAACAGCTTTTGCCATCCTAATTTCTTTCCATTTTGTCTAATTGCAATGACTTTTGGTGCTATGCTTTCTATTTGCATATCTTAGCTAAATCTTACATCCGTCCTTAAATAAAATATTTTTACTGTTTCTCCCAGACTTCATATTAAAAATTTAACAAGTTAATCTTTAAAACAAACAAAAAAACCCCCTCTACATTTAGTTCAGATTCATTTTCAATAACGATATCCTTGAGCATAAACATGTTTTGTAGGAGGTGATTTTAAAAGGATCAAGAAAGGAAATTCAAATAGAAAACACTGCAAAGAATCGATTTGGAGAAAAATTTCAGCTGGCATCCCTCACTTAATTAGGAAACAAGTGAACGTTGTGAAACGTGGCTGCGACAATTTCTTTTTTTCTCACCACCCAAAATTAGTACAGATTTTTCTCACAAACTTAGAGATGAAGAAACTGTAGAAACTGGCAAAGAAATGCAGTAGTAACACTCGAATATAGATCAAGTGAGACGCATTTGCCAATGGAAGAAACTGAAGGCAATGGTGAACTCTGCGGAGATCAATAAAGCCACATCCCCTTCCTTTCTCTATGACAACAACTGCAAAAGATGTCGATATAACAACACACTGGAGATGGTTTGTTGCTGAAATTTTAGACTTCAACTATATTTTTCAAAGCTATCTTTTTCATTACCTTACAAATAAAAATACAAAATATATTTCTACAAAGTTATTGGAATTTTGTTTGGAGTTGTAAATTGGGAGGATCATGTCTTAATAAGTAGTAGGACAAATAAAAGTAGAAATGTCGTCTATAAAATAAACTTAGTCTCGGGAAAGACCGATTTGTGCTTAGATCCCATGGATTTCACAGAAAATGTTAAGTTCAGAGTCTCAGAACTTCTATTGTGAGGAAAAAATAAATAAATTCACCTTCCATTTTATTTTCTCCAAGGTTTTACTTAGAATTCTCATGGAGGTGGTTGGTGGGCAGGAGAGGGGGGTGTAGCTTTTGTTCTTAATAAAATTGAAATAATCAGGCATCTGAGATCACATTTTGATAGATGTTTGAATCGGACATTTTCTTTCTGGTGGAGATTTTGATTTGTTCAGTTTAAGGCAAAGTCAAAAGAAATTTTCCAAAAGGAAAAGTGAAAAGACTAAAGCTCCTTCCCTCATTCTCCTCCTAATCAGAATTTAACATATCCCGAAGCTAGAGAGTTTCTCCAAATCTGTGAAAAAGCTAAGAGGTTAAAGGGTATTGTTTATGTATTGTTAGCAAACAATAAGAAGTGCAACAGTTATATCATAGCTTATAAAGCAATGATTGCTGCTCAATATAAAATAGGGTTAATATAGTCACAAATTATGACTTATGTTACTTATAACTGCTAGTGAAAAGACTTCCAAATTGAAGCCGAATGCATCATGTAGAAAGTAAAAGTCCTAACTATAAATCTTCAAATCAATTCTTTACTAAAAAAACCCAACTGTATACAAACCATGAATATCCAGAAAAGAATATGGTGTAAGACACAAATAATTATAATAAAAAGAACACATAGCAACTATGAAGTATAACAAGGCAATAAACTGGGAATACAAGAGTGTTTAGCAGCATTAAGGCTATGAAGACAGACAGTAAAAATGGGCAGTTTAAAAAATAACATCAATTAAACTCAGGTAAGATATGCATAAAACTAAAACATACTTTAAACAACCCAGAACTAATTTAAGTTTAGGATGGAGTTCACATCTCTGTAAAATACTGAATAACCTTGAAGACATAATCCATTTTCGGGTTCATAAACTTCTGAAAAAAATATTATTTTCCCTTTGTAATGCCTTCACAGATCCAAATATCAGGTACTTTTTCAGAAGTATATCCTGGAAGAGGAGAACTCTACAGCCATTTCCTAATACTTCCCTATGTAATTCCATCCCTTGTGTGCAGATGGGATGTACTTACCAGCAGAGACTAAAAAAAACAGTAGAAAAGTTTCACTGTTTCTATGAGATCTAAAATTCTGTTCAAACTAAGAAGCAGTTTCTACTACTGAGCAAATGTGTTTGTAGGATGTCACTTGTTTCTCTCCAAAAAATTCTCTCTTGAAATGGAAAAATATTAAAAGTTCCCAGCACTATTGTGAAAAGACATGCAAACCTGCCAATACTGGCAGGTCGCAAAGCAGGACACATTAGACTCCTGTTATTCAGCTGTCTCGAGTTTATTTGGCATTTGCTGGTTCCAGGAGTAGCTGCTAGATGTCTGGGAATCTGTTAAATCCCTGCCCAAACAGCAGGACTGGTAAGTCTACACACGTAATCTAGTTTTATTGTTTTTACTGTCTACTAAATATGAAGTATTTTTGCTGGAATATCTTACTTAAGATATTAGCATGTTTCTGCTTAAATAATATGTAGAATATCCTTGGAACAGCAGAAACTGACTTTTTAGACTCTTCTCTGAAGTGGGTTTAGGATAGTTTTCTGAAATTGAAAATATTTTATCATAACAGCAAAAGGGTCTCCTGTTCTGTACAAAACCTTCTGACTCGAAATGATTTAATAAAGAAAGTTCCTCTGCTCTTTAGGACTTCATAAAGAATGCTTGACTTAACTCTGTATACTTCATCAAAAGTCATACGAAATAAATTGCTCATGCCATAAGCGATGCAGATATTTGTTAGAAATCAATATAGCTATATATGCTGACTAGAAAATAAATGACAACAGCAGATACAACTCAATCCTAAGTCATCACTTATATTATAATAGGAAAGAAGTCAACATAGAATTGGGGCATGTTATTCCTTAAAAATAAAAGTCAATCTGCAACAAAACATGTGATTTAAAATATTAAAAATGCTGAAGTCACTGAGTTGGCAACACTATCTGCTGCTAACATTAACACTTACAAAACCAAATTCAGTTCAGTTCAGATGACAAAGTGGGTCAAACAGAAAGAAAGGAAGGGTTACAAGAAAAGACAAAGCTAACACTGTTGCACAGGTCTGGTGGTTTGCAGATGATTCTTCTGAAGCAAACAGTCTGCTCCTGGACTGCACGGACAGAGGAAAAGCAACATTTATAATGGGTGGTAGTGAAGTGAACTGATCGTCCTCTTGGAGAACAGGCATCTCCAATTCTTGCCTAATCTTCTGTACCAGCACCTGGACTAAGCAGGGACAAATCTCTCAGCTTCACCTGTGTTTAGACAATTAGAAGTTGGCCTTTCAAGCTCAGTAGTCAACCTGTTATCCCCTGCTGTGCCAACAGTGAAAAAAGGTTTGTTTTTTTGATTCTCTCTCACACTAAGGACAGAGGGACAGATTTGTCTATCTCTTGCACAGAAATACTAAAGAAGGTATGTGGAGTGTAAGCACAGCACGGGGCTGCCACAGGCATTACAGCTTTTGTAGCATGATCTTTGCATTTGACAGTAAGGCTCGCTTTCATCGTTAACAGCCAGAGCAGTGAACGTCTCAACTACAAAAAGAATATCCAGTTTGCAAACTGTATTACACGTGTCAGCAACTTCCCCTGGTCTCCATCACTGCCCCTTTCCTGCCATTGCTGCTTCTCTTTGTCGTTTCCTTCATCTCTCTATGTGGCCAGCATCCATTCCCTGAGGAGCTGCCTTGCTGGCATCCCATACCTGATGCTGCTGCTCTCCTTGCCCATGTTCTTCCCATCACCACTGGCTTGCTCTCCTCTCCACGGAGGCACACTGCTGTTTCAGGTTCTCTGTGCCCCCTTTCTGATAAGTGTATGTCAGCCATGTCCCAGCATGCCAGTAAACTAAACTGTGTGAAGAGGCCATTTCATCTGCACAGTTGGCAAATATCATCTTTCCTTCGTGCACTTCAAAGCAAAGAAAATGCAAAAAAACTGCAAAGAACATTATGTTCATTCAAATAGAGCAATTCCAACAGACTAGCTTGTAACGTCACATACTCACTGCCTTATTTTAAAAGCAGAAGATAAAAATATCTCTTTCTTAAGTAGTAATTTCTTTTTAAAAGCACTCCTTGGGAATCTCTCCCATTTTTGCCAACCAATCAGCCAACATCCCTGATCTCAGTGTGCCAGCAGCACATTCAGCACAGCTCATGGTCCCACGCCACCATCCACGTCACAACGGGACCGCAACACTGACCCAAGGAACTTGAGGCGTGTTATGAGAAAGTTTTTAGATTAATACACACAACTTGAAGCTGAGCTGTTTACAGATAGGAAAAAAAAGGAAACAGTCTGGGGTTAATTTTGTTTTGTTTTGAATGCGTCTATTTTCAGAGTCCCTCTTACAACACTGATAAAGGAACAGAAACTATCGCTTTGGGGTGAAGAGTCATGTCTCCCCAGTGGCGCTGGTAAGCTCTACCAGTACTCTCACGTTTTCTTCTTAGAGAAGGATTATCTTCTCATCAAAACAACCATCTGAGACCACCCCTTCTTGGCAAGCTTCACAGGAACAAATGGCTCTGTAGTGGCTATTGTAGCCTGAAAGATCCTAAAATAATGAAGCTGGTTCATTTGGCAGAAAGATGGAGCTCTTGGTGCTCCTGTACACCAAGACACATTAAAGTTTCAAATAATGATGCCCATCTTTTGTTACAGTACAGAAGTGATACTTTCCAGCTAACTATCACTTTGTAATTGAGCTATTTTATACTTGCTTTGCCAAAAGCAAAATTGCTACAATTTTAAGAGAGTGCAAGTTCATATATTTCCAGGCCCCTGCAGAACCGCTGCAAAGACAGAACAAGATACCGGATGAAGGGAAATCTGGGGTGATACAGCCGAGACCCCCAATCAGATTATTTTCTATTTAGAATGGAAAATGCAACTCCACCATAGGCGTGGAATAAAGACCCCCACACTCATCTGAGTAATGCCTAAACATAATTGATCTATTTTAATGCTGCCAGCTTATATACACCACAGAAGAAAGGCAAGCAATGGAGAAAGAATATCTTCATTTTTCCCCAAGACTCCTGAAGAAATCATTTACACGTAACAGAATAAGATTAAGAGATTAATTTATACCCACGTAAAAAGTCTCATGAGTTAAGCACTAAGTGTTTGGTACAGCTGTGGTACTATGCAATATCCATGAGCACAACTCTGGAGTAATCCCTGCAGGGTAAGAGAATGCAGCTGCCTTTCTGAAAACATGATTAATTTGGTTTCATTAAGGATGCCAAAATTCAGGATGGAGTCTTATTTTCAGTGTGGGGGAGGAGTAGAGCAAGTGCCTTTGACTAGTTTCCTCCAAGTTGGCAACTGGCCACTTCCTATGTTTCACTTAAATCCTCCTCCAGATCCTTGAAGAGCCTTATCAACAACCTTGAGATCTCTTTTTCAGGTGCAGAATGTAATCCTCTCCACACGGTGGCCAAGATAATAGAAGAGCAGAGCTATTATAGCTTACTGAGAAAAGCCTTCTTTTTTTAAAAAAAAAAAAAAAGATTTAGAATATTTGCCAAATCCTCTGTGCCACAAAGCACTCAATAAGGGGTTCGGTTCCCCTGTGAACTGGAAGTTTAGTTTGGAGATGTATGTCCCTGCTCGTGCTTTTAATCATGGCTCGAGTGTGGCAGGATTCCAGCAGCTGTGCGGGGTCAGGATGCAACCTTCCTGAATCCTTCCTGGGACACAGATTACAGTGGGCTGAATTAAATTAGCAAGAAAAAAAGACATAATTTAAGTAGAAAATGTGCATTGTTTCTTGTATTTTTTAATTCTTCTAGTATTTTCCAATAGAAAGGCTGATACTTTCTACCCAAGTTTTTTTTTTTTCTTGTTTTGTTTTACTCATAGTTTACTTTTAAGAAATAAATGGGTCTTTTTGCCAACAAAAATACACCATATACTGCATAATAATACCTTAAGCAATCCCATGGATTAAAACATATCTAAGCCTTAATTCTTAAATTATGGCAGTAGTTGGTAAATTACTTTTCCTCGTTACTACAGAGAGCTAATCTATTTACCCTTAATTTATATCTGTTTTCTTTTGGATGCAAATCAGAATTTTATTAAAATGCAGAAAAACCACAGCTTCAGAAACTGATTTTAGTCAGTCAGCCAGTTAATCACATTAACTTTTAACAGAAAGAATACATTTAACAGAATTTATTAAAACAGACTTTGCACATAATATTAACTGGTCTGCTAACAAACACCTGCAGTTAATGGATTGAATCAACAAGTTTTAATCACTGTTTCCATAATCTTTTAGTTATGAGATTTGAGTTTTTTGTTCTTGTTTTTTAAAGGAATAAATTAGAAGTGAAACAAGCTTTTAGGATTGTTCTCTTTTTCTTTTTTTTTTCTGTTAACTTCTTAAAAGTTTCTCAATTTTGACCAGAAGAGTTATTGAACTGAAGTAAACTGCAATGAGAAAATAATTTTGCTGCATTTGCAGAATGACAAGCACTGTCCCAAGTAGATTAGTCTCTTCAAAAAACTGCTGGGTCCAGGTGCTCAGCCAGAGATATCTCCCAGCTTAACGGTTTGGTTTTCTGCCTGACAAGATGAAGTATGTGAACACTGAGCTCTTCACCACTATTTTTGAAACTTCTCAAATATCTTGACGTACAGAAGTGTAACGGAAGCAGTAGTTAGTAATACCACTACATATACTTTATACTTTTCAAAAAACCCACTATTATTTTAATATCAATAATGAAATTGATGCAGGTCTTTCACAGCTGCCTATTTCCATAAATTTATTTGGATATCTATATTTTAAAGTGAAAATACATTTGATGAAATTTTGAAATTATTTTTATATGTATATTTTAATTGGATCCAAATTACAAAGAGAAAGTAGACAGGTGCATATGAGAAAGCAACAATCCAGCTACTCCAAATTTTAGGATCTGGGACAATTCACAGAGGATTCTATACACAGACACTAAAATCCAGAGGGAAATAGCAGAAAAATCAAGATGAATTAATAAACTATTGTAACCATATTTAATCTGAAGAAGTTTCAAATTTTCAACTTTTCTTATAACTGTCACAAACAAGACTTACAACTGCCAACAAGTATTTTTTTAGCTTATCTTCCTAATTTCTCAGTTCTTGCATCTGTTAGCTTAACTAAACTAGCAGATTAGGCAATCTGAATTGTATCTCGGAGAAAAATTATCTAGGACCAACACCTTGGAATTAAACGTATTTACAAATGCAGTTCACAGCTTCTTCACAGTTCACAAGCTTAATCCAAAGCCTGAGAATTTATGTAAGTAAAAGAAACCTAAAGAAAATTTGTACTTCTCCATCTATCAGAGGCTTTATTCCTAAAAGCCTCTAATATCTTAAAGAGATTGTCACTTGAGCTTTTTATCAGTAAAGCAAATATTTGGTTTGCAGCTGTGTCATGACCATTGAGTAGCCTCAGCTCCTCCTCAGTCATTTCTTCTTACGCTTTCTTCCCAATGCTCTTGTTGCCCTCCTCTATCCCAGCAATACCCCGACCTCCAGCAGCCCCAAGCAGTGTCAGCACCACCAGATATTTTTTATTCAGTTATTACTGAAAATAACACAACAGATCGATCTCAACTTGCCCCTTGGAATCTTCTAATTAGTAAATTCTCTCTAATCA
>JAOXNG010000001.1:201468237-201480407 GCA_028566535.1 Scolopax minor
CCTCAGTCCTCTCCAAACTCAAAAGACCCAAGTCATTGAATCACAGAATCATAGAATGGTTTGGATTGGAAGGCACCTTAAAGATCATCTTGTTCCAACCCCCCTTCCTTATGAGGAAAGCCCCTCAGCCTTTCCTCATAAGAGAGATGTTCTAGGTCCCTAACATCTTTGTAGCTCTCTGCTGTACCCTCTCCAGCAGTTCCTTGTATTAATGACTCACTATCAGTCATTGTGTTATTTTTGCTTTAAAGATGCTACTTTCTGCATAACTTTTTACAAAAAAAAATTACAGCTTGGCTAAGTCACATGCAATATCCGTGTTCAGCTACCAGTTACTATGGTCATATCACATATTACGGCCCTCGCGGTGCTGCAGATCACAAGCTGCCACGTGCACCTCAAAACGGGGGAGAGACAACACTGGCAATTGTTGCTTGTTTTTTATTTTTGAATGAGAAAAGCTAGTAAAGCTAGGGAGCAGTGTCTCCCAAACCCGATTTGCTAGCAAGTATCTGGAAAACTGAAAAAGCTTTTTGTAGCATGAATCCTTTGATCTTCACAGTTTTAAAAAAAATTGTTGTAGATGATTTGAGGAACAAGCCAGTCTGCTTATTCAAGAAAGCCACCTAAGGAATAGCTGAGAGCCCATGCACAAAATGCCTGACTCTAAACTGGGCATGTTATATCTGAAAGTGGCTACATAGATAAATCTGGGTAACTTGCAGCAACATGGAAACTCTACCTAAAATGCATTATACAGCCACAAAGAGCCATGTAGATTTTTTGTCAAAGAACAATACTTCTATGGAAAAATCAAGCATATTAATTGAAAAGTGACAAATCATAAAAATTAGAAATCAAGGATAGTAATTAAAATAAAATAAAAAATAAAATAAATCACTGGATTAAATAATAGATGGGTTAAAACAAATATGAAGAACACAGTCATAAAATCTGTTTATAATGAGAGCATCATGGAGTCTAACTAAAACTACTTCTCATGTATTTTTTGTAATGGGCTTTTTGGAATAGATGAGTTGAATAAAGAGAGAGTCTAAAAAGGCACAGGTTATGGGAAATGCAAATAAAACTGAACACTGTTATTAAAGCTTGGGTTTGCAAAAAAAGGAAAAAAAATTCTGTTGCGCTTAGTTACCCAACAGTGACCTTCAGCTCTAGTATTGCCTCAAAAAAACAACTTCATGAAGCTATCAACACAGTTCCAAATACTTATCACTGGTAAGAAAAAAAAAAAAGTCAATAAAAAAATCACTGTTATTTCAATTTTGAAAATACCTGAAATTTACTTTTTTTTTAACAGAAATAATTACATCCTGACAAAAGTAGCCTTGTTCAGAGGGTGAACTTCCAACACTAAGTTGGATGAGGTTGGATTTCCAGTGCTAAACTTGAAACAGGATAGTATTTGAAAATCTTCTGGATGTAGTCTCTGTATTAAGTCCCTATGTATATGGTGGATTTTCACAAAACTTATCAAGACAGAATATCAGTGCAGACTGAGATAAAACTTCTCACTGGCCTGCACAGTTTTAGATATTCTTTAAAAAAGGAGGTGAGGGCATGAGGCACAGTAAGCAGGATTCATCTATACAAAGCTGTCTTTGATGATAAGCAAACATCTACCTTGTTGGGGCATGTTAAAGATACGGATAAATTCTAGGTCACTGCTCCAGGGAGATCAAAAATTGAGCCTTACCCTATAAAAGCACACAGTATCATTCAAGCGCTGTAAGACTTGAATTTGATTCCTGTCAGTTTACCTTTTACTCTTATAAGCTGCTTTGATGTACATGACAATCCATCAGGCAATGGGTGCTTTAGAAGCTAGAAATCCCTTCTTTGAAGCTCCAAGTGAAATAAATCAGCTGTCAAGCTTCATGAGCTCTGCTTTTTTCCTAAATAGTTTTAAACGCCTGTTTAATGTCCAAACAATAAAATGTCTTTTCTTTGCTACTTTTAGGTTACAAGTAAAATGAGGTGAGCGAGGACAAAGAACTTTCATTTTAAATGTTAAACCTGATGTCCTTAAAAAAGTTACTGACCTATCTAAAGACTGAGGTACTGTAGGTTTAATTTAAAAGCATAAAATATGTACAAGCTGACTTTAGCAGCCAAGAAATAATATGTAGAATGCCAAAGAGCACATACACATGATTAATTTTTTTTGTCTCTTTCCAAACTTGATACCCCTGAAGAACGTATGTAGATTTTTATCTGAATAGAAACGACTCAGTGGTTTCACTCTCCCATTTTGGTATGTCAGTAGAATTAAACCTCCCCTCCCGTCCCTCTGCCAAAGGTTAGCAGAAGACAGTGACCAAATACCAGCCACCTTTGATGACAGTCTCATCTCCTCACTACACAGTGTTGGAGGGTGAGGACAAGGCAAACCTTCCCAGTTGAAGCAAGCAGGTCAGACCTTTTGTCCAGCTATTAGTAAATCAGTCAGGAAAAGGGAACTACTAAAGGGAGAGGAGACTTGATAAAAGGTTATAATGAGATACACTTAGAAAAGCCTAAATCTGAGCTTCCTCTCTGCATTACACAGATCGTTTTTTAAAAATACAAATCTCACGTTCCCTTTTGTACTGCCAAATCATTTATTTTTAGAAGCAACTATTCTTTAACAACCATCTTCCTTCCTCTTAGATCTCTGGAAGAGACATGAGGGGTGAGGGAGTACATGGTGTGTAAAACTCATGACACTGAATTTAGCCATTCTGAAGGCAGATTATAATTCCAAATTTCTCACCAACGGGAGCTAGAGCACTCCAGATGCTTGTACTACTGCCCCAAAGCACCACTGCAACTCTGGCAATGCCTTGCAGTTAAGAGTGGCTGAACTTCTGAATCCTGGAAGTGTTTTCAGGATTCGTCTGTTGAGGGTAAAGTATTTTGGTGATATTAAAGAGGCTTATGTTCAAAACAAACTGAGCTGTTCAAGTCTGCAAATGACCAAATTCTGGGTGTAAGCAGAGGCAGAACATTAACCAGCTAGTAAATTTTACTGGCAAAAGTTCAGACAACTATATACTTAGGAATGCAGAAGTTGTAAAGAACATATTCCTGTTTTCAGACCCTTAAGTACTTCCTGTGTCTTACTAGGCACTTAAGTGGTTTTTGCAGACCTATGCTATTTCAGAGGAAACTTGTATACCTTTCAGTATCCCAATGAAAATTGGCTGCAAAATAAAAATAGCAGCAGAATTTAGAAGATTCTCAGTTAACTCAGTTGACAAAGTATTGCTGAATACTCTTCTTTACAATGAACCAAGCTTCATGTCATGAAGACATGAATCTTACATGATTTTTACTTATTGAAATTTTTCTATTTTTGTTACATGCTCCATTAAAAAAACCCCAACTGTGAACTTCCCACTGTATTTCTGATATCATATGAAATATATAAGAAAAAATATAAAATGTTACAGCAAGCAGAACATAGCATGTACTTACCAATATTAATTTCATCATCTGTTTCAGCATCTCCAATACACTCAAACTGGAAATCTTGTAAAGACTGTGAAAATTTTTGCACGGCCATAGATAAATCTAAAATTTAAGAAAAAGAAAAAAAAAAAGAAAATCAGAATTACTCCACTACAATTTCACTGGAACAAGGTTTCATTTTTTCTGTTTACAAAGTCTCCTCTCCAGTATCTTTTTTGGACAGTAACTTCATTTAAAAATCACCATCACCATTTCAAAATCAAAGTATCTAAGATATCCCAGAAACCTAAAAACATGCTGATGCCAGGTTTCAAACATTAATATATGTATTATGTTGACAACTGAAGAACTGTTATACTTCTTGAAAAATAAGAATTTCGTATAAGAAATTAATCTCTAGTGGTAAATTGCATATTTCAGTACACCACGTTTAAAATACTGCAAGAATAGTTTGCAGATTAAATTAAAGCTCATGTTTCTTTCACAAACATTATCAAAAGAATTACATTCTAACTATTCTAATATGTTAAAACATTATACGGTGTTATGTAAAATTGAAGGGGAAAAAAATAAACCACAAGTGCTTGCCATTCAATTAGGCTGTCGATAGATTATGAGCAGTAGTTTCACTGAATTACACGGAGTGGACCTTTGCATCAAAAAAAGATCACAGAAATCCAAACTTCATAGTATAAAGTTTCATTGGAATTGCACAGACTTCCACCAAAAACAAAGACCCCCAAACAAAATCTAAATACATAATATCAATGTAATCACATAAATCTGTTCTCTTCTTTTTGAAGGATACTAATGGCAAATGCCCTTACGTCCAAATGTAAAAATGCTACGAGTCCAGGTAAGCCCAGAAAATCAGCAACAATTCTCTATGTCCTCAGCTACATTTCTATGGTATCCATTTTGAAACTAGAAAAATTGGCAATTAAGATTCTGATATCTGCTAAATCTAATCAAAAGTCCCGGTAAGGGTAAGTTATGAACAAAAGCCAAGTCACAAATTCTTTTTCAAAAATGTGATGTATCTGTGTCTTTCCTTAGGGATGTTCAAAAGCTGTCTGGCTGTGGTCCTGGGCAACTGACTCTAAGTGGCCCTGTCTGAGCAGAGGGGTTGGACCATGTATCCTCCAGAGGTCCCTTCCAACTTCAGCCATTTTGTGATTCTCTGATTTCCTTAACCCTCTGTTATCATAAAGCCACGAATACTGATTTACTCAATGCTGGCCACAAAATCTGAAGGCTAACCTTTTTCCTGACAGGAATAAAAACTAGGCTATAAATACACAAAATGGTCCGATGTCCTAACTCAAGATACATACACACCCAAAGAAAGAAAAAAGCGTTATTTAGATTTCAACAATCTCCATTAAGAACCATTCCACCTTCCGAAATGAAATGATGGTAGAAAATCTTTTAAACACCTCCAAATAAGAATCCACACAGTAAGATTACTGATTTATTTATTTTTTTTAATTGAAGGTAACCACTATAAAGCAACAGAATCCCTACCAGGATTTTGCCTTATCCCTGGATTTACTCAGTACCTGCTGCTTTTGTATTTTCACATGCAGCTATACAGTACATCAGTCCAACAGGAGAACCAGCAGTCTTGAGAAAATAATGACACGAACAGACTTTTTTCTTGTATTAGTTAGGAATTCCATATGTTTATCTGATAAATAACTATCGTTTAAAGTACTGAGTAAACAAATTCTGTATCTTCTTGATAAAAAGCATGGAAAAAAGGAAAGCGCTCCCCAGAATTATTGCATCCTTAACGAATATTTCCTACTGTGCTGTACATGAAGTTTATATTAATAAATGTATTAACAAATTAGATGCTAATCACAAAATGTTTCCTACTGTTTGTATAGATGAAAATAAAATACATCATTATAAGCTAAAGTATTCCGTTTTATGCAAATACAGCATCTTTGATATCTAAGTAACTAATTGTCCTACAGCTCTTAGAAAGACCTAATCTTTAATTTGTGTGCAGCAGGATGCTTTGACTTTAAAGGGAAGAAACACTGGGTTTTTTTCCACCAAGTTATTACACTGAATCCTAAACACTTTTATAAAATTGACAAAAGGAATTTGGCAACTGATGCCAAAAGGAATAATACAGCCTTAAACATGACTGAATTAAATAGATTCTATATTGAAAGTACACTGAAATGTAAAAATTAACTATCATTAACAGGAATGCAGATTTATTTCCCCTGGATAATCAATAGCTGCCCACAATGACCAGCATTTCTGTGAAGATGAAAGGAAATGAGGGAGCATGGACTCTCCCCTATCACTCTTCCCCACGTGCAGGGCTCAGTGGAACAAATGTAAAGGGAAAGGAAAACAAATGATAAAAATACCCAAGGTGGACTGTCCATTTTATATCCTGGATTAGTGACACATAGATGCCGATCCCTCTCTGACTGTGTCAGCGAATCAGTGTTAATGCTCATACATTTTGAACCTGAAGGAGGCCTATTTAACCTAACTTGGTAAAAGTGGGTATTAAAAATGTGTTAAGAATTACAGAGCTGATTAGATAACTTGATAAAATCATCCAGAATGATACCATTTGGAGATTTCTGCTTCTATGAGAGACTTATTCTAATAGCTTGAAAGCATTTAAAAGTACGATATTAAGGTTAATGCTGTTCAGTATAGCAAGGAATAAAATGAAGACCAAAGGTCAAATGTTTCTGTGACTGTGACTAATGTACAGGTGCTGTACAAAGTTAATTTTACCTGAAAATATAAAAAAAATATTATCCTACAGAAAATTCCAGCTTACTTGGACAGCTTCCTAGTGGCTATAATAGGAGTTATTCTGTAAGAACTCAAGCTCAACATCACAGTTGAATCACCAACATTGGACCATGCAATTAGTTATATTTATCAATTATTCATTTTTCATAACAATTATTCATATTCAATTATATTCATTTTTAGAAGCATCATCACTTTACTTGATTACAAAATTCACCTGGTCACAGAAAGGACCAGTTGTGCAATAAGTAGGCCTCCTTTAAGAGATACAAAGATTCAAAACTGAATCATATTTAAGAGCAAATGCCTCTTCAATGAAGAAGAGGCAAATAATACCACTATCACTTTAATCTTGTCTGGACAAAAAAAATTAAAAGAGCAGAAAGATGGAGCAGAGACCTTGTCCAGCTTTACATGATGTCATTTATTGCTGTATATTCCAGAGTATTAATGTCATGGAAAGACCTCAATACATTCTGCTTCTTCTAGACATAGGAAAGTAAATCACCACACCAAAAAAATCACCTTTTTATCATCTGCAAGCTATGTGACATTGCAAGAGTTGCTCTCACTCAGGTTCTCGCACGTACAACTTGTCCCTGTTCATGAGGTCCACATAAATTAGGATATTTCAGTTACCCCAGGACAGAAAATTTTGGAGCAGAGTCAACTGACCTTCTAAGATGCTATAAAAACCTTATCATCTTTGTTGACTGACAGTCTGTGTCTATTATCCAGGGAAGGATGGCTGCACAAAAGTCTCAATGATAACACAGATGTTGTTGCCCCTGCTCTTCTGGAAGCACTCAAATAGAGTGACCTCTCTGGGTGGCAGGGCAAAAGTGAAAACACACTCTGTTATCCCTCAGTTGCCACAGAGATGGCAATTCTGTTAACATTTACTTTCCAACAGGACTCACCTGTACCTTCTGTTTCGTGTTTCCCACAATTCCAAAGGAGGATTCAGTTCAGTTTCACAGTAAGGCACATAGTCAAAGTTAGCCATCTACACACTACTTACAGTCGGTGGAAGGAGGTAACTGAGAATTGCTTGGTTTAGTAAGGATTGAAGCAAGTCAACTGGCCAGCAAGATTTTTTTTTGTGGAGCTCTGACAGAGGAAGTACTAAATGAAGTATACTACAATGTGACCGGAAACAATAAAAGGATAATTGCAGCTTAACCACAAGAAAGTAATGTAACACCAGTTACAAATAGGTGTTATAATATAATGCGCATATGATATAAACCATCAGTATCATAATGTCAGTGAAAGAATAATAAAAGTCACCATCCATTCAGAAAAGTCACAGAGGAATCAGGAAACATGTTACTCTCCTGTAATTCTTCCTGAAGTTTTATATTTTTTATAAATCCACCCAACACTACTTTTCTGAGTAAAAGTATGGAAAAAAAATCTGCATTATCCTAGAAGTTAGGTTTATTTAAGATTCACTTTGTTTCAAATTGCCAAAACCAAGGATTTAATTTGGAGCTGTAATATAGTAATGTACTTCAGGCTTCAGACAGGGCCTTAGATGCTGGGTATAGGATGCTAACCTATGCTAACCTATGCTAACTACGATGTAGTCCCTTTGTATTACTAGAGTCGTTCTTCAACTTTCTTGTCCCAGATTTGTTAAATACATCATAAAATAAATTTTTATATAGACCCTCGAGGAAGTGGAGAGAACAATACATTGCAACAAAGTGATGAAACGTTGGATGCTATTACTTGAAGGACAGAAGAACGAGTATATTAGTTTCGGTACAGCCCTTCCCAGCAAGGATCAAATTCTACAGAAAAGGACACTTCACAAGATTTCAGTAAGTTGGTAAGCACAAAGAACTTTTTTGGCTGTGGTGGGATGTGGGTTGTTTGATGGCTGGAAGAACAGAAGAAAGCCCAAGCTTTCAACAGGACTCAAACAAGCTCCAAAAGCAGAAACTTTATGTACTTGCAAAGGACCCATTTCCCTACCCTAGAAACATCCTGCAAGAAACTGTCCTCAGCAAACACATCAGAGTCAAAGTCCTTCCACTTGTTTACTTGCAAAGATGACTTCATTAGTAAATGGAGTTCCAATAACCAACACTCTTCCTGACTGGTGTCAATCATCCTGGAAAAGCTTGGTATCGTTCACTGGGTTAATAAAGAAAAACAGCAGTTGAAACCCAATGAGAAGATTAAACATGCCTAAATGAACTCCTGAGCGCCAGCTGGAATGCAGTAAACAGGACTTCAAACAACAGACGCTCTGGCTAAAATAGCAACAGCAACCTATCTGGTGATCTGACACAGAGCTAGTTATTACCGTATGGCTTCAAAGGCAGGCGAAGCAGAGGGGCCATGGCTGGGCTGGCAGGATATTAGAGGCAATTCTTCAGTCAGCGGAATTTCAGGACAATTGAAGACTGGAAAGGAGACCACATACAGTCACCTTCAGTGTTTCAAACCTTTGGGCAGTTTGATTCCTCCACCAGATGCAACTAGATGCATTGTGGTGCCATGCTTGATGAGCTCTCTCGTTTGGTCATGCACTGACACATAGGTTTATTAAAACCCAAGCTGCTCAACAAAACCAACCCTTAAGGAGCTGTAATATGTGAATAAAGCATAACAGACACTGAACAATATTGTCAACTGCTTGATAAAACGTCATGCTAAAATGCAGCGAACCATTTATCTAGTTCATTAACTTTTACTCCTCAGGACCTGAAAATGTGCCACTGTTGTGGGATGCTGTTTTTTTAATAATTTTTATAAATGGTTTTTCTGGCTAAGCTATCTAAACACTTGAAAAAGCAGATTTATAATGGTGATGTTGTTGCTGTGAAACAGCAGCTGCAAGCATAATTTGCAGCATTCTTACTGCGCCAAATGACGGAAGCAAGGAAACATATAAAAATTCATACAAGTGAAAAAAGGGCTTTCGGTATTACAAACACAAATCCACAAAACCCTATTTTATCCAGAAAAATACCCATGAGATATGCGTCTCCTTAAGTACTTCATGACATGCTTCTTTACAGTGAAGATGAACCAGGAACTGCCTTGGTTTTGTTATTTTACATGAGAACGGGCTTCACAGAGGCAAGCTATATCCACAGCCAGAAATAAACTGGAGGAACAAGAACACCCCACTGAGAAGCACTGAACTTCACCAGCTTCTGTGTTTGCTACAGTCAATTTGATTGTAACTAGAACATGTCACAGTGGGACATCTTTTTCCACATCATAGACTGTAAACACAGCAGCTGGCAGTACAATTATATTTAGGCAATATGAATGATTAAGCAGTTAAAAGTGATCATACAAGACTGCGTATATCACCACTATATTTCAAATTTCTTCCTGCCATAAGGGCTTTCCCATTAAAAATCCCAGCTTCACAGTTGTTGGTCTTAATTCAGAAGACGGCACCAAAATGCATTTTCTTCACAGTTTTCACCTCTTTCCACTCATGATCACTCACTACTGCTTTCAGATGAAAAATAAATGAAAATCAACAGGTCTAGGTAACTGTCACAAACAGAAAATCTTGCAATTTCATGACACATATGATAGCAGGTCAGCTCAAACAAGGGGACCCGTAAAGGACTTTCAAATTATCCCAAAGCAGCAATGCTGAGCATAGGGGTGTTGGCACATATCTCACTACTGAATTAATTCCCTCCACTTGACGAGAGAAGAATTCTGGGTTTCGCTGCCAGAACAGGTAACCCCAGCTTAATGAAACATCACCACCACAACACAAGGGCACACCCGTATCACCTACAGTTAGAAAGCAATTTAAAATGCAGATTAACATGCCTTTCAGACACACACAAAAATCTACAAAGCAGCTGATACACCTTATGCCATCTTCAGGTTCAAGAGGCTTTCAAAACCAGTCTTTCCTACCATGCACGAGTCAAAGTCTATACCATTGCATGGAATATTGCCCACGGCACTTCTATTTTTAGAAGTCTTTTTGATGAAATTATTTACGTACACACATAGTTGCTACTCTTTATTTCTCAGCTAAATTAATTTGAGGATCAAATAAAATTTTCTGATTGTCATAGAGGAAAAAAAAGAGGAAACAAAGAAAAAAAACCCTCCTCTCCTCTTATGACTGATCACATTTTTTCCAACTTTCTACAGAAGAATTTCATTTGGCAAAACACAGGGCAAGCTGGCACAGGAGGAGAGGAGAGGCTAAACGCAGGGGCAGATGGAGCTAATGCTGGCCACTTGCCATAATGCCTTCTAAAGAAGCCACAAGAAACGACCACAGGGGACTACAGAATCCAGTGCCCAGCACCAGAGTTTGCAGCACAAGGGCCATTGCTCTGTAGTGACACAGTCTTTCATTGTCGCTATCAATGAACCCTTTATCCCCTTTATTTGCTAGCCTCCTTGGTGTATGCTCTTTGCCAACTTGCTATTCATGGAACAATAATAAACAACTAAAATAAGCAACCCAAGACAAAGCAAAGCGGAAGCTTGGCTGTTTTATTTTAAGCCAGATTGCGTGGACGATACGGAATAATTCAATCATCCACACCTCATCTAAAATGAAGGAAAGGATGCTTTCCACTGCCTGCCCCTCCATGCAGCAGAGTCCTGAAGGGCCACTTGTTTAACCAAAGCTCTGCGGACCCCGAGCCGCGCAGCCTCACCGAGGAGCCGGGGGCTGACATTCCGATTTAGAAGCATCACGTAAAATCTTAATCAGTGCAACCAAATTAGCAGAGGGAAGCTTTTACACCATGTTCATTGTTTACGCCTATCATTTTTAATAAATTTTAAATGCTTTTACAGGTGTGGAAATAGGCCTATTACCAAGATAATTTTCTTAATCATAGACATCTTAGATTGAGATGTGACATTCCCCGTAGTTCCCTTGCCCTATCTCATGGCTTTCTGACAGTTCTCTTGGTTTCCAGCACCATCTCTGTGGTAGAAGTTGTCTCCAAATAAGCCTTTGAATAGCTTTCCATGTTGGCATTGAAATGATTCAGATGTCGAATTACCTCTCACCAGACTTCCTGACTCCACCAGGCCCCCTGAATATGTTTTTTAAAGTATTTAGGGGAAAAATATTAGATTTTTTCAAACTGGGTCAGGGTTTGTAGCATTTGCTAATAAAGAGGCAGGCAAGGAAGATATTTACTTGGGGAAGGCTTTGAGTGTATTTTCTGCAGCAAGGTTGACACAACCTCTAGTTTGTGTTCCTGAGTTTGCATATCTCCAAGCTTTTGGCATCGATGAATTTTTTCTCCTATTTTCCTTTCAAGACAAATACGAAAATAATTTTACTCTTTTCACACCCAAGTCTTTTCGCAAGGTCCACATATTCGAGCTTCAGGTTGAACCTCTGACGAGGAACGTGCTCCCCCTTCTCATTTTGATGCCCTTCCAGCTGAAATGTGTTGAGAAGCAGAGGGCACCTCCTGTTCCTCTGAAGGTTGGTAGGTGTCCACCTTCAGCAGTTGCTTTTCATAATGTTTGTGGGATGGAGCTGCCCAGGAGAAGTGCTTCTTGCTGTTATTTTGGTGTGCAGAGGCAAGCTCTGTCTTCCAAAGCTGCTGGATAATTGTTTGGTAAAACACTGTCCTAATTACTGGCTTGTCTCTCTCACTGGACATTGCTATAAATTCCCTATTAAATGCCCAATGGCCAAATTGTGACATTGTACTCCCCGAAGGCCAAATTTTGACCTTCAGCAAAAAATCCTGAAGATGTTTTTGGAGCGCTTTGCAGTGGTGATAGAAAATGGCCTTTGCCTCTTTCTTTGGAGGGTTAATGCAGCAGCTCCTTGGTGGCTCCTGCTGCTCGTAGCTTGCTCTTTGCAGCCTGGCTTTCTGCATCCCCATCGGTTGAGTAGCACGGGGTTAGAAGGAAATGGGGGCTAATTGGCCGCC
>JAOXNG010000001.1:201487085-201498196 GCA_028566535.1 Scolopax minor
TGCGGGCGCGTGTGCCCGCGCGTGTGCCCGTGCCCCGGAGTGCGCTCAGGCGTGCAAGCGTGCGGGCGCGTGTGCCAGCGCGTGTGCCCGTGCCCCGGAGCGCGCTCAGGCGTGCAAGCGTGGTCATCACAACTCAATCTCCAGAATCAATATTTAGGAGAATATTGAAGAGAGAAAACAGAGAGCTGCTTTGTTTGCATACAAGTTCCAAAGGAAGCTCAGACAGGTTTTCTCCAAGAGAAATGGGAAAAACTCCTTCTTGAAAGATACAAAATGACACTGGAATAGCTGATAATGCTTTTGGAAAATACCCACCCATCTTGTTTCCACACAGTGGAAAAGTCAATAATAAGCCAAATCAATAATTAGTTGGGAAGATGAAGAAAAAAAATAGAAATATTCCAAGCCTGAACCAGTTTCTTATTATTAAGGTATTCATGAAGAAAAAAATGGTGTTTAATCCTAGGACTGTATTTTTATCCAAAGACTGACTGCAAAATGTCCCTGACATCACCATAACATCATTTTCTCTCCAGCCATAATAAGTTGCAAAAGCTTTGCATGGCTCACAGTTGGCTGGCTGGATTTCCATTCCAGTGCACCCTCCCCTCTCTTTTCTCAATGAAAAGAGGCTTCAAGGCATTGTCGACTCCATTTCAAAAGCCCAGCAGAACTTAATGTGTTGGCTTCTCTATGCTCCATTTAATACAAGTGGGAACATTTCCATGAGGTTATACTTTTCATAAAAACGTGGGAAATCTTAGCAAGA
This sequence comes from Scolopax minor, assembly GCA_028566535.1. Taxonomy (NCBI): domain Eukaryota; kingdom Metazoa; phylum Chordata; class Aves; order Charadriiformes; family Scolopacidae; genus Scolopax; species Scolopax minor. The sequence continues at coordinate 201,487,855 of JAOXNG010000001.1, forward strand.
TTAAAACCAAAGAAGTGCTGTAACTGGATGCGATTCTGAAATCATCAACTCTTTTTAAAACTGAGCTGGAATTCTTTGTAGAGAAAAAAGTTGCAGTTAGTCTAGTCAGCATTTGTGGTTTACAAAGAGCAATATGAACCGAAGTGACAGAGCGGAAACATGGTAGTCTGAATTTTGGACACTGCTTTCCAAATGCAGTATTTTTCCTTTTCATAAGCATGTAAAACGCCACACTGCAATGGATGGATACTTTCAGAGCCCAATGTGTATTGACACTAATCCCGTTTCTTCTCCAGCTGAACACATACGTAAATATGAATCAATGAACAGCCTATGATCGTTGAATTGCCCAAGAGACTTCAAGAGTAGCCAAGTTAAACAGCTTCTTCCCAAAACATTCATGTTAGCTTCCTTGACATAAGCAAACAGAGCACATTCAAATACTGGCTGCAAGAGGAGAAAAACATAGCACTAAATAGTTTTTAATTTATTATTATTATTATTTTATTTAAAATTATAGCACCCAATAAGCAGATGATTTTACAGGTATCTTTGAATCTAACCTGTGGGGCAACACATAGTTTCCCCAAAGGAGTCAGTTCTCTTAATTGTTTCTAAATTAAGGACTCCCAGTACACCCATTGTCAAGAAGTGACATAATGAGTCCTGCTGACTGTTGTAATAGCTCACCTATTCTCTGGCTCCCTAAACATACAAAGTATCATAACACCACTTATCAAGTCAATTATTCACAAAGACAGGCTCGATAAATCCTTTTACAAGCACCTTGCAATACAGCACAATGCTCATCGGATCTATTCTGCACAGGCAAGAACCCAGAACACTGATATAATCGGAGCTGCCTCAATGCAGGCTGCTCACGTTCATTACTTAGCAGCCAAAAAGCTAATACGTTTAATTTTGATATCATACCCTCAAGGTAAATATATAAATTTATCTTGTGTGTTCTGCTGTCAATCTTCATAATGGCTGGATGAAAAAAATAAAAGAAGATGACCGTGGAATATTAATTATAAACCGGGTAAAGACAGTGCTCAAAATTAGTGTGGGAAGCAGGAACCATAAATAATATGGATGAGAGAACTAATGTGAAGTTTTGACATAAATAGCCTCATTGAACATTATTTTCCTATTGGTTTTAGAGGCCACCAAGACGCACAGAAAAAGAGCACCAAGTCAAACAAAAACTGTGACTTAAAGTGATAATTTCTCAGTAATGACACTCAGGTTGCCTTTTTTTTTCCTCCTCCTATTTCTAGCATGAAAAATGAAACTTGTCTTCCCTCAAAGAAACAAAACATCCAGTAATAACCCTCAAAAGTTCTACCTTGGCAGCAAAATTTTGTATTTTTCAGCTTAAGAAGTCTTTTTGAATTGAGTTTTCCATTGGCTAAGAGATTATGGAGCTAACAACTTTACTAGTTGGTATATAGCTTCCCCAAAAATACCTTACAAAGTGATTTTAAAATAATTCATGTTTTTCTGCTATTGAATGAAAAAACGGAACACATTTCTGGGTGTGAATAATAGTCAGATTCTGTTTTTCATCATCTCCCCACAGAGAAGCAAAGCAGAAGGGCCTGAAGAATTGTAGCTTCTTAAGACTTATAGGTTGAAGTTCTGGTAACTTTCAAGTGTATGTGTAAATGATTATAGCAAGAAAAATTAATTAAGAGTACATTTACTGCAATAGTACAAACCAGCACAGATACTTGAATGTTTCCTTACCATTACTGTCTACTTGACTGCATCAGGGTCTGGTAGAAGACTTTTTGATAAAGCTTACCACTGACACATGTTATTATAAAATTAAATGCAGAAGGCTATGTAACACAGACAACATTCAAGGTAACAAGATAATCTGACAAGATACAATATTTTCTTTCAGTACGAAATGTACAGTATCAGAATGACAGACCTAGTATTAAGTGGGAATAACGTGTAAAAAGAAGATTGCTGTAACAAACTCAGAGATACTAGAGACATAGTATATAGTCTGCATTAAAAAGCAATAGACAGAAAATTTATTTATTACCTGGTCTTTAAAAAACAGCATTTGATCATTTGATTAAGCATTGCAGGAATCCGTATGGACAAGTGACAGAAAAATTTTATAATATAATTTTTCATTTATGTTGAAATGTATCTTTACTAAATACTCTCACCCTTTGCACAACTTGTTTTCCCAGTGTTGATCTTGCTATGGAATTTTAGATTTTAAAAGGTAAACAAAAGAATAGAGCTATTAAGTTTCTAATAGTCTAAGATTCTGAAGTCTTCAAAAAAAATCCTATTGGTACACCTAAAGGCCATAACAGAGGAACATTTTACTAGATACCATTCATCATCTCCTGGGAGCTCACTCTCAAGGGTATGGAGAAAGTCTGGTGTATTTTTTAAGTGTGAAATTATTAAAACAGTTTTTTTCCCTGCAAGGCATTTATGTAATTCTTCCTCAGGACACTCAGCAGAAGAGATGTCTCACAACAGCTCCAAAAAGATCAAATCATCATCATTGATCCCACATAACTTCCTCTAAGATACTTCATGATTTGGAATTGGTATTGCCAAGAAGTATTTCTATCCATTGACAAAAAAAACCCCAAAACAAACAACTCCACAAAATCAGAATCAGCCAAATGACTAAGACATTAATGAATACTATCCCTGAGGTGGATATTTAAAAAAAAAAAAAAAAAAGAAAAAAAAGAAAAAAGAAGCCTGCCGAAGAGTGCTTGCACTACTTTTTGAGTGAAAAGATACATATTTCTGAAAATCACATTCCAGTGAGAATTCAAGAGTTTTCAGCTCCTGTTTCTTCATACTCCTGAAAATTTCATTAGCAACCTACATAATCCTCTTAATATTTTACAATCCAAACAAATCTTTTCATTTAAGGATCAAGGTAGGACAGTAGTAGAGCTGCCAGGAGTGTAGCAAAGATTTTTCTTTTAAAACTTCAGTTCTGCTAAGTACTGAACTCAGCACAGTGCGTATTCCAGCTGACTGAGAGTATTCATCTTGAAAGAAACCCAAGAGGATGTGGGCTTGAAGCCAGTAAAATATTTAATGATCTGAAATCTCACAGGATAGACCAAGCAAACTGATTTTGCAACTGGGAAAGTCAGTGCACAAAGACAGCAGTAAGTACTTGACTCAGTGGCAGCTTCTTATAATGGAATCAAACTTTAGTAGATTTTCTGTATTACCACTATCGACATTTCTCTTTCCTGCCAAGTAATTCCATTCTGGACCTCAAAGGAGCATTACTATTTATCAGAGCCATCAAAAAATCTGGAGATCAGATTGGAAAAAGGGTGTTAGCATTGAGTAATGTATTTTGCTGCTGATATCGATGTTTATAATCAACTTTCATTTTTCCCTTTCTTGAAAAGCAGCAGCAGGACGTCAACCTTCAACATCGGGGAGGTAAGAAGACAGAGGAAAATGAAATTCAGGAAGCACACACTAATGCACGTGGAAAATAAATATCAGAATTACATCCACATAGCGATGGGATTTACGTTAGCTTTAACACTCTGAATAGATCTTGGAATCACCGTAGACAATGCCAACTCAATGGTCAGTAACAGTCAAAAATATTAAGGCTTATTAGAGAAAGAAAGCACAAAGCAGAAAGTATCTGATGCATTCATATCTTGAATATTCCATGAAGTTTCTTGCAATCAGCCTCAGTCCCATGAGGAAGGCACAAACAGAAGAACAGGTTTGATCATTTAAAAGCAAAAACTAACCAGACTAGAACTTTTCAAAGTATCTGGGGCACAAAATCTGCAAGAAAGAAGAAAGGAAAGAAAGGCCTTAAAAAAAATAATCCAACCCCACACGGACAGGATAGGCAATGCATATAGGCAAGAGTTAACTACTTCTCATAAGACAAAAATTGTTATCAGATAAAATAACCAAGCAGCAGGCATACAACAAAGGAAGAACTTCGGTGAAACAAACCCAGGTCCAGGTTAGATGAACCCATTTCTGAAAAGTGGTTCTGTGAGGGCACTTGGGGGAACTTTATCATGAGGCTACCTCCATTTAGCTGTTCTTCTCATCTGACCTGTTTCAGAAGCAAAGTACTTTCGCATGGGGTCACCGACTGGTCACTTTTATTCTGGAGCTCTGAAGGCACAGTGCATGGCTCTGCTGAGATGTTGACACATCTCTAAACTAAAGCAGCCTCACAAAATCTGAAATTTGTATTTCAGTAATAATAATTACTGACTGCATTAATTTGTTCCATGGGGAAACAGTTTTTGCAGAAGTGGAAACGCTGTTCTGTCTTATCACTTTAAGGTTTTTGTTTAAAAAACAAAACCAACAAACTTTCCATATACTCAACATCCTTTTAGAAGCAAAAACAGGCTTTTGTAGAGACCAAATTCCACTCAGTAGCTCCGGATCTCTCATATAGTAAAAACACCATAAATCCCTCCTCCTAAATTTCTCAGAGAGGCATAATAACAATGCTTACATTGGAATGAGTAAGGAATCAATGGAGTATTAGACTTTGAATTTCAAGAGCTAACATACCTTTAATGAAGTTTAACAAAACAACATGACAAAATTTCTATTGGTCAGTATGACGTACAGCACTATATCAAGCTCTACTGCACTGATTAGAAATATTATCTGAATAATCTATTTAGCTTCAGAAAAAAAGATCACTGAAACATTCTTTTTTTTAAAATGAGATTTGAAATAAAAATAAAAAAAAATCAAGCCACTAAAACATCGCTCCCGAATCACAAGTGTACACTAATAAGAGTAACCCTGCCATCTTTTACTTCATTCCATTTGTACAACTGAATTGTTGCTTAAGTTCCATTTTAATTTACAAAAGCACAAGAGAAGTGCTTGTCAAAATACCATGAAACTCCTTTGGGTACATTAAATGTTCATGAAAACATTGCAAAATTGACAGCTAATCCAGCAACATGGTACTCAGTGCTTCATAACAGCTCTTCAAGACAAGTGATGAAAATAGACATGACAGTGAGATTTTATTGTAAAATAGTTTTAAGGTCTCAAGGTGCATTGAAAACTGAGACAAATCAAAGAGGCCCTGGAGAGACAATGACAACAGGAATTGCGACAGTTACCATAATGCATAGTTTACTGACAAATTATTTGGAAACTGTCAGAAAACTAGTTGGAAAAAAAAAAATGTGATTTGCAAGGTTATTTTTGTAAGTTTAAGATGATTACCACTCCTAGGGAGATTTGGGATATGTTGCATTAAGACACAAGACTAAAAGAACTGAATCAACAAAACAATTACATCATTGCTGTGCTGAGGCAACGTAAATAAAATAAGAATAATCACATTTTTAACCTGCTGTATTTCAACTTCATAGAGAAGGCACTAAACAAAAAACTAGTATTATGTGCAGTTATCAATACTGTACAATAATATAAAAATTAGAAGTTCTTCAGTTTGTGCGGAGAACAGGAAGTGAGCGGATCCTGTGAATTTCTGGGTTAAATTTACTTAGACCAGAGACTTTTTTGACTCGTCTTTTGGCACATGTGGGAAAAAGAAAGGAGAAATTGTACCTGTTACAAAACTTCTATTTTTCACTTCTCAGTGAAACCTGAACAAAGAAATGTTGAACAAATGCTTAATGACTTAAACACGGACTTAATGTCTTCATCTTCAATCCTGCAATCTAGGGATAAGCAAAAGGTGGTAAGACTTAGATGAGTATCATTTCAGCTCCCTTCTCCACAGGAAAATGGGTTGCAGCATACTGGCCAGGGTGTCGATGATGGCATTTTCAACGAGATAAGCAAAAAAAGTTACAGGAAATCTCTCAGCATACAAAGAAGATGTGACTACATAAACAGGAAATACACTGCTGTGCCTACACCCCTCTTCAGAAAATGAAATATTCTGGATATCGCATTTGACCTTAGGCTCCCAAACAACATGAAGATGCAGCAGCTTAAAGCTCACACAGCAAAAAGCCAATCCTACTGACTGTATTTCTGAGAGAACTTCATTAAGTCTATTGCAAAGCCTTACATTTATGCCTACAAGAATTTGCTTAGAGACACACTTCTGTATTTATTTTCCAATTAAACCAGTCATGGTAGTAGATGACAAAATAATGGATAGACAAGAACTATGAGAATTTTAAGATGTCTGAAGTACTTCCCAGTATCTCTATCTCAAGAGGCTAACAAAGCCCACTTTTGCTAACATTAAGTATCTTGCAAAAATGTTAGTTCTGTCATCTTTACATACCTAGAGTATAGCAACTTGAACTGAACATATTTACTTAATGAAATGTATATGTGGAAATAAAGGTAGTATTACCATCTTCAGCTGTTGGATTCTATTTCAATGCATATTTGCACACGAATGTATAAACACTAAAATAAGCCATCCATTCCAGTATTCAAAACTAAGAAGGGGAAAAGAAGAAAAACACCCACCACCAAAATCAAACCGAAAAAAAAACCCCAAACAACCAAAATCAAAACCACATAACAAAAACACTCTCCAAAGATAATTACAGCATAACACCTCCATTTCAAATCACAATGATGATACTGAAGTAAGGACAGTACTAGAAGGAATTGAGGCCTCACTTGAAAGCATTTTAAAATATGACAAGCATTAAACTATAAAGTGCCTTAAGGATGTATTCTCCCCTGATTTCCAAGTTCCACATAGATATGTACATTCAAGTAATGTAAACTTGAAGACTTGAAAATAGACTGAAAACATTTCTTTCTAAGGCATGAAGGAACCAATGCAATCCACAATCACAGCTACCACTGAACAGGAGGACTTAATACTTCAAGGCCAAGAGGCATAAGTAAATTGGAGTGCATCTTGGGGGAAAAAAAATTCCAAACAATTTAAGAGTTTTCAGCAATGGAAAGTCCATTGGAGTCTTAAGGAAATATCTTACTAACTTTACAGTTGCACATTTCTAAATCTTAATTTGCATAGCTTCTGCCAACACTTTGATCTTCATATGCCCTGGTCTGTTAGATAGAGAAACTTTCCATTGAAATTCTTTTCTGCAATATAAATAAATCTTCAAGTTTCTCTTTGGATTAAGTAATTGCAAAAACCCGTATGCTTTATGGTGTTTGTGGTTTCCAAGGAGCTTGAGCATTTTCATACGCTCTTCATACATTCAAAGGGTCTTCTCTGACTCTTCACAATTTTTCAGCATTCTTCTGAAAACAAGCAGCAGGACCAGACTCAGCACACATAAATGCAACAAATACAGCCAATGTCTATAAAACCCTTCAAGTTATACTTGCAGAGATCATACATTTGTGGTGTCAGTCTGCAAACCCACATTCAGCTTATTAAATATACTCATCTTCCTCCTCCATTAACCAATGGCTTTTCACAGTCAGTGTTAATTGTCCTGCAGGCATGCCGCATTCGTTACTTCTTGAATTGTTGAAAAGTCCCCAAACATATTATGCAAGGACAACAAAGAGTGACATTTGCTGTGATTCTAACAATTATATTTTCAACTCTCAAAAGAGAAAAGCCAGTTTTCCAACACAGAAGTCTCACTATACTTTTTAAAAACAAAAAAGCAGCAGCAAGAGAATTCCTTCTAAAAATAAGAGCAAAGCACTGGCAGTTATCAAGGAGAAACTACGTTGAGAAGCTGTCATGCATTCATTTCCTTGCTACTTCAGTTGTACTGAATTACACCCACAAACTTATGAAATTAAGGTAGCACATCCTAATGTCCAATCTGTAAAATATATCCAATCAGTAATTCCTTGATGAGATTTACAAATCAACCAATTCTTGAGGAATTCATGTTGCATACAAAACTGCATTTTTTTCCCTAGTTTTACCAGCAGGGTTGGACAGTAACATGCTGAAACTGGAAGGGGGTGGGGGTTGGGTGGGGAAGAAGCACTAGCCATATGACATTTCAGGGAAAGCATGTGCACATGGTTAATCAAACATTAATATTCCCAAAGATTATTTTAAACCCACATACTTTGTTGGGGCTTAAACCAAGTCCTGTTTAACTGGATCTGTTACCAATGGAAGGCAGCAATTATTTTCCTCAGGTCTGTTTTGAACTATCAGACTTCCACTGGTCTCCACTGCCTGGCTCCTCAAAGCACAACTCAAATGGAGGATCCAACACATAAACTACTGCAAAATGCCAATCCTCAACTCTCAGAAAATGCTGACTGACAACTATTAATAAGCCTTGTATGTAAAAAACACATACCACCAGACAAGATTCAAAAAAGCATCTCTGGGAACACAGAACAAACTGAAGCCCTTATTATAAGCTAGCTATAATTTTTATTAAGGAGCCATTATGTCATTTTTGTTTGTCTATGCTAAAAGACTCTTTAAAGAAGTATGCAAGTTAATACAGCTTATATTAGAAGGTAAAATATTTGACAATACTTTATGAATGAAGGCATGTGTTTTTACACACACATGGTGGGTTTAGCTGCAGCAGTTGCTCAAATGTTCTCACAATTTCTGCTTTTTCCCAGAATAAGGGGATTTTACGTCTCCTAGTAAAATTTGAGCATTACTTAAAAGGTTTCCCAGAAGGTAAGCTCCATAGTCCTCTAGCTTCCCTGTACGTAGGCTAATTACATTCACAAGAGTGACAAGGAAACATATCTCAGTTTTTTATTTAACTATCACTATAAAGCTTGTTTAAATGGCAGTGGCAGTCCTAGACATGAAAAGGTTCAAGAAAGGAACAATTTTGTTTACTACATAACCTCAGGTTTGGAGCAATCTTTTTCAAAGCAGCAAGTTCTACCTGCACACTTCCTGCAACTTATAAGTCATTTTAGCCTTCAAGGGAAAATATCACTCCTCTACAATATTCATGGCTTTAAAATAACAGGTTATACAAACAGTACATCCCAAGGAAGCAGAGTTTGTGGGTTCTGCCTCCTTCCTCTCCTCCTCGTTTGTAAGCAAAAAGTTAAAGGCAAAGTAGGTAGCATAGAAGAGGGTATGAAGGCTCACAGAATGGGCCTAAGGTGAAATGGAAGCATAGTGGCTCAGTTGCGATGTTCCAAAGGCCTTGATTCCACCAGGAATCTAGGAAGGCTTTTGAACACTCATACACCACCACAATGTTGTAAATCTGTTTGTTCTTCATTTTAAATATGGCCTGCACTTTTAAGAACTGCAGCTTTTAAGAACTGATTTGCACTGACATTTGGCCACTCTTGAAATGAGTCAGATTAAACTATTACAGCAGAAAAAAATGTTAAACCATAGAATGGTTAAGGTTGGAAGGAACCTTGAAGATCATGTGGTTCCAACCCTCCTGCCACAGGCAATGACACCTCCCTCTAGACCGGGTTGCTCAAAGCCCCATCCAACCTGGTTTTGAATGCTTCCAGAGATGAGGCATCCACAACTTCCCTAGGCAACCTGTTCCAGTGCCTCACCACCCTCACAGTGAAAAATTTCTTCCTGATATCTAATCCAAATCTATCCTCTTCCAGTTTGAGGCCATTTAGCCCTCATCCTATCACTACATGCTCTTGTAAAAAGTCCCTCTTCAGCTTTCTCGTAGGCCTCTTTCAGATACTACAAAGCTGCTCTAAGGTCTCCCTGGAGCCTTCTCCAGGTGAACAACCCCAGCTCTCTCAGGATGTCTGTTCAGTCAGTTATTGCTACTTGTGCATTTCCAATTCAGAATCAAAACACTTAGCTGACTCAAAAAGAAAACATCTTCACCAATAATTTTTTTACGAACAATTTGTGCTCTTTTTACACAGCAGTGAAACAGGGTCAAGGGTGAGGCCTTGGGGAAGAAAAATGAAGACTATTTTTATTTTATAAATTTAAGGAATTGGGTAGATGGTCGCATCCAGAGTGTTGTACTCAATGGCTTGAAGTCCAGATGGAGAGCAGTGACAAGTGGTGTCTCTCAAGGGTCCATTCTGGGACAGGTACTGTTCAACATTTTTATCAATGACACAGAGGGATTGAGAGCAACATCAGCAAGTTTGCAGATGACACCAAGCTGTGTGGTGCTGTCGACACACCTGGGATGTCATCCAGAGGAAGCTGGACAGGCTAGAGAGGTGGGCTCAAGTAAACCTCATGAAGGTCAACGGGAACAAGTGCAAGGTTCTGCACCTGGGCCGGAACAATCCTCGCCATCAGTACAGACTGGGCAATGAGGTATCAGAAAGCAGCCCTGAGGAAAGGGACTTGGGGGTGTTGATGGACGAGAAACTGGACGTGAGCAGGCAGTGGGCACTTGCAGCCCAGAAGGCCAATCGCATCCTGGGCTGCATCAAAAGAAGTGTTGCCAGCAGG
>JAOXNG010000001.1:201514976-201528340 GCA_028566535.1 Scolopax minor
AACTACCTAAAAGCAGGTTGTAGAGAGGTGGGTGTTGGCCTCTTCTCCCAAGTGTATGATAGGACCAGAGGAAATGATCTAAAGTTGCAGCAGGGGAGGTTTACATTAGACATTAGGAAGAATTACTTTATTGAGAGAGTGGTCAGGCACTGGAACATCCTGCCCAGGGAGGTGGTGGAGTCACCGTCCCTGGAGGTATTTAAGAAACATGTAGATATGTCACTTCAGGGCATGCTCTCATGCCTGAGATTGGTTGGTTGGGTGTTTTGTTTTGTGTTTGGTGTGGGTTTTTGTGTGTTTGGTTTTTTGTTTGGGTTGGTTTTGGTATTTTTTTTGGTGTGTGATTGGACTTCAACCATGAAGATTCTGTGATTCTGTGAAAAAGGTATTCTTCATGGCATATAAAGGCAGAATAATTTCTATCCCTAGTGATTAAAGCTTACAACTCAATGTGTTCTAGTCACATTCTTCTCTAAAAAATAGTCAAGCAATTTCTGTGAAAGCCATTGAGTTGCAGCCCTGGGGGTGAAAGACACAGGCTATGACTCTGGGTGTCTAAGGTCAGGTTCAGAGCAAAATATATGCAGTGCAATGCATTTTCTTCTTACAGGTATGGAAACTGAGACAGATTAATGGGTCAGAAGCAAGTTACTCCCATAAACTTCTCTACACTTGGAAGTTTACTAAAATAGCTGTTGTAGAATAGCAGTGTCCCCTTGAGGATTTACAGCAAAATGATCATACAAGAATAAATTAGGGATAACTATTTCAGAATATCTCAAAATGCAGAAAAAGATATATAATGTAATATTAAAGTCCCCAAGAATATTTTAGCTAAACATATTCTTATTCTGTCTTAATATGGGAACTCCATTTTTAGCATTTTTTCCAGTTACTGCATAATTGATAACTGCTATGACGTGGGTTTTTCCCTTCTTTCTCTGAAATATGAATGTTACATTATAATTTCCAAGATATGAAGTGTTTACTGCCAAAAAGTAGGAAAGTACTTCTTGTTTTAGTATAAAACCAAATCAAATAATAAGTGAAGTCTGCTTTTCATGGTTCTATGAATGCACGATAGATCTTCATGTGAACAAGGAAAATGTGCACTTTGTTTGAACTCTGTCCTTTTCTCTTCAGTGTTTCATTTTTTGTTTAATTCATAATGTTTTCATTACATTAAGGGAACAACAGGACAGCCCTCCTGTAGATAGTGGAATAGCTATGTTTCCTTGTGCTATAATCTACAGGGTAACTGATTTTGTTTGAGTTGAAGTCCTGTTGGTTTAGCATCTCTTTTAAAAAACCTCCACATTTTTTGTTATAACTGCTTTTTATTAGTAGCAGTTTAATGAAGTTTATTACCAGAAAGTAATGATAGTCATGTCAAATATATTACAAACAGATTTAAAATTAAGAAGTCATACATCTAAAAAACAATTAAATTAGGCTGTTAGAGTTAACCTGCATAATTCTTCATATAACTGATAAAGACTCAGAATGGAAAATAGTGTGGAAGCATTGAAGTTAAGTTTTCTATTTTGTAAACCAATCCAGATTTCATTTTTTCATGGAGTATTACTCGATGATAAACCCCTGTGTAGGAGAAGAGGGAGAGAAGATACCTGTTTAAATCTTCTCTCCATCTATGGTACACATAGTCCACAAATGTTCTGATGTTGCTCAGAGCCATGGGAAATGAAGTTGTGAGTGAAGTTGCTGCTGGTCTATTTTGCTATTCAGTGTCGAGTCACTTGCAATGTCCTTGTCTAGAATTGTAATTATGCAAATAATGCTGGCTGAAGACAAAGTGCAGATGCTCATAATCTGGAATTCTAAAATTAAATGAGAAGTTGATAAAGACTCTGTATTTTGTTGCTCTATTTTCTTATTGGAAAAGGAATTTTGTGCAATTTGTCTATTGTAATGATCTCCCTTCTTTGTGTTCCCCATGTTTTTAATGCAGTATGTTTTTCCATAAAATTCAGAAATTTAAGGCTAGAGAGGATCAAAGGGAGCGTGCAGTATGAATTTCCTCTCTAAGGCTCCATCAGGTGTACCTAAACCATCATTGAGAAAGAAGTCAACTGCCTGTTAGTGTTGGCAGTAAGGATATTTTCTTAGTTTCTTCAGATAGTATCTTCTGGTGTTTCAGTACCCCGCTGAAAAGCTGCTCCAACCTTAATCTTTGCTGTTAATAGTATTTCTTCTTTTTCTCCCTTGAACATGAAGAACAATTGGTTATGGTCTTTTTTTCTGACATTTTTACCATGTCTCCTCCATCTTCCTTTCTAGACCAAACAAATTCACAGCCTTTTGTTGTTTTTTTCAAAAACTCTCCCTCTCTTTTTAAAAAATCTTACTCTTTTAAATTCAGAATTCTCTCTAGTTTCTTGCTAGACATGCAGTTCCTAAACCAGAGACAGAATTTCCTGTGAGGACTTTCCTGTGAGGACTCACCAAAACTGACTTTGTAGGATTAGTTATCATTCCCATTATTGCATTCTAAAAGGAGATGGCTCTTTGGAAGGACATTGTTATATAAAGCCTTGTAACTCTAGCCCATTTCTGTCCCACCATTTAGCTAAATATTTATCATTCTGCATTTCTGTATTCTGAATGTTATTTTCTCACAATTGCATATTATTTTGTTCTTCTATTTTGTCCAAACCCAGTGAGATGAAGCTATTTTTCTTACTGATTTGTCAAAATATTTTAAAATCCTGATTCTTTCACCAACAGTATTTTCTATTGCATCATGAGTGGTTTTGATAAATGAAAATAGGCTTTTGGGAGGATCTTTCTGGGAGTTGTGCAATGTTCTCCCAGCATGACAGGGAGCTACTGGCGACTACTTGTTTGAGCTTGAAAATTAATTTTTCCAACTGCTTGTATACACTTCTGGTGCTAACTCATTAGCCTTTTGCTTTCGGGTGCGAGTGCAGGCCAATATTTAAAAATTATGCCAATGTAAAAGTTTATTGCATCTTCATATTTACTAGGCTACTTTTTCTGTCAAAAGAGGAATCTAATCAGACTAAATGTTTTCTGTACTTGACAAATCTATTCCAGTGGTTTAGTATTCCCACTTCTATGTATTTTCATGTTCTCAGCATTTTCTGCTTCTCAATAATGTACTCACTGTTCCCTTTGTCTGCCGGTTACTTCTTACTTCTAAAAATTTTTCATGTGACCCTTTTTGCCACATTACATCCCCTCACATCATAGCTTTTGTCAATGTGTCCTTGGTCTCTTATGTTTGTCTCAGCTTTCAGTTTTTGTATGATTCATTCTTCACTGTTTCAAGTTATTGAAGAGCTCTAAATGCAGCTGTAACGGTCTCTGCTACTCTTACTATTTGTCTTCTGGTGTGGAATAGCTTAGTTTACAAAATAATTTTTCAGTAATCCTACTTGTACTCCTTTCTTCTTCAAATTCTTTGAGAAAATGACTTCACTTACCATCTCCCTGTTTGCCGAAATCTGCTTTCCTGAAGACTCTTGCCCTATTTAACTGCTTTTCAGTCTTTGTTTAATTATGACACTTTTCCTTTAATGATCATCCCCTAAAGATAACTTTTAATTAAGAACCATATCTAAAAGAAATATTGCTATGAAGGAAAAGACTACTCTATAAAATAAATTTTGTCCTTTATATATTCAACAGACTTAACAAATTTATCATCCAGTTTACAAAAAGAATCCACTTTTTTAATACTCTTTTAAACAAAAAATATTTCTAGTAAATTTGTAGGTGACTCTAAGGTGCAAGGTTCTGTATGAGAAATCAGAAGTGGTCTGTAGTTCCAATGACAAAGTGGACTGGACATAAAGACCTGGAAAAAGTTATCTATTCAATAATGTAAGTGAGGTATTCTACTTTTAAGTGCAAATACAGGATAAGGAGCAACTGTTTAAATAGAAGTTTTACATATATTTTGAGGTTATAGCAGATTCACAAGCTGAACTTGAATTATCAATGTTATATCATTGCAAAAAGGCGCATTTGACATTTCCATTGTAACAAAAAGCTCTGGGCTGGACTACATTGTTCTCTTCTCAAGTGTGGTGTTTCAAGAAGGATGAGGAGTAGGTGGAGAGAGATAATCAGGGAGCAGTGATAATAGTCAGAGATCTAGGAAAAAAGAGGAAATGTTGCAAGAAGGTAGAGTGTGTTTTATACAGAGACAATACTGGAGAGTGATAGAAGATGACTTCAAAGGGGAGGAAGCATCTCTTTCTTTCTGTTACATGTTCAGTTTAGTTAGACAAAAGGTAAGAGGTTTAAATTGCAGCATGAGAAATTCAGATTAGACTCAAAAATATCTAGCGATAAGGTTACTTAAATGTTGGAACAGTCTCATTTATTCTTAAAAGCTATAAATGCATTTTTTGATAGAAAACTGTCAAGCCCATCCTTATCCTGAAGTAATGTCAATTGTGTCTAAAACGGAAAATCTCTCAAGGTTCTACCTCTGACCTGTTTTTTCAAAGTGTGATATCTTGAGACTACATCATCTCTCTGAATTATCCCATTTTCTTTCCTTCTGGTAGCTTCTAGCCATGGGGAATTTATCAGCTTCATTAAGAACTGAAAACATAATTGAAATCCTAACATTTGCATTGCAAGGCTATGAGTCCTTGGCCATTTAAATTTTATCTATCTTTTCAAAGGCTAAGCTTAATTAGGCAGAATTGAAAGCCTATTGAAATCAAGGAAAGTTCTTACTGTTCTCAGTGGGCTTTGAATCTAATCACTTTAGCTTTGTTGAACATCTGTTATTTTGGTCTGGTCATTCTAACCCCAAATACTCATTGAGTAACCTTTGTCCAAAGATGACCTAGTTTGGCATTCTGAGATGAAGTAACTGTATTACTGAAATAAAAAGGATATTTTCCTCACATACTAAGATTTTTTTTCAATGTTTCTTTCATTTAAGTTTCTATTGAGAAAATACCTCAAACTCATTTGTCCACGTACTTAAATTGCTGCTGAAAAGAATTTTCTGTGTCTTGAAACTCTGTCAACATGGTTGGTTGCCATGGCAGAGAGTTTTTCATTGGTTTCTTAAAGTGAGCATTCAACCTTATTTATCTAGAACAAACGAGTGTGTTTGCTCTTCCTACATCCTTGCCACTTCAAAGAAATGTCTCATTCAGTGCGCTCGAAGAAAAATGCAGTTCAGTTTTTATCACTTGGCTTCTGCATCTTAATCGGATGTAAAGGAGTGGAAACCCTGATTTGGTAGAAATCCTACTGAGCTTTGAGTTGTGTTCATGGCTTGTGAGAAGAGCAGCAGGATTTCATGCAGGCAGGGAGTTTCACAATAGCAAATTATGTTGGTCTTTGCAAGAAAATATGTTGAAGAGTTACCATTATCTATGCCTTTAAAAGGTTGGGAAATTATAAAGCTGCAATCATATATGTAAGTGAACTCTTCCCTATTGTGCATGTATCCAGCAGTCAAGTTTTTAATACTTTTATTAATTTAATTTTTTATTCTGTACACTTGCAAGCTTGTAGTGTGTCTTTGACTTAAAAAACACAAATATTTTTAATGGCTCTTTTATCCTAGGCTCATGTCTGGAAATCTCGTAGAAGCTACTGTGTAATAAGTTCAAAAGTCTTTTGTAAGGATCGTACAGCTTTTGAGACTCTATTTTGAAAGCTGGACTGCTGTGCTTTGATAATATCTGTCATGCAGGATATTAGAGAAAAGCAGAGCAACTGTAGTAGGTAGTCATCCTACACAGCTTTGCCTTATCAGTGCTTACAGAAAGTAAGGTACCTTTCTGAAAGAGAGCTGGAACAAGTGACTTAAATGACTTGTTCAAGTTCTTACTAGAAGCTTACAGCAGAGAATGGAGCGAACTCACTTCTTTTGAGTTCAGGTCTGCAGCTACAGCTTCTCGATCAGTATTTTTCTCTTGTTCTGATGAAGTTAGTGATTATGTGAACGTGATTCTGTGTAATGAGATTAGTATTAGGGTTAAATTGTGCAATTCTCATTCATCTGCTTAAATAAACTGATGTAATGCCATTTTAATGGAGAACAGGTTCTATTTTATGGAAAACATGATTGCATAAAGCAAATGAAAAAACCCATAATGTTACTGTATTATGATAACAGAAACATGGAAAACCAGTTTGAGGTCTGAGTGAAACAGTAATGCCCATGATGAAACGGCATCCTGCAGGCAGTAGCAGAATCTTCCGACCACATAATTTAGATTTTCTCTAAAGAAAGGGTAGCCTTATGGCTTCAGATTGCTGAGGCAGAGAGACGGGACAGAGCCCAAACAGAACCAGAGGTGGACATATGCCAAAGGAACAGTATTTCTCATCCAAAAATCAAGAGGAAATGTGCCAATTTGCAGTGCTTCTGCCAACAGGCTGTCTGCCTCGCATAGTCCAAAGGGAAAGCCTGTCTGAGAAGGGTTCTAGCAGGAAGGAGATGCCCTGGACTTGGTCTCTGGTGCTGTGTGATGTGGAACATAAAATGCTGAACGGGAACTTTGTAGGCAGAAGTACGTCACATCATCTGCCTATTTAACAGGAAACTCATTAAAGGTTAGTTACCTCATGTTGAAAATTTTTCCTCCCCTCCCACAAACAGCTGTTTTCATTATATTTAAACATATTCAATAGAGGTGTGATCTCTATCATGTCATAGGTTTTGTTAGGATTCATGCTCTGGATTGGAGACCTTAAATGTACGGGAGCAGAATGCTGAGTCGGTGGTGTCTTTGCTTACCTGCAGATCTCTTGCTTTCCAGATCTCTATTTTTCTCATTCCACTTTTTTTCTATATCACTGCCCCCTCTACTATTAATTTAATTTCACAACTGGATTTTTAGCTTTGATAGATTTTTTTTCCCATGTAGATTTGTGCCTTGTGGTTTAATTCACATCTGAAATATTTGGAATGCTGGTATCCGCTTTTACTTCGGAGTAGATATTCAGCTCTCCTTAGGCAAACTAAACAACATAGACTTCTGTTTCCATATCTGTTTATGTCACTTGCCTATAATATCTTTATTCTTAGTTCTCCAATTTAACATGAGCTATAAAGTGTTTCAGTCAAGGATTGTTGCGAATATGCGTGGGATGCTTATTACAAGAGAATGGTTGTAAGCGCTGCAACAATGCAAGTAAACAACCCTGTATCTCACTCATCTGCTTTATCATGTATTTACAAAACAACTCATTCTCCTGGAATGGGTTTAATCATGTTAGTGTTCATCCCATGAAGGATAAATTTTGTGCTGATTCAAACTGCAACTAGGAGTTAAAATTCAGAAATGCCTACTTGTGTTCTGGTTATCATTTTCTATAAAAATACTGCAGAATAAATGGATACTAATGCCCCCAGACTACTTTTCTAAAGCTTTCATACTGAAGAAAAAACATCAGACTTTCTGGGGGTAAAGCAAGAAAGTGAATGATTCCTACATGAAGCTTACAGGCTGCTCTTCAGGATGCTTCATGTATCACATGTTCAAAACAAGAAAAAAAATACGCTGCAGTGCCCTGAAAGTGGTGTATGGGACACAATGGAGTACAGGTCAAAATCAAGTCTCCCTGTGTAGGATGTCTGAAACAGTGTGTGTGCGCTGTGGGGTTGTAACACAGCTGCAGGACAGCAGAAGAGCTGTGTTAGGAAGTGCTTCTCAAGGGAGAGGATTAAAGTGTTTAAATTTTAAATTGAAGAGGGCTCAGAAGTCTGGATACCCTTACTCTTCAGAAAATACTCTGTCAGTCTGAACCAACATTGCCTAAGAAATGCAAAAAAAAATTTACTTTTCTATTTTCTTTTATGAAAAGACTAGTTTTACTGTGTTGGATTTGGTCTGTATATGTTAAGCAGGTTTAGAGTGCAATACCCAAGTGTAGTTAATGTGGTATCTAAGCTGAACTGCAGCTGG
Source organism: Scolopax minor (assembly GCA_028566535.1). NCBI lineage: Eukaryota > Metazoa > Chordata > Aves > Charadriiformes > Scolopacidae > Scolopax > Scolopax minor. Next base: position 201,522,905 of record JAOXNG010000001.1, read on the forward strand.
GGCCATGGAAAAGGGCACTTACTTGTTTGCTCTTCCCTGCCCACGGCTCTGTGATTCTGCCCTGTTCTTTGCCCTCGCCTTCATCTGATCCCAATGGATCAGGGAAGACACATTAGCGCAGGAGAAACTCTACAAAAATGCCAGCAGTGCCAGAAAATGAGGGAAAGTGAAATAATGCATTAGTTTAGCTCAACCATAGATCTGTGTTGTTAAAAACCACGACTCGTTATTTCCATAAAGGGTAGCATAGAATGAACATGCTTTGCCATGCCAATTAATAGTGCAGAAAGCAAACTAGAGATCCATGGAAAATTTTACTGAAAGAAACTTAAGTGTTCTTTTAGGCAAGAGAGACTTGCCTTTTGAAGACTTTGTTAAGGACTTGCTTGAGTGTCTTCTAGTTTAGGACCATAGGGAACTGCAGTGGTAAAAGGTAGGTGCTTCCTGCATTAAGGATTATTAAACTTTTAGATTTGGTTTTCTAAAATGGCATATACCTCAATTTTTATCCTGCTACTTGCAATTTCTGGACATTTAAGCTGGGATACTGAGCTCTTCTTTCATTGTAGGGACAACACACACAATCATTTGCCCGAATTTTTCAGGCAATTTTAAAAAAGCTTACTTAAAATGTCTTTATAGCTTTAATGTTTGTAATTAATTTCATGTATCCTAAACCCATGTGATTTAGGTCAGACACTATATTGCTTTTTGTTGGTTTAAAAAAAAAAAAACCCAGGGAAAAGATGACAAGTAATATACTATGTTGAAGAAAGATAGAATGCATGGAAAAGTAAAGTCAAGCTGGTTTTGGCTTCTGTTATGTAAAAAATAATGCTTTAGTAAAAACTGTAGGCTGTTCTTCAAGAATCATGTGATTTTTATAACTCTGGGGAGTTTGCTTCTTTTGCCATAACAATCAGACATAAAGAATTGCTTTGCCCAAAACTAGTTTTAGTGCTGTTGCTATTTTGACAGTTATCTGTGAAATTCAGGGGGGAAAAACAATTATGTTAAATTAGATTCCGTGTTTCAAGTAATCCCTTTCTTACAGCTGTTGGCATTTTCTCACTTCCTTAAATTAACGAGATACTTACTTCTGAAAGTGAGCCATCTTGGCCAGAATGTATCAAACCAATGATCACCAGTATAAAAATGTAGCAGGTGAATACAGACAGCAGTTCACACTAACTAGAAAGAAAATCATTAATTTTTGGCTCAAGGAAATATAAAAGATGACCCTTGGGCATGATAAACTAGGAGCATGATTGCTTTTACTGCTGTAATAAGGAAGCTTGTTTGTTTGAGCCATACATATATCTGCTGCAATGTTATGTTACGCCTTTTGGTATGAATGCAAACCCATAAAATCTGAAGCTGCTTAACTATAGCTAAATTCAGGTTTGGTATTTGTTTTTTTCTGGTGTTTTGTTAGTTTCTTTAAAAATTTATTTCAGTCTGAAAATAAATTTTCAGTTTCTGATTGGTTTATTTTTAATTTTATATTAAAAAACTCTGTAATTTCATGTTAATTAATTTGATCATATAATCTCTGACTTATTCAAAGAAAGTTAATGACCAACTAAGAGTTTCCATTGAGGAGAAAGCTTATCTGTCTATTGGTAAGAACTTTCTGGTCTTTAGAGCAAAAATTTGCAGTAATTATAGGTTTTTTAATGTATATTTGTAAATGTTTTCTTAACTTTACCTACAACAAGAACTACATGAATATAGTGAATGTTACACCTTCTTGGGATGTTAAAAAGCAATGTTATTTTTCCATGTGTACACCACCTACCAGAAAACTATGTATTTTTCCCATTTTCTGAAGAATATCAGATGATTCAGGAAAAAGGGGACACCACAACAAAGACAGATGTTTTCATAGTGTACTGCTCTTTTGATCTTTAGCATGGAAAACCAAAAAGTTAGAACCATAAAAGTGAATGGCACCATAAAACAAAACCCTATGTCTAATAACATGTCTTTCAAATGTCTTCACTATCAGATTTTTTGTAGCTCTAGAAAATAAGCGATGTGGGACAGCAAATAATCTTTACGCAGATTTACATTTCATGGGTTTCCATTCTGAAAGCTTTGCTGATTCAGCTACCAAACCTGTAATATGCTGCAGTAATTGTATATAAAATTGCTGCTGTGCTGGCATGATTTTCCTGCTTTTGGTTTACATGCGTAACATTTGCTGCTTTCTTTGGTATCCCAATGCTATATTTAATATAAAGAAGTGTTCCTACAGGCGGAGAAACAGTCTCACTACAGTTCTGTGTACTCGTACAGACCTGAAGCACCACTGCCAGTTTAGTGACACTCAGTCCTTGAACCTCTGTGTACTCAGTGTCTGCGTGGGCTGTTTGCTTTTTATTATCATCACACGAAGACTGGCTGCTTTTAATGTCCCTTGCTGCCACCTCATGTTGGGCTTTTTGTATCTTTAATCATCACTTATCCAGTCTTATCTGCTTGCTATCTTATGAGGTAAACAGTCTTGGGCCTCACTGCTCACATGGGAGGCTACCGGGAAGTCTGACTTCAGTAATACAAGACTTCTTAGCTTGTTTTTTATGGTGTCCATTACTGTACTATCTTCAGACTTTCCAGTTTTTATTTCTTATTTATTTATTTATTTATTTCCCCACAAAAAGGAATGACTGGAGATTCCTCATTTACTTTGTTCTTCTCTCCTTGGCACAGCAGAGGGAAATGGTGGTGGATGAAAATAAATGGTTTGAATTTCCTCTTAAAGTAGATGGCAACTGCATTCTCTGCTGATAGCGTTAGAATTACGAGCCTTCTGATAAGAAGCTTTTCCTATTCATTCCTGAGAAATAGAATCTCATTGATTCATCTCAATGTACCCTTTTAGGGTACACAACCTTTAAACAGAATTATTTGTCATATTGGGCAATTTTAAGTTTTCCCCTTGTATTGCATTTTATTCTATTAGATGCATTTTACATCAAAATTAAGTATCTTCTGCAGTCCATCTCCCAAAGGATTTTGATGCACAACTGTACAGAGATACCCTGACAACCCTCCAAGATCTAGAGTTCATCCCACATCTCCCAACACTCCCTGCAGAGTTGGACAGGCATGTACCTTGCTGAATCTAAGACCTCCAGCTCCAATTATTCTTGACACATGTCCCTGAAGGTTGTCCCCCATCCTCCTTACATGTAGTCAAAGCAAAAGCCTGGTGTCCACCTTCATTACATCCTCTGACCTTTGAGCTGGTGGTAAGACTTCTGCTCTCACCCCAAAAGCACTCTGAAGGCTGCTATGAAGCCCAAGTCCTCCAACAGTCTGTAATTGCAAAAGCCAGGAGGCTGACTGTGACTGCTAAGAGGACCACAGACACCAGTAGGTAGTCTGTGAAGAAGGCTTGTTAGAGCTGTGAGATATTTGGAACAAAATGCAGATGTGATGTAAATGACAGTAGCTTAATCTTTTCCATCCAGATGGAGATGAAGGAAGTGTTATCATCCATATGGAGGCTATGCTGGATTTCTAGCACAAAGTGATGGTCTGATTTCCTTGAGGACATGCTTTGTTGCATCCCTATGTAGCTGTGCGCCCAGGTTTTGATAAAATCTCTGTCCAGGACTAGGCCCTTGTGGGGATCTAAATTGTGGACAGATGTGGACAGACATCTACCAGAGGACAGATGCCTGCTGGTAGAACTGGTACATCTTGGTATTAAAGAGTTTACATCAACGATATTAACAACTTAATTGCATCCTAAGATGCATCAGGTGTTTTCGCAGGACTCGGTGACCTCAGCATCTCTCTGGCCCCACAACTTGAAAAGAGAATTATGACCCTGCTAATGCTTGTGTGGTGACTGAAGACTCAGGGCCTGTGTAGGTGCCAGTCTCCAGCAGGGACACAAAGTTCCTGCTTCCTTTATTCTCATGTCTCAGTCCTTCTCCCTGTATCTAGTAAGGTGCTGGAGGGAAAGCAATGAGAAAATGAATCTTTGTTCCAATTCCTGTATCCATCCCTAGCTTAGTCACTGCTATACCAAACATACTGATTGCCGGGAATGCCTTTCAGAAACCTATACATACCCTATCCATTACATGGAGTGAGACAGACATCCAACTTAGAACAGTTGCTGCCATTTCAAGAGTAAAGTCCCTCGAAGCTGAAGTTAAAGTTGTATCCATGATAGACGTTGCACTCTTTATAACTCCTTTTTCATCCCTCTGGAAATTGATTTCAACTGATTTTTTTTTTTTTTCTCAGAGTTTCATGCTTCCTAGTCTGAAGTCATTTGACTGAAAATTAAGAACCAGTGGAGTGCAATGGAAGGCTGTTAGGCTGCCTAAGAATTTTCAAACCCTTCTATTCTTTTACTTTTATCCTGTCTTCCTCAAAAATTTTACTTATATATAAAAATCTTAACTGTAGTCCAGTCATGTATTGTTTGTTCCCTTCTCAGATTAGAACTTCTCCTCTGAGCACAAACACAGGCAGACACACACATGCACCCTCCCAGAAGAGCTTTATTCCATAAAAATCCTCTGTCTCTATTGGTTGAATTCCTGCCTTTGATGCAATTACTCATCTACTCTCAAGCAGTCTCATATTCTTCAGGTTTAACAAAGCAGGCATCTGTCATTCTTTTACTTATCATGGGGTAAAGAAAAGCTGTAAATGCCTCATCATATTTTCCAGCCACTGACGTGAGATGCCAGTGCAGAACTCCAGTTGGCAAGATCTGCCATCAGATAAGAGGACATAAATAAGTGTATATATTGCCATTATTTCCTTAATGTATCATTGCCTAAATTCTGAGTGGGAGGGGGTAAGGGTGTTGGTATTAGCTACTGTTTTCAGCACTAAGAGGCTAGGATAAGCTCATCAATTTAGTTCTTTATATGAAATTTTAATTTATAAAACAGGAGTGTATTAGGTGCATACACTGAAGGGACTAGAGCCAAGTAATCTTTCCTTATAGTTGCAAGTTCCTCGTGATTGTGCAGCCTTGCCCTTTGGTACTGTTTTTGGTTTTGTTTTTTTTTTTTTTTTCCATGATACAAATGTCATGTGCCTCGAGAGAACTAATATGTCTTAACTGCCTTGACCAGCCTCACCTGGGACCTTCCTCCACAGTTGCTGCTCATTGGTCCACGAGCAGCAAGTTCTGAGCTGTGTTGTAGTTTGTGTTCTTGTCTACGGGATGGAGTCAGACCTATATTGATTGTCTCCAGTGCTGTCTTCTAGATGGATTTCAGACCTATCTTTTAGTATTGTCTCTGCTCCGGTGATGTCTCTGGTGCTTCTGACTGGTCTACTTGGGGTAGTCCTTTACTGTTACCTTTTTACTGTTACCATTTTTCCGTTACCTTTTTATCATTACCTTTTTACTGTTACTTTTTACCATTACGATTTAACGTTACCTTTACCAAAAAATTT
>JAOXNG010000001.1:201528380-201540243 GCA_028566535.1 Scolopax minor
ATTGTGGTGACCAGATCCGATGTGAAGGAAGCACAGTCAGTGTTGGCAGGAAGCACAGCCCCTTTCACTGGCAGCCAGGGGTTAAGCTGCATTGCATGTGGGGTGAGAGTACACCTGAGAGGTCTTTCTCCCACCACAATCACTTTTCTGGGGTTTAGCCTTCAGAAAACCCATATTTCATCCAGTGCTTTGAATTTCATGCTCTCTTGCCACTTGAAGTGACTGAAAATCCATATTGAGTTTCCTGTGCTGGTGATTTAAGGGCACAGTGTAGGCATAGCTTTGAAAATGTTGGCAAATGTTTAGATGGAGTTTGGCAGTGACCTCAAGCAGGTTCTTCATTTAGTTGGATAACCCTTGGGAAAAGCCTGATTGATATTTTTCTTTGGGTGTTTTTTCTCCTCTTTTCACTCCTCCCCCAAAGTCAGGCATGTATACATTTGAGTAACCATTTAACTTTTTTCCATTTTTTTTCTCTGTCATTATTATAGTTTTCTTTTCACTAGATCAGTATCACTCTGCTCAGTTGACTGGGAATTTCCCCCAGGAATGTGCTTTGCCAAAACTAGTATTATTTCATGACAGATTTACATGAGAACAGGTTTTTCAGGTTCTTGGTGGTAAACTGCATGGAAATAAATAGATTGGAAAACTGCACTTTTCTGTAGAAAACTCAACAAGGTCACACACTTTTCTTTTTTTATTTTTATTTTTTTTTTATATATAGCTACTTTCACTTCATCAAATAATTGCCAGCAGTGCAACCAAGGACTGTGGCCAGCATGCACTCATTATGGGACCAGAGACTTTTCTCTCCCTGGAGGGCTGCTGCACATCTGCCAACAGTTTTATTGAAGTTATGAAGGTTTACAACTTGATTTCTCTTCTTCCCCAAAAGAATACTTTGCACGTGGGAATTCATGTTTACTACCATTGCCTAAATTGGGAAGGATCCTACATGTTTTTTCTGGCAGGGTGGCCTGTCATGCAGTGGAAGATGACAGACACAAATATGTCATATGAAAATTCCTGTGTCTTGTTAGGTGGCTAAAGAAGGGATACGGTGAACGCCTTCTTCTATGGCTAAATCTTGTCTTGGGGCTTAGTAGAAAACATCCTTGTGCACTGAGGGCACATATATCACTTTGCCAGTGGGGTCCCTCCTCAGTTCTCAGTGAGCTAGTGGAAAGCTCTGTCATTCACACTTAGGGACTCAAACTGTAACTTGAGGAAGCAATTAATTAGGGCACAGTTGTAGGTGATTCTGAGTCTGTAGCTGGAGACTCCAAACCCGCTGTGTAAAGTTGCACAAGCACCATTAACAGAGCTATAAACTCAAATCAAGGTGCGTCAATGAATACCTACATTTGAAAAACCCAGCTGGCGTAATTGAGCATGTAGTTAGGCAAACAGATCTAGGTGTACACCTTTTAAAACCAGCCTGTAAGGGTGCCCTTTAAGTACTTGTTCCCATTGGTGCTAGCTTGTAGGAATTTGGGAATTAAACATTACCATATTGATTCAATTCAGACTTTCATGTGATTTTGAAGCACTGCATCTGAAATGCTCAAGGTTTAGCTGAAGAACTGTATAGTTTCAGAAGATATAAATTTATGATGTGATTTTAATCAGCCAATATGTAAAAACAGCTTGAACTTCATATATAAATAATCTTCTTTTAAGTAAAGTAAGTAAAGTAAAGTAAAAAGCCATATAATTAAATGGTTAATATTGCTGAAATAAGCGGTTTGCTTTCTAAAATGAAATCTTTCAGATTTCTGTGCAGATTTTTCCCCTGCTTTGTAAGTTTATTCTATATAAAAATTTAGGGTTCCTGCACATTTAAATGTCTAAACATCATTTTAACAGTAGTTCAGTGTATGCAAGTTTGAAACAAATAATTTTGAAACATAGCTCTTAATGAAGCAAATATTGCATATGGCATTTTACTTAAATACTATGGATCTGATGTTTATGTTGAAAACACTACAATTTATACTCAAATATTTATTGAGCTTCTCATATACTACTGTTTGTGATGGAAATGCTTCATTTTGTATTCACATAATTCAGTCCTAAACTGCCCTCTACTGGTCCCCATCAGCAAAGCAAAAATGTTTAAAGTTGAAACTGAAGTGATAATGTAAGTTACATCATCCAGTACAGCTTCTGGATCTTGAAGGAATTCCTTATTAAAGTTATTTAAAGTTTATGACTGTGTAATAAGGAAAAATTTGAAAGGGAAAAATTTAACTAGTGATGGTTAGACTTAAAGGTGTTTCTAAAGAAAAAATATATTTCCTTGTACTGGAATGAAAACACATTTGATTGACATAATCTCTCTTTTGCCCACTCCAGATCACAAACAACGTTATTATACGGAAGCTAAAAGATGTGGTGGGAAAAATTAACAAGTTCTAATATATTGATATTATAAAATCATGGAGCAGGGAGAAGCCGAATGTGTAACAGAACTGTAGTTAGGAAAGAGTAAAGCGTGTCACTACTGGTATTCATGGATCTGCCAGAGTTGCATTCCCTTACCCAATCTCATTATAATGTATAAGCAGAAGGGAGACATCTAAATTACCTTGTATTGTACTGATGGAGTAATGGGCCCTAAGAGTAAAAGATGTTAATGTGATCGCTGTATGATAGGTAGTTCAGTTCTGGAGTATGTGTTCAGTGATGGTATACTGCTTAGTAGTGTGAAAAGACATCATCATTAAAATCTTTCTAAACTTTTGTTAAGACTTAAACTTGGAAAATGATTGATATATTTGAAATGTAAAATATTGTGGCTTTTATTGTATCAAATCCCTTCAGTTTAAAATATATGAACACATATATACATTAATCTTTTCCTTGATTGTCTTATAGATAAAATAAGGTTATAGCTTTCCTTGTTAAAGAGAATATTGGCACAGACTAAAGATACTTTGGTAATCCTTACCATTAGAGTAAGATTCTGCTTCTTTTAAGACAACAAAAATTTATTCAGAAGATTAAGCAGATGAACAGCACATTTGTAAATTTCCCATTTCTGTTGTTCATACCAGAAACCATGGCTCTGGGAAAGCATAGACAGTGTTCAGAATACTGAAAGTTGACAAACTTGTAATATCATCAGATCTTTATAATACTGCTTTTAAATACATTTCTGGCTCATGGAGGTGTGTTTGTGTGATGACTGCATCTGCATTTTTTTATGTCAGATCTGTAAGCCTCACTGATGTCTTTGAACTGCAACCTAACGTCAATTTCACTTCAACTTCTGACTGTGGCAGAGTCAAATAAGTCTCTTGGTGTATTTTTTTGGATAACGCAATAGTATTCTTCTTTTTGGCCTTTTAATGAGATGATGGAAATTATGGAACTGAAAGTAATGATGGATAGCTTTATTGGGTTCTTATATTAAGTTGTCCACCAGCTAAGTCTCATTTCCAGCATACCAATTCTTGTGATTTATTTCAGTGTCATGCACTTCATTTTATGCTTCTAATATAGTTACTGTGTGGTTATAGGCATTTTTTGAGGGATAAATTATGTCATTTAAATTTGACAGCATCTATAAATACCAGAACGTAAGAGACTTAAGTTATAGTTCTGTTATGTAGACAACTAGTAGCACAAATTTCTGTGCTCGGGTGTGAACACTGGCCTTGTCTGACTCTCCAAAGTTTTCAGCATCTAAAACTAAATACTGATTGGCTACCACACTTCATATTTTCTTGGAAGAATATATACTTCTCTTATGGTTCAATTTGAAGGAAATCAATCAGGCTAGAACTTCAGGATTGCTGAGATACTACTTTGTGAAGTTGAGAAGAGAGGAATAGTAACATGGCATTTGCAGAGTGGTGAACAAATGACTGGGGGGTCCCTTAAGTCTTTACTAAAAAAAGTACTATGCCTTGTCAGACACAAATGACAGCAATGGTGACTAATTATTGTATATGTGGAGGGAAAAAAGGGGAGGAGAAAACAGAGGGAACAGGTGAAAATACCAGTATTCTAGGTCTTTTCAGTCAGTCAAAGTATTTATTTTAAATATGGAACTCAGTCTTCACAGTAGCTTGTGTGGATGCAGAGAGAGAACTACTGTGATGCTGTTTCCAGCAATGGTTATACTGCTATTTTATTTGTTTGACTCCCACTCTTAAAGACAGAGTTCAAGGCTGTTTTTTTTTTTTTTAATTTTGCAAAAGATCCTCCAAAATCACAGAATTATAGAATCATAGAATGGTTTGGATTGGAAGGGACCTTAAAAATCATCTAATTCCAACGCTCCCTGCCATGGGCAGGGACACCTCCCACTAGACCAGGTTGCTCAAAGCCCCATCCCAACTGGCCCTGAACACCTCCAGGGAAAGGGCATCCACGACTTCCCTGGGCAACCTGTTCCAGTGCCTCACCACCCTCACAGGAAAGAATTTCTTCATGATATCTAATCTAAATCTCCCCTCCTTCAGTTTAAAACCATTACCCCTCATCCTGTCGCTACACTCCCTGATAAAGAGTGCGTCCCCATCTCTCCTGTAGGCCCACTTTAGGTATTGGACAGCCACTAAAATCCTAAAGTGTGGGCATTTCAATTATTAATTTTGTCTGCCCTATATAAATCTGATTTTATAAACTGAAAATATGGGTGATTTATGATTAAAAGATACTTTAATTATCTATAAAACAATACTGTTATACTGTCTCCTATTACCTTTTAGGTTGATTTTAGAACTGTGTGTGAGTAAAATGAGAGCAGGTAAAAGCATAATTTTGAGTGACGTGTGCTAGGCTTAAGATTTTTGTTGCTTGTATTTCTTAAACCTTGTCAATAAATACTGAATATAGTCTAGATTTGTCTTAAATTATTCACAGATAAAATTGAATTTACTATCCACAAGATGCCATTACTGGTACAAAGAAAAAAAAAGGTTGTCAGTGTATTTTTATGGCAGTACTAGTAAGAAATTACTTAATATATTCTAGACATTTTAGATGCATTGATTTGTGTTATATGTATTATTGTTTTAACCTCTCACTAGCAATGGTTGTCCTTCTCCCATACCAATAACCAAAGCAAGGCTCCTTACCAAATCTCCCAAAATCTTAAAAGAAGCACAAGGAGAAGGTAAGTCCAACTGCAACTAGAGCAACAGTGCATCTTTAATATCATTCTCTAGCCAAGGCCATCAACTGAATAGCTTTTAGCAACATTTTTCAATTTATGAACTATAAAAATCTTCATTCTCAGAGGGAAGCTTGAGCAATGATGGAAACAGTGGTCTGGAGACCAAATACACAACCACCTTGGGTGAATTTACAGTGGGTTAACCACATGAACCACACCATTCAGAGAAATTAAATACAAAATTTATTTAAGCAGTCTAGGCATAGCACGTCCTTGCTCCTGTGTTCCTGTTGTGTCTGGCACCATGGGCTTGGGAATACAGGACACTCACTCCAACCCATCACTGTACCCAAGTGCTGGGTAATGCCCTGTCATCTACACATAGCTATTCCAGCTGGTCTGGAATACCCTTGGATCTCCCTTGCTAGAACATTAGGCTAATGTACAGCAGACAGTGGGTTTTGGTCAGTCCATGGCCCTTCATCTCTGCTGCTCCTTCCTCCTCAAACTCTTCCCCTGCTCCAGTGTGGGGTCTGTTCCATGGGATGTAGTCCTTCACGAACTTTTCCAACATGAGTCCTTCACATGGGCTGGATTTCTTCAAGAACTGCTCCAGAATGTTTTTTTTCTACAGCTTACAGTCCTTCAATGGTGGACTGCTCCAGTGTGGCTCCCCCACAGAACACAGATTCTGCCAGAAAACCTGCTCATGCATGAACTCCTCTCCACAAGCTGCAGCTCCTGCCAGGATCCTGTTCTGGAATGGGTTCTCCATGGGCTGCAACTTCCATTGGGACATTTTCACCTGTTTTGTTGTGTGGTCTTTGATGGGCTGCAGGGTGGATATCTGCTCCACTGTGGACCTTCAAGGGCTGCAGGGGGACTACCTGTATCACAGTGGTCTTCTCCATGGACTGCAAGGGAATCTCTGCTCTGGTGCCTTGAGCATCTACTCACTCTCATTCTTCGCTGACCTTGGTGTCTGCGAGCTGTTTCATTCACATATTTTCAGTCCTCTCTATTCTAGCCATTGCAGTGGTTTTTTCACCCTTTCTTAAATATATTATAACAGAGTCACCACCAGCATTGCTGGTGGGATGAGCTTTGGCAAGCAGTGGGTTCATCTTGGAGCTAGCTATCTGGAATTTGATCTATTGGACATATGTGCAGCGGCTGGTATCTTCTCACAGAGGCCATCCTTGAAGCCTCCACACTACCAAAACCTTGCCATAAACCCAATAACTCATCTTCTTAAAAGGAAGTGGAATACTGAAATTCCTTCTAAATGTTTGTAAAATGATGTATCACCATTCGTCAATGTCTGTTGTTTTGTTTTGGGTGGTGGCTGTGTTTTTGTTTGGTTTGGTTTTGATTTTTTTGTTTGTTTTTTTTCTGAGTTTTTTTTTTTTTATGTGGTTGGACTCGATGATCTCAGAGGTCCCTTCCAACCACTAAGATTCTGTGATTCTGTGATTCTCTGATTTTATCTTCCAAAATATTATTTCTAGTGAAAGCAGCGTTTCCTACTTTCACTGATAGAAGCATAAGCATTACATAAATAACAGTAAGATGGATAACAATTGTTTTTCTAGCTGATAAAGAATTGATTTTAGTATTTCACCTCCTAATTTAATGTTGTTAAAATTAATTTTTCATATAAATATTTTTTTCCAGGTTGAGTTAAATTTGTCTTGTCATTTAAAATGGTGAATGTTTTGGAACCTTCCTTAACTAGGGCTTCAGAAATCTTTGGTGTAGAGGTCAATGCTGTATCTGAGATTTTTATTAATAGTTTTTTCTGTGTTTCTATCTTCAAAGAATGCTTGTTTTGCCATGTAGGCAGAAGCTGTTTAGAAGCCATAGAAAATGGAGTACAAAGTGCACAAAAGATGACTGATTTGTTAATAATGTTTTGGGAAGTTTTCTGGTTTTTGCATAGATGTAATCAGCAATATGTGTGGAAATATGGAAAATTAGGCTAATGTACAGCAGACAATGTATGCTGATCTTCTTTCTGTGAAACATATCCTTCAATTCATCCACTTTCATATATGAAAAACAAGAAAATACTCAATGTAGCATGACACCATATCTGTTATGGAAGGATATTTTACAACAGTGATTCCAATAATGAACCTGATGGAAGCATATCCTGTATATGACATACCAGTATTCTTTTGTTTCTTAGTTGCTAATGCTGTGATGAGAGATTAAGCTGACATTTGTGCTGTTATTGTACAGTTTATTTAATAGCACAAATAGCTTTTTTGTTTCTGTCACAAAACAAGAAGCAAAGAAACTCATGTCTACCACTTGTGACTTCTTAAAATTAGCAAGGACTGTCCTTTCTGACAACAAATCTGACATATGCCTTTATTAATAATACTACATAATTACAGACTGTCACAGATCACCACTGGGAACAGTGGATCTCTCTTCTTTACTCTCCCCCAGTCAGGTGTTTATACACACTTAGAAGATTCCCTTGAGCTTTCTCTTCTCCAGGCTGAACAGCCCCAGCACTCTCAGTCTCTCCTTTTATGACAGGTGCTCCAGTTCCTTAACCACCTTTGTGGCCCTTTGCTGGACTCTCTCCAGCATGTCCATGTCTCGTACTGGGAAGTGCAGCAGTGGACACAGCATTCCGGACAAGTCTCTCCTGCTGAGCAGTGAGGAAGGATCACCTCCCCCAACCTCCTGCAATGCTCTTTGTAATGCAGCCCAGGAGGCTGTTGGTGCCTTTGCCACAAGGGCACATTGCTGGCTCATGGTCAACTTGGCATCCACAGGACCCTAAGGTCTTTTTCTTCCAAGCTGCTTTCCAGCTGGTGCTTGGGGTTATTTCTCCCCAGGGTAGGACTTGGCATTTCCCTGTGTTGCACTTCAATGATGTTCCTTTCTGCACATTTCTGCAGCTTTTTGTGGTCTCTCTGAATGGCAGCACACCCATCTGGTCCATCAATCACTCCTCCCGGTTTTGTATCGGCTGCAATGTACAGACACTGCATTCTCTCTCATCATCCGGGTCACTGTCCTCTTATCTAGTGTACTTCCTCAGTTTGCCGATTTATAATTAGTCTTAGATCATGACAGATGTGAAATAACAAACTCTAGAAGCTGTACTACTTCTTTAGTGTGGTTTCCAAGTTTTCTCAATGAGACTGTCATTGGCTGGGGACTCCTTATTCCTGAGATGTATTTATTCAAGATGGTTCACAGCCCAAGTTCATAGAATAAATTTTACTTTTGTAACTTGCATTTTAAAGAAGATGAATAATGAACCCATTCTACAAAACTGAAGTCCTGCAGGAGTAGATTTACTGTGTGGAATATCATGGTAATGGATTATCATCCTCATTACCATGACCTCCTGCAGCAGGACCAATCCAGGTAAACCGACAGAGGAACTCCTCTGTGCTTGTACACCCTTTTCCCACTATTTAGATGACTTTGGGACCTCCTTTGTGTTTCAATAATAGATTTTGCTAAAATACTGCACTGCTGATAGATCACCAGGACATATTTTACTGTGGAGACATGCCTTACTCTGACGCATAAAATCCCTGTGGTGGCAGCAGCCTCTTGTACAGGAAAGTACAGGGAAAGTTCCAGCCTGTAGCTGTCATCCTTTTTAACTCTCTGTGTATGGGTTGGCTTTAAGTAAAAGCTCTTGTATTAGTCTCTGCCACATGGACTTGTTTTACAAATTCCTTTTTAAAAAAGATCCACTACTATTTTCAACAACTGTCTTTGTATATTTGAACTTCAATAAACAAAGATTATAAAGTTAGGAAATCCTCTTTATTATTTCAGAAGTAATGTTTGTTTCTGGAAAGGCAAACCCATTTGTTTTCCTTGAACAGATTTTGTCTATTACTGGCAGCTAATTTCTTTTTTGAACTGTCTTCCATTGTTTTGGTTTTTTTAAGTATAATCAATACACTTTTGCTTTATACATTGGAATCCTGATTCATTCTTCAGTGGTACATTTAATAAAAAGTTTCTGGTAGTGGTTTCTTTCTTTTTCATCTTAGATATACATTCTCCACTTGAGGTCTAAAAGCAATAGATGGTTCTTTCGTTGTGTCTGTCTTTTGCAAGTTTGGAGACCTAGACATCTAATTTTCAACTTGATTTATAAGCTGTGCATCTGGTAGTGAATTTATGCTCATTGCCTTGTTTAGACAATGTATTCTGGGACTCATCTTGAAAAGTTCTTATTTTCAGAAATAGTGCTTTTTTTCAAGATTCTTCATGTTGCAAAGAAAGTTAACACTTTCCTCCCAAAGCAAGGTGTTTAGGGAGAAATTAATCCAGTCCTTTCAGTGAAAGTACAAGTGATCAATACTTTGATCTGTGGTTTTACTTTTTGGTTGTTTGTTTCTGCACGCATCCTACTTACATTTGAAAGGTCTCAGACTTTTTTTTCAGGTCTATTATCAGTACTGAGCTTATCTTCTTCAAAATTAAATTTTTCAGTGGGTTTTTTTTTTGTGATTAAGTCAAAAGACTTTGTTTTCTTGATTTATTTACTTATTTACTTGCAAAGAAAAAAGCTGGGCTTAATGCTGAACTTAAATTCACTCTAGTTCCAGTCTTTTCTGCAGTGTTTGAGGAGCCCAATGTTGATGTTTTCCTCTGTTTGGTGCTGGAGTATCTGCCATAATTCTGTTGATAGATTAGTGAAGGAGAGCATCTCTCTCACTTTTTTTTTTTTTTCCCAGAAACAGCAAAAAAAGGTATTGCTTCCAAAAACTTCAGAACATAAAATAAATCAGTGAAAAAAGATTTTTTTTTTTCAATTTAAAAACTTCAGCTAAATCCCAGAAGAACTGGAACAAGTGAAGGGATTAACTATTAGGGATTAGCTATTTGCTAATTAGCTGTTAATAAGTGTTAAATTTTCTCTGCCAGCATATGTATCATCTGCTTTGATAGTTTAAGGAGCACACTCAAGTTGTTCAACCTGAATGATGTCATTGCTGAATAGTACTCGTATTGCAGCTAAGTTAGTTGAAGATTTTCAGGTGTAATTATTTTCTTTTAACAATATACCTGGCTCTTACAAACATTAAAATTTTCATTAAGAAATGAAAACTCTGAAATATTTTGTTAAAAAAAAAAAAAAAAAAAAAGAGGTGTCCAGTATAAACCTTGTGGCACAAGGATGTTTGGATTTTCCACTTGAAATTATTGTATTTTATGAATTATAAAACATAGCAATCAATAAAATGTTTACATTTTCCTGCTAGAAAGTGATTTCACCAATCTAAAGTCAGGAAGTTTTTATGGGGAAATAAAATTGCATTTTTTTAATATATTTTTTTTCCTCTCATAATTGAAATATAGCTATTGTGTAACATGCTGTATTGAAGATCCACGTCTCAATCTTTGAAATAATTAAGAATGTATCAAGTCTTGGTCCTATATAATTGAAAGAACTGGTAGGAATGTTGCTGTTATAATGAATAAGAATTATAGAAATACAGACCAAGAACAAATTTGCTTCTTAATTTTAAATCAAATTTGTGCATTCCAAACAGATTTGGGAGCATTTTCAATACACTGAATATAAATAATTTACACAAATAATGGCTTGCACTCTGGGGGATCTAACTGTTAATCTGTGCTCAGTATTGTGGGAGAGGACAAACTGGAAGTCTATTGCTTAACTCAAACAAAGTTCCTCTGATGGTAATGTCATCCTATGTACAGGGCAAATTATCTTTTAAAAGAATGAAATTAAAAGCTATGGTAGCTTTTGTCTCCATCCTCTTAGTATGCAGAATTAGTAATTTGAAATAAATTCAAATGAAATAAGTTCAAATGGTAAGTATTGTAGGGACTGTCAAAACAGTACGCTGTATCTGTTACAGAAAAACTTGAATGAAACTGTGTACCACCGTCTGGTTTTTAAAAGTTTGAACTTTTAAAAGATTTAGGAAAAAATGCAAGCACATGCACTGACTTAATTCCTAGTTGACCCGCCCTCCAGCTGTTTCTTCTTAGTGTACCTGAGGAAAGTACGGAAAGAAGTTTCACTGTCAGACTCTGTGTGCACCATGGGCATGTTTGTCAATGCATAATAATCAATGCAAATAAACCTTTTTATCACTACTGATACTAATTTCCTAGTCCAGGGTTCTCATTTTTCCCTTCTGCTATGAGTCTTGGCAGAATTTTTTCCATCTAACGGGATATAACCTTATAAATTGAAAATTCCTCAGTCACAGCCTGCTGTTTTGCTCTGAGCAACAGGGCAGTCAAATAAACAGGCAAAGCACTGGAAAAACTGACAGACATGAGATTCATAAGGGCAAGTTTAAGTGCTCCTCTAAAACCAGTTTGAAAGGATCATTAATCATGCTGGGCGCTGAGCCAGTATAAGCAAGTAGTTACAATTGTATTCCTCTTTTTAACAGAAAAGATGAACTTTTCTCTGCTTTCCTCTGCATAGTTCTTTGCAATGAAAGTCTACCCAGCCTCAGCTAGAAGTTTTAATAGATTAGAAAAGGGAGACAGCAGGAGCTTTTAGAATGATAAAATGAGCACATTTCAGTTGTTCTGCTCTCCCTTTCATAATCTTTGGGTTAAAAAGGTATTCTTTCCTTAGAAATATATCCCCTGCTTCGATTGTAAAACTTATGGCAAGTCTTTCTTCTGCTAAGAGATACTCTACACACTATGCAAACAAGCAAAAGAAAATCAAAATAGATCTTCAGATTACCCATTCCT
>JAOXNG010000001.1:201587359-201601155 GCA_028566535.1 Scolopax minor
CAGTGGGAGAGACTTTGCTCCACCAGCCCCCTGCCTTATGATCCATCCACTCAAGAGGTGTGGGAAGAGAGGTTGCCAGCGAAGAATGAGGCAAAAAAGTTGTTGAGTATCTCAGCCTTTTGCTTGTCCATCTTGCCAGCCTTGCTCATTGGGGGGGTATGTTTTCTTTGAGCTTCCTTTTCTGTCTGACATACCAATGGAAATCCTTATTATTCTTTGCATCCCTTGCCAAGTTCAGCTCCAGATCTGCCTTGGCATTCCTGACTCCATTCCTGCACAACTGGGCAGTGTCTCTATACTCTTCCCAGGATATCAACTTCCACTGCCTATGCATTTCCTTCTTGCCCTTTAGTTTGACCAGAAGGTCTTGACTCAGCCACACCTGTCTCTTGCCCTCCTTTCCTGATTTCTTATACTTGGGCATCAAGAATTCTTGTGCTCTACAGAAAGTGTCCTTAAAGATCTGCCAGCTCTGCTCTGCACCCTTGTCCCTGAGGGCATTTTCCCAGGGAGTTCTATTGACTAACTCCTTGAAGATCTGGAAGTTTGATTTCCTGAAATTCATGGTCCTGACTTTACTCTTTGCATATCCCTCAGCGCTGTGAACTCCACCAGTGCATGATCACTGCAACCCAATGGTGCAGTTCAAATCTACAGCATCTTCTGTGCCTGTGACATTCTAGAATTTATCTAGCAATCTGCATGCTATCACATTCCTTGTCAGAGATAATAAAACCTGTTGTGCCTATAGAGGATTTCCTAATGAAGCACGGAAGGCAATACAAGCAAAGCCTCTGTGCATTGGTGATCATTCAATAAATCACAATTATAAAAGGCAAGGAGGTAGCTCGATTTAAACACAGAGAATTCAAGACTTTTATTCTGTTGTCACTAATGCAGTAATTCCATACCCACGCAATGGTCCCATGATGCTTCGAGTTGTTAATTTAATGCTACTACTTAATGAATAATGTAATAGTATTGTACAAAACAGTGTAAATTGCCACAATGTCAGGCAAATTGCTTCAGGCTGATCTGGTTTACATATGCCAGACTTCATGAAATTCTTTTTTCCCCATCCTTAAACTTGATATATTTATGCATACATAGATTATTCCCTGTATTGTGCTTTTTTGAGATATTTTTGAGGTTTTTTTCTGTTGTTTTTATAACTCCAACCTACTTTCATAGAAATATCTCAAAGCAAACTGTAAAAACAAAGAAACCTGCATAATGCTCCTCATGATATCTTACGTATGGAGGCAGACATCTTCAAATTCTTGGCAAGATTTATAAAACTTAAGGAAAGCCTTTTCCAGTACATCAGCCAAGACTTCTTATGGCATTCCTATCTTTCAGTGAAATTAGAAGTTTTTTCCAAAGTCTGATGGAGCATTCTGCACAGTGCAAGCAAAGCATAGTGTAGGGATGTTACATTTGCCCTTCTGTCAGTTCCATAGTAGTCTGTTCTGACCCATGTGCAAGCTTTTTTTCTCTTTAGGCTGTCATGCCCACTAAAAGTAGGCATTACTAATTGCACTGCAATATGATGAAAAGACTTTAGGATCAGTAATTTAATTTTGTTTTTATAAGAAAAATAAATTGAAGTCCCAAATGAGTAGAACAAGATTGGTCCTGACAGGAGGTTGCTCCTGGAGAGTACTTCTTATGAGTCCATTTTGGATCCCAAAATTTGCATCTTTGTGATTTTCCAGAAAGGCAAGTAATAATGGACCATTTTTGTATATGATATATATTTTCCACTGTTACACAAACTCTTGTCCCAGGAAACCTGCGCAAGATGCTGGTATAGTATTAGCAGAAATGAAGAACCTGCACAGTGTGAGTAAAGATTTGACCCTGGTCTGAAGGAAACCTCACAGAATTGTGTATTTTACTGGAAGGGAATCTTTCTAAGAACACAGCTTACATTTGGGTATGTCAACACCATTTAGCTACTAACCTGTCTTGGGCCTGCTACAGAATTGCTCTTTGTAGAGCTTTGGAAAGGTTTTAGAGACCAAAGGGGTAGTACAGGCTGCCTTGTATCATCAGCTTCAGTGCATTTTTATGTGCTGTACACTGCAGGAGAAGAGCAATCGATGTCATCTTTTCTTGTGACAACTCTTTCCTGAAATGAAATGGCTAGAAGACACCAGCACAGTGTGGAATAGCACAGTCCTAACACTCACCCTGTTGGGCTTAGTTTATTCACATGGCTTGTCTGGGTTCTGGTTCTCCCTGGAAGATGCAGGCAGCCCTTTTTTCAAGAGGGAAATTCTCCTCTACAGTGATTTCTGTGAGCCATTAAAAAGCATGCTTTTACTCATTTTACTCATCAGAAGAGGTGTTTATAGGATCTACTTTGAGGAGCCATCCTCACTGCCTCTCGGGCTGCCAAGATTTCAAGTCTTCTAATTTACTTCAAGACTTCCAGCCTGCTAGGAGGGGAAATAAAATAACATTGTCTAATCATGCTTTAAAATGTATCTTGAGGAATAACTTTTTTGCTTAACAACAATGGAACATATAGGAGGTTTGACTCTCTCTCCCCTCTGATATATGGCTGGCAAGCTCATCCTTCAAAAGTGTAGCTTTCACATTAGCCAAGGCTTTTGAATGTGTTCCTTTTGAATGTGTTCCACATCGTTGTCACCTGCTGATTTGCAAAACTTGTCCAGTTGAAATGATTTCTTTAACAAAGGTGGACTTGTATTCCCTAGCAATGGCTTAACATGTAGCAGTTGATGATATTTATAGAAAAGGTTGAGAACTCTTTGAGAATATTCTCATACATTTTCTGTAAGATACAGATGAGAAAATTTGGTAGTTAAACAAAACTCAAGCTGTTTAAACTCATTTGAGCTAATGCCACCCACCCCTCCCCTCTGAGTTTGTGTATGCTCACACATACATATATATTTTGCTCATTTATTCATATCTAATGTTACTTTTTGGCAGACTTATCTCTTGCAGAGCAGAATTCTAGTTCTGATAGCACTTGAAATAAATGAAGGCTGTTCCCTTAGCAACTGCTAGCTGAATAACCTTAAAATGCAGTGGGAATAAATAGAGTAACTAATATTTGTTGAATGTCTGGGGTTTGTGAAATATTCCTTTTCATAAATCTAGTAAATGGGCTTCTGCTGTATAAAGGGTGGGCTTTAAATTGATGTGTTATTATTTTGATGTGCAGTGTAATTTGTTTACTTGGGTTGGGATGCCCTGACTGTTTGTAGCTGAATATACTGAGAAGAATTCTGAAAGCCAATTAAATTTTTTTCTCCTATTTATTTGTGATTTATGTTTGTTTTTTAAACAGCTCCTTATACCTGAAGCCATTCACTTTAGAGATAACTGTTTATATTACACTTCCATTCTCACTTCATTCATTCTTTTTCTTCATTTTCTATTAATTTACATGAAAATAGTATTTACGTTACTTGGAGACCAGCTCCAAAAGAAAATGCCTCCCTCTTTTGAAGTGTGGTACTTGGGACTGTGAACTTTTACTTGATTTCCAAACTCTTTGGATGTATAGTGAATCTTACTCTATTGTTTACACAAAGGCCTCATAAAATGAAACCTTGTTTTTTGGTAATCTTTGACACTAGTGTAATACAAATTAATAATTATTAAACAGACCAATTTAGTGGAGAAGTTTCCTCCTGGATTGAGGATTGCTGGTCAGCCGGGTGTTGCTTGGCTTTCTGCCTCCTGGAAGGGCAAGACAAAGTCTGTTGCTGTGTTCTAGTTAAATGTGGCCAAGGCAATGTTTGGCATGTTTATTCCTTTGTCACAAAATCCTGGTAAATTCTGACTGGAGAGAAAAAATGATCAAAACTTCTTGATGCAATGAAAGAACTGCCACCAATTAACTTTGATACTAAAATTTTTTACAAAACAGGTGAGAGCTGTAAAATGTTTGAAAAACCCTACAGGTGGAACTTTTTGGGGAAATCTTTCTCGGATAGCTGAAGACTGCTGAAAATGCAACAGCAGTACAATTGTGCTATACAAAGATAAAGCCAGTAGTTATTATATATCAGTATGTTACATACACTGGGAACAGAATAAGAGGAAAAAATATGGTATGCTGATACTTTAGAGTGGTAAAAATTGGTGTATACTGAGCTGCTCTAAGTTTATTTTATTGAAGGCAGGTGAGAAATATTCAATTAGAACAGAGATGATGAGGTTACCCGTGCTCTAGTTCTTGTAGAATTTCAATCCCTGTCTCAGAAAATTCTCAGAGCATGTGTGTCATGACCAACAAATTCTACTTTTGTTATAGAAAGCTTTGGGGGGTTGTTGCTTTGTTTTTTATTTACTTTTTTTCCTCCTGAGAAGTACAGCTGTTTGTATTATTTTTCTTCAGAAACATTGGATGAATTTTTAAATATGAATATATATATATGACCACTGTGGACCCAAGTGACCAATAATCTTGAAAATAAAGACCAAAACCATTAAAGTGAACCTGAGATACAGGGAAAACCTAGTACAGAAGTGTAAGAACAGTTCAGACGTGTTCTCCAAAAGGTTGAGAGTTTCATGCCTATGTATATTGCTTTATTGCAGTCTAGGTGCAGGACCAGGCTGAGACAGAGGCTCCCAGCCAGCTTAGAATGGAAATTGCTGTGTGAGAGGCTATGTCCTGGCAAAGAAAGCAAAGAAAGCTATAATACTCTGATGGGTCCGGACTTCCTTAAGTGATATTAAATTGAGAGTTTCACAACAATAACTACTAGCATTATGTTACCGGTGGATCCAAGTTACATGACGTGAATGTAAGCAAAAGCTGTTTTACAGAAACAGATACAAGGCAGTTAATTTATTGTACTCTGAAAAAGCTTTGTCTTAATTAGGCTGCAAAACTCACTTCCAGTTAGAATAATTTTCAGTTATTAAGTGAAAAAGCAGAAAAAAATCATCTATGTCAATGACAAAATATAAAAACAGAGTAATATTCTCTTTAGTAAAGAGTTGCTGCTGAATACCAACAACTGAACTAACTGTGTCCATAACAATCATCTGCACTACTGATCATTAACTTCGCAATGAGTAACAGTGCTGATTTATTTAATGAACCTGCAGGTAATTGTTGTTTCCTTTACTAATTACATCAGGGAAATGAGACCTGTTAGCACTGAAATGGCTTGAAATGCTTCGGCAAACCTTCCTGAAGAGTAAAATCCCTGGTTATTTTTCTCTTACTTTCTGCCCTGAGATAAGTTTTTTATTATTCCCAGCTGTTCTAATTACTGAGAAACCTCTTTTTCATCCCTTAAATAGTGAACCTTGGACATATCATACACTTCAGTATTCTGGGAAATTCCCCCACATAATTTGAATGTGCTGCTTATAAAAACTAGAAGACTTCTACTGTGTTTAGAAGCTAAAAATGTGTAGGAAAACAATTAAAATCAGTCTAAAATGCTGAAATTATTGAAGCAGTGTTTTCAAAAGCTCGGCCTAGTGCAGTACAGCTCTGCTGTTCCTGTTAGTGAGGCAGAGCTCTGGTGAAACCTGTTGGAGCTTCTCTCTTACTTCAGAGCTCTGCACATAGAGATAGGGCTCTTGCAACTTTTCTCCCCTTACATAGATTACAGGTTCTCATAATAGATGAGAATACCATGGCCATTTAATCTTAACATTCTGAAAAGAACATGCCATAATATTTGATCCAGAATTTCCTGTGCATAAACCTGCACTTCTGGTACTTACTTACTGGTAGGGTTCTAAGCAAGCTTCTTCTCTCTTGTGGAAAGTCCACAAGACAGCGATTATTCTAGTGTTTATTATTGCTTTGAGAAATGTATATCTTGTTCATAATCTGATTTTGTTTAACTTCAGCTTCCAAGTACTGAGTCTTTTTATGTTCTTGTCTGTTTTATCTAACAAATTGCATTTCCTCTCAAGTCCCCTCATACTTAACCTACAAGAATGCCAATAAGAATAGAACCAATTTTTACTTCATCGTTGTTCACACCCAAGTTACTATGAGGACAGGCCCTTCTGTTACAGTGGCTATACGAAAAATCCACTCCATTGAAGAGAGGTGACCTAACCAACAGGGTGCAGGAATGACTCTGTATTGAAATGCTCGGATTATCTGGGATATCACTTTCAGTTTCTGCTATCACAAATATTTGATTTAATTCCTTGTTGATTATTAGCAGGGCCTAACATCAGGACTTAATTCTTCCTGTCTGAGTTATTAGTGTTGAGAGTCATGCAACAATAGCTTAATTCCCTTGTAAAAATGTGTCATGGATAGTACATTTTATGTAGAGGGACTTTTTCAGCCAATGCCAGCCTATCCTGGTTTTGAATTTATTCACTTCCCAAAGATGAGGAAGCTCACAAGCAAAAGGGTGGAAATGTAAGAATCATGTTGAATGTTTGAGTGGAGGGAAACACAAGAGTAAGTTTCCATAAGGTCTCTAAGTTCAGTTAGCATCTGTGTTAGGGCAAACAGCAGGATCCTACTTTCTGGCGAAGCATCCCATGATAAAGTTTATGTTCCCTGATATCACTGTGACATATCTCCAAAGCCAAATCACCAAAAAATGTCCAAGCACTTATTTTACAACTGTGAAATATCTGATAGGAGAGGGAAGAGTAGAAGTCATCTTCCAAAGACAGAGTTTATGCAGGAAGCTATTCTGTCATATAATAAGGGCTATCTCTTGGAAAAAGAGCACTGATCACAAAAGTCTTAGCAACCTGTTGGTGGTGTTATAATTGAAACAGAGCAAGCTTCTTTTCCACATAGTGTATCCTTGATGTGAAAGGACAGAATGACCTTAACATTCTCTTGCAATTTATAAAGATTTTAAGTTGAATGAATGGGTCATGTGTTAGTCTTTTCATTTATCCCATGCTGCCTTTCAATGCCCTGAAAAAACCAATCATTTTAATTGAGGAGTTGGATCTCACAGGTCCTTCTGCTAACCCAAACGAACACTCAGTCACTTTTCTCACCTTGCCTTGGTTCAAAACTGCTACATTTTGCCAATGGTTTTCCTAAGGACTATAAGATATCTTTCTGTTTCTTTATATCATGTGTCTGGAATGCAATTTAACTTTAAAATAGGAACATTATTGAATCTAGTTTTCTTTGAGCTATGAATTGACTTAACTGTATGTTTTAAAGAGTTATGTTTTAAAAAAACCCTTGTCTTTGTACTAAATTGAACTAAAATATTTTTAACTTGAAAAGAAAAACAATTGCAGCAGAAATGAAATAAAAGATTTGAATAAGCATAAAGCTATGGAATTAAAAATTGAAAAAAATGTCTGATTGCACATCTAAATTAAACAGCATGAGACTGACATGACTCATTTCAAGGCATCTAAGATCTAATGATCATCAGGTTCTGAGGTAAATATTAATAACTCTGCAATACTTGTGGAAATTAATAAATGTTCATTATACTTTTTATCTACGACTCTCAAACTGTGTTGCATATAAATCCTCTTTTGCAAAACTGATACACAAAAACCTCTATATATTTTAAAGTAGACCATTAGTTTATCAGTCAATATTGTCTCTGGGTTTTCTAAGAATAGATTTTGATCCTGGTAGCTTAGAAAGTTACAAAGTAAAATACCTGACTTTTATGCAGACTATGCTATATTCATATTTGGCTAGTTCCCAGATAAGATGTTACTTTCCCCCTCCATTTTCATGACAGAATTCTGAAGGGATGGTTTTACCTTCTGCTGTGGCTGCCTGGAAATATTTCCTCCCCCCATCCTCTGCTCTTGTATGTTTTTTTGTGGGGCATTTTACTATAACAGTTCTGTCGTCTTATATCGAAACAGCTGAAGGTAAGCTCATCTGACTCTCAACACTGAGCTGGTCATTTCACTCAAGAGGAAGAATAAGTTCTTCCTGTAATATTTATTTACAAACAGAGAATTATACAAACCATGGACATCCCAACATGAACTTCTCATAATCTTCCATAAATTGTCAGTTTCATGTGCTTTATAAAGTAAATATATTGTTTATGCTCCATACTTTCTCCATGTGCTACCAGAATTTGATGTTAGAGAAAGCTATATGTTGAAAGGAGAGGTAGAAAGGTAAAAAAATGCCAGGAAATAAATCTCTGTGCATTGAATTTCCAGGATTCTGCTTTAAGAAGAATCATATTTTTCTCATTGTCACAGCTAACTCACTTCCCTCTCTTAAATATGCCAGGAATAAAACAAAGCAGTAGAGAATAATTAGGAAAGAAGAGAATTTTTTTTTTTTTTAATGGAAATTAACTTTACCCTGATATGGAAACCCAGAAAATTCCCTCTTGAACTGATATTATGTGCTAGAAATATGTTTGCTGTTACCTATGCATCAGAAGTCTTTCCACCCAATTATAAGATACATACTTAGCATCTTTGCAAGGTCAGTGTGAAAGATGCTCTAAGTGTAAGATCATTTAAAATTTTATCCTATGTGAAAAATCATCTCTGCCTAAAATGGGTTCATTGTTACTTAGAATTGGGCCTTACTTTACAGAGCTCACTGACATTTCCTTTGAAGTAGAACTATTTTTCAAGTTAATAACACAATGCAGTGATACACAAATCACAGCTTATTTTACATATCTTTTTGAATATTTCACTTTTCCAGTAGAATTGTCTCTCTGTACCTGGAGTGCACTTATAATAGGTATTCTTATAAATGATGCTGAGTATATTGCCTTATAAATTTTGGCACATTCAGCAAAATCATTAATATTTTACAAAGATTACACCATTAAAAACATACTTTCATGGAATGAAAAGGTTATGAAAATGAAATGTCACACACTATGATTTTGCCTTAAAGATCCTAGTCGTTTACACAGCACCATAGAATGGTAGTATAAAAGAGAACAGTCTTTCTTTTTGATAGGTTTCATTCTGGAGCCAGAGTTTCACATTTCATGCAGCATGTTATGTATGGAAATCACTTGGAAAAGGTCACCATTTATCCTAGTCACTTCTTGCTTAATTAGGCACTGTAATATCATGCATTAAGCATTGCTGTTTTAAAGGAATTCAAGGAGATATAAGAAACTGTAATGCCAATGTCAACTGATATTTATTTAGGTGCATCAGACATATGCACACATCTGCACATCTGTCTGACAATGAATAAAAATTTTATATACAACTGCTACCTCACAGAAAAAGAAGTTTTAAACTCCTGCTTCTTTTCTGCTGTGATATATGGGTGAACCTTTGGGCTGAAATACAGACACTACAAAACTGAATGGAAAATCCCTTTTAGCTAGAATATGTCCAGATCTTAACAGAAAAATGCAATGGTAAATATGCCCAGTTTGAACTTGGGTACAAGAGAGAAGCATCTGTCTGAAGGTGTGAGACACGCTGACGTTATTACTGAGTATTGGAGCAAAGAAATTATTTCAGCTTAATGTTTCAGTTGATGAGTGCTATAAAAGCTACAGGTTCATATAAACTAAGGAAAAAGATGCCACAATTCTGTAACTACACTTTGGAAAATTTGTTTGACCTGAAACATGCTGAACTATTCAGAAAACTGCATGGAATTTTTTTTTTGAAAGCCTGAAGAGACATTCTACTTTTTTTTTTCAGCAGCAAATTATATCACTTTGAACTTTGGACATTAAGAATTTTTATTCTTTGCCTTGTTCTTCTTCTTTTTTCAATCTGTTGGGTTTTATACACATATATATCTATTTTATATGTATCTTTATATGTATACGCCTAAAGATATGTATACATATGTATACATATCTTTAGACATATCCTGTGTGTCTGCCATTAATATTAATAATGGAAGAATGGACAAGAAACATTTCAAGTTCACCAGACAGAAAATTTATATTAGTTTGTTCTTTGCCGGAACATTTTTTTTTTCCCCAGCAAGTATTATGCAGTTTCTGAGAAGTAAAATAGCGTGCTTTGGAAGAATGGTGGGTTTTTTTGGTTATGAGGAACTCAAGGAACAGATCAAGCACTTTGATTTTTGAGCCCTTCTGCATCTATGCTATCTTGAGAGAGAATTTCCCTCCCTTCTGGCCTTCACTGTGCCTCTCTGGAAGTTGGATATATGAGTTGCTTTGTTTTTTCTAATCAATTAATCATGTTTTTCTAAACAGTTTTTCATATTAACTCACAGAATTTAAATATAATTTATTTGCCAAACAGCTTTTTTGAGTTGAAGCGAACCCCTACAGATGCAAGATGGAAGAAAAAATCAATGCAGCTCTATTGACCCAGTCTGAGATGGTGACCCCAGATCCTGCAGTCCAGGACTAGCTTTGCCCACAGTTCAGTCAATCCTGTGACGGGCACAGCAGCCTCCTGGGAAGATTTATTTTGTGTCTGAAGGGGATTTTGTCTGGTATTGAAGAAGCTAATATGTTAAAAATCCAGGCCAATACACTAAAGCACAGTCCTAATTGGAACCAGAGCTAAGGAACTAAAAAGAGTAGCTGAATCGCTCATTTTTGAAATGTAGATATTCTGTGCTCTGTTAGTAATTTTTTTAATTATCTAGAGTATATTCAAAATATCATCCTTTTTTAAATTTTTTTTTTTATTTCAGGGGATCATCTGATGTATTTAATGTCTGTATGCCTCTACAGCCCAGAAAGTTGAATTATACAATGGGTTAAAAAACTTCCAGAGTAGAGCATACAGCCTTCAAATCACTAGGTTGCTTAACAGCAAGTCAGCAGCAGCTTTACTGACACTAGCTTAGCTCAGCTATAATTCTTGAAGCATCTGGGACCACTCAAAATAAATTTGGATTTTTTTTAATGGAATGAGCCAAACATACATTTTATGTGAAAACACCCACAACAGTTTGAAAAATATGATTCATTTTCTTATAAACAGAAATGTAAAAGTTTAAAATGGAAATGTCAGTCATTAGATCTAGAAAGATGTCTTCCTATTTAAACAAGCTGAAAGTCCAATGCTAAGCACACCAAGACTTGTATCAATCTTTAAAAAGTGCTAGTGAGAAATGAATGCCAAATAGCTTCCCAGGAGGCACGTTATGCTAATCACCATGGCAATCAGTTATTTATCATTCTTGCAGACATGTATTTTCCATTTACGCTAACAGGGTGGTTGATTGGATTTTGCTCATTAAATGGGCAGAGTCAAAACTGGTCTTATAAACTGCTATTCAAGTTAATTAGTGAGTATGTGTGTACTCAGAAGCAGAAAACTTAGTTTTAAAATTATAACCTACATCAATCTGGCATCTTTTCTACATTATACCAAAATCATTCCACTTCGTGTATACAGCATAAAAGCAAAAGTAAAAATGCTCCATATTCATTTCCCCCATTCTCTGATGGTCTGGCAGTAAATGTGATGTTACTCACAAAACAGTAAGAATAGATATTTGCTTTTGCTCTCCTCTCTTGCCTAACCCCCACCCCAGGCTATCTAGATAAAGAGACTATGCAAGGCAAGTAAGATCCTTAGAACTTTGTGCTTTTTCTTTTATTTATTCCAGTGATCCACCACCCTCATAGTAAAGAACTTGCTCCTAAGATCCAATCTAAATCTGCTTTTCATCAATTTAAACCCATTGTCCCTTGTCCTGACACTGCAGGTCTTTGAAAACAGGCTCTCCCCAGCTTTCCTGTAGCCCCTCTCAGGTACTGGAAGGCTGCTATTAGGTCTCCCTGGAGCCTCCTCTTCTCCAGGCTGAAACCTCAGCTCCCTCAGCCTGTCCCTGGAGCAGAGGTGCTCCAACCCCCTGAGCATCCTTGTGGCATATTAGTAGGTGACAAAAATGGCCTGCAAGCACGACCATGAGTTTACAGCATAAACACTAATAATTAGAACAATAGCAATAAGGACTTAAAGGTAATCAGTATTGGAAATGATGAGCTTTGATTCTGGAGATCCAGTTCTTACATTTTATGTCCATGTGGGAGGTGTGATTTAATTATCCTGGGTACATTCACAAGTTTCTATCTATTTCTGTGAGTGTCCCATTGTAAAACAGAGGCAGATGTGTTTTTTCTTCTGTTACCACAAATGATTTAAAAATCCAGCTGAGGATTTCACAGAGCTCAAATGCCTTTTCTTTCTGACTTGTATCATGTGGCTGGGAGTAGATTTGATTTGGCCCTGGAAAGAGGGGATATCCTGAAATAACATCTTTTCAGTCTTGGAGCTTTTTGTGTGAACAGTTCAATATTCATTTGACAGGTGATGTGGGGTCTCTAACTTTGAATTTTAAGCACTTAGATTTTTGTTTTCAAGCAAATGGAGGGGGACTCAGTCTTTCACAAACTTTTTTAGTGCTTTGTTCATTGTAGAGGAGAGAACAACGGGGAGACAGTTGGGGTGTAATAACTTCTTATAGCCTTTGCCCACTTGTTTCCAAACTGAGAAGTGATAGTCCTTTTAGCCTCTCCCCAGGCAGCAGATATTCTAGATGGTACTCTTGATCATTTTACTTGTCTTTCTCTTCGCTATCTCCATCATGTAATTTTTGAGCTGTTGAGACCTTGAGTGCACACAGTACCAGTACTATGATAAAACCAAAATTTTGTCTTGCAGAAAAGAGTTGTTTCATCTTACTCTTAATAACCTTCCTGAAGATTCCCAACTTCTACTGCTTTCTAGCAGTTGCCATATGGTGAGCCATGAGTTTATGACTTCCTTTGAGACAGGTCAAAGTCCCCTTTCCTGAGTTACACCCGTCAGTTCCACACTCAGCATGATGTAAGTACAGTTTAGATTTTCTTCTCCTCACATTTATTTGCACTGAAATATACTTGTTGCCTTTTTCTTCCCTCATTCTGTTTTGTGCAGTCCTTGTGCTTCAATATTACCCATCACTTAATTACCTGAAAGGGCTTAGTTTCATCACCATTTTGAGACATAGATGTCCAAAGGAGATATAAGTTGGCTGGACGTTTCTCACCTTCCTCCTGAGCTCTATAAAACTGTCAGCATTAGCCACAAAA
Source organism: Scolopax minor (assembly GCA_028566535.1). NCBI lineage: Eukaryota > Metazoa > Chordata > Aves > Charadriiformes > Scolopacidae > Scolopax > Scolopax minor. The sequence goes on from JAOXNG010000001.1 coordinate 201,600,340, forward strand.
CAGACAGAAAGCTTGTTGCTCCCTTTTCCTGGATGGCATTCCTCCTCTATAGAATCTTCCTTAGAGCCTTGTGAAAAGGTTTTATGGACCTAAAGATTCTATTCTACTGAAAATCAATAAATTAAGTTGGGGGTGCAGGGTAACAGACCTCTCCCTGTCTGCGGGAGAGGTCATCTGAGGGAATCATCTGGCTTCCCGCATCATCTGGATGGAGAAGGTTATATGAATGACACAGTTTCATTTTGTGTTTGGCTTATTTACTAGTCTATACAAGAACTACTGGCTTTTGGGGCTTTTCCTCCTTATTTTTCTCACCTTTTAAAGATATTTAATTATTATTAATTATTTATTAATTAATTATTAATAATTATTATTAATTATTTAAAGTATCTTAACAGCTGTACTCTTTGACTAGAAGTAAGAAAGGGTTCAGCAGCCATTTAAGAACAGAAATACCTCACCACCTCACCATAGTTCATGAAGTTGCATTTTTTCTTGGTAGAGGGAAGAGCTGTGGGAGTAGCTATGCCTTGAGCCAATGGAGCATGGTTGGCAATGTGCTGTCACACCAAGGTTTAAGGTGCTGCGGATCTCTTGTGCTGAAGGACTTTCAGTGTCACAGCTCTTAGTAAATCAGAAACTTACAAGATATGTTTGAGTCTGACAAAAAATGATCCAAAAAAACCCAACGTACCATTCTGCAAAGCAAACTTGCAGAGATCCACAGTATTCTAACTATTTATAATCTAAAAATCTGATGAAATTTTCTCCACTAGGATATTTTTGTATATTGTAATAACTTTGCCACGTGTTTTC
>JAOXNG010000001.1:201614988-201629563 GCA_028566535.1 Scolopax minor
CAATCGTTAAAAGCAAACCATCACATTAAAAATACGTTTCCATCTAAAATTTTTCTATCCCTCATACTGACAGACTACTTCCTTGAAGTTTCATGTTAAAAGATATTTAAATAGCGTTACTCTTTTCCCCAAGTTGGTTTCTAGGGTGTGTGTAATAGCATTTTGGTATGAGTTCATGTGATCTAGTTGCAGGCCCTTTTCTCTAAATTCAGTAGAGTCAGTTACTGTCTGGATACTTTTCCTATTGACTTAATCCAGAGAATTAAGTAAGAACCTAAATTAGGTAGAATGAATCAAAGTGTACAAACACAGAAACCAACATACGATCTCTGATGGAGTCTTTACCAGCACCAAAGTACTGACATAACTGAAAATGAGCTTGAAGAGATATCAGAGTACAAAGAGTGCTAGGGGATAGAGAGTGGTGAGCTGAAAGGGCTGCTGCTAGCCCTAAAAAAAAAAATTATTCAGATTTCATTAAAACCGTTTTAATGATCATTATCAGAAAACCAATCAGCTCCATGAACTGACACACTGCAGTCCTGCAAATGTTAGTGCTGGCACAACTGTAACAGTAGAACCAAGAGCTTAGGACAGGAGGAAATGTGCTTTTTGTATCATCTGATGCTGGTTTTTATATCATCTCAAGACAATGGTGTGACTGTCCTTCAGAAAAAGATAAGAGGCTCCTGCAAAAAGGTCAACAATCAACTTCAGTTCTTGAAAAGCAGTGGTACAACTGTGCTATAAAATCCTGCTTACAGTTTTCAGGACTTTAGAGGGGTATGAAGTAACATTTGAGTAACTTTGTAGGCAAAATTGACTCACACATAAAACTATCCAACTGCTAATTTTGTGTTTGGAAAAATGAATTAATTCCAAAAGTGAAGTCTGGTATATTGGTATTCAAGCTAGTGAAACACCAAGTCCTCCTCTTTTTTTCTGTCTTGCTTTACCAGCCTCTGGAAGAAACATCCATATATTCTTTCTATATACTTCAAGGTATATTTCACTAAATTAAAAAAAGCCCAAACACATCCTAGCACCTCGTAGATGTAATTTTCTGTTCTACTGTAAAAAGAGATAAAGTCCATCCAAGAAAAAGCAAAAAATGTTGAATATTTCTCTTTGAAAAGACAGAATATGACATAAGTTATTACGTCAAGTAGTTCTCTCTGAAATTTTTTATCTTTTTTTTGTTCTTGCAAGTTGATCTTTTGATTAGGTTAGTTAAGCTCCTAACTCTTGGGGGAAATCCAGTGAAAAAACATGAGCTTTGTGATCTATACTTAAGTATTACCCTTGATTTGCTGGAAAAGAAAAAAAAGAAAATATCTGGTTTTCCAGTCAGTAATTCTTTCCCTTTCCCTTCCCTACCAGTAATGAGTGACAAAGAAACTACTGCCTAGGGCTGAAATAGATTTTGTAACCTTCAGGTTATGGATTCGAAACAATATGCATGATCCATACACTATTTTTTTCTACCATTCTGACAAAGTTTTTGAGCTACTTCTACTTTATCAGAGTGGAGCTGACATATATTTAGTAAGGTCGGGCGGACAGCTGACAAATCTGAACTGAAGTCATGAGTAATATCTGCTTTGGAAGATGCAAATGAGTACAGCAAACCTTGCATAAAACTCATGTGACATAACAGTTAACACTGCCTTTCACGGATGACAATGTGAAATTGGACGAGTTACTTTGCCTTTCATTACTCCTTAGTACAAAGTGCAAACAGGGCTGGAGTGAAAGTGGGTCACTGCAAACTTGTCCATACGTAGTAAATATTCTGTCATTTTTGTTGATTACAGCCCAAACACAAAAAAAAAATAGCTCCCCCTTTTATAATGTTGCTACTAAAAGGCCAGGAAATGTGAAGACCGTGTGGGTGGTTGTCATTGCTGTGGTGACCACAGGCAGAATACAAATTGCGACATGAAATCAGAGTGGCTAGTCAGCTTATTTTACATTCCATTTGAATTGAAGGCAAGATTTTACTTGTGGTCCCCAGTAATTCTACATTCAGAAAAACTTGATTTAAAAAAAAAAAGAAATCATTCATCTTTTTATCAAAGTCACTAAATTTCTGTAAGTTAGCTATTTTTTATTTGTGAATGGAGTGCTACACTGCTGAGTACTACAGGCTCAGTTCTGCACTGTAATGCATATGATAAAACTTCTAAAATCAGTTTTGAAATTAAAATAATATTCACAGAAGGTGAAGAAAGTAAATTATATGGAAAGCACAAATCTGCTCCTTACTTTTGCATTTTTTTGGGAGTTTAGCTCCAGTGTCTTGTTATACAGAGTCCTTTCATTTTGCATTGAGAGGATGCTTTAAAGAGAAACTGTCAGTATGTTAGCAAAATTGGGCTGATAGTGTAGACTTAATGTTCCTAAGTTAATATTGTAATGCACTGATGCACTATACTTATCCTATAACTAATTTTGATGAAATCCTTCCCAAAAATGGAATTGAAAAGATCTAGCAATACCATCCTGCTAGAACTGGATTGCATTCTGTTCTGCTGAATCATGCAGGGGAGTTGCATTTACTCTTCTGTTTATTGAGTAAGGGTTGTTCTGATCATAATTCTTCCTGGGAATGAGGGCAGAAAAGAGCAAACTACTCCTTGAAATATTCTGTCAGAAAGTGGGCAGAGAAATTCTGGCTAAACAAATAAAGAGGGAAAAAGGGGGCAAGGGGAGAAAAAAAATGCCATCATCTCCTCAGGTAAAAGTAGTACCTCAGAAGGCTCCTCTACTTCCCTGGGATAGGGTAGAAGGGAGCAGTGAAGTATTTTTATTTTCATAATTCATTTCTTTGTTCTGTAAACTGCAGGTCCCTGGCTTGAAATATTTACTCTCTAATCTTCATGTTAGAATCCTAAAATTGGTGTACAGCACAGTGAGGAGCCAAATTATTAATAAGGTTTGATGCTAATAACCCCTGCTATATTGATAAGAATTTCCAAATTCATTCCTAAGAAGTCAATGAGAGAAGTAGAGCAGGTGAGTGTTACAGTTGGGGTCACAGTAAGCTGAACTCCAAGGGTCTAAGCATTTTCCAAGACAGGAAAACCAACTCCAATGTGAAAAGAGACCATTGTCCTACCCGTAGCAGTCACCTATCACTGGGACACATCTGTAGAGCTAAGGGAAGTGTTATGTGATAAGCAAGTAAATGCAAAATACATCCAAGTTATGAAAAAATAAGTGTCTACAGAAATAATTTTCACTTTTAGAAAGAAAATCTATTTTTTATTTAAAAAAAAACAAAGTTAGTAGAACATTTTGAGAATCGATGTGATTGATGGAATGAGAATAAGAGTAAAAACAGTAGGTGTAATTTAAAAGACATCGAGACATCTGAGAGGGTGTAACAAAAAACAAAACAGCTATCTTTCTGAAGAGAAAAATACAGGGTGCAGTGAGTAAGTTATTTCAGAGAATGTAAGACTGGCCTGGAAATTGAAGACAGAGGTTAGTAACAAGTAGAACACTTCAACATAGAAAGGGATAGCATTTGTAAGTTGAAAATCATCTCTATCAAATACAGTTTTGTTCTTATATATAGCAGTTTGAAATGTAAAACAGTTATGTATCACTTCTGTTGCATGAAGGAAACCATATGCAAAAAGGTTAAAACATGATTAATGTAAGGAAGAAGTGAGGGTAAAGTACAAGAAAGTTCGCAGAGTTCAGCATGGAGACATATATAGGAAGAGGGCCTGGACAGATGAGAGACCTGAGGGTACACATCATGGTCACAGACTGCTTGGACTGCTCTGGGGAACAATACAGGAATCTCTAAGTATCAAGAAGCTTGATAGTACAGCAAATCAAGTAAAAAAGTATTGACTGTGTCTAAGCTGCAGGGTCAACATGTTGTCCTGGTCAAGACCAGAGTGTGCTGGAGAGTATGGTGTCTCTGGTGCTGCCTAGGCACCTAAATTTCTTTCCTAAGACCATCAGTGATGGTCACCAGCACCAAGGTCTTGTCTGGACATGCTGCCAGGGAGACACTCTGAATTAGCAGACCACAAAATGTCTTTAGACATATCCATATCATTGGTATCTGCCTCAGATCTACATGTTTACCCTCTTTTCATTTTTACTGTAGAGAATCAGGAAAGAGTCAGAACCCTCTAAAGTACTAAAACAGATCAAATAACCTCTACCCCAAAATCAGTAAATTGTGTCTAGCTGAGCTATTTCATGAGGAGCAGCTTAGCCTGAACAACAAGGTCAGGATGGGTTGTAGTGGCCCCAAAGGATAGATTTAGTCCTAGATCTGATCTGTTCCTGGAGGTTTTGATTGTAAACTGGATCCAAAAGCACAAGAAGGTCAATTGCCAGGGCCAGTTCTCTTTCCAAAGTCAGGAAGGGCTGTGTCTAAGCAGAGATTTATTTGTGACGAGTGCAGCTGCTGCTTCTCCTCTTGACATCCGACCTTTTGCTGTCTGCCCAGCAGATGTCCCCTGGCCACCGCAGGTTGAGAGCAAATGAATGGCAGAGGCTCTTTCCTCCCTCTGTGTTGATAGCTCTTGGTAAATAACAAGTTTGAATTGGTCACTTAGAGCTGGAAACAGTCAATACCTAATCTTACCCAGCCTGTGAGAGAGGCATGCTAGGACACTTGCAGTTCTTTCAGCTATTTTTGAAGTGTCAAAGAGATATTATGAGAACTGGTGTTGAAGAGTTTTCAAGCACAAATAAACAAAAGATATGCCAGTGCTACAGCTTTGACCATTTGTTCTACAGCTAGTAGTATGTATGCTAAAATAGGCATAATTTCTATTGAAGTTTCACTACTGCACATGTTAACAGAATGCAATGCTAGCAAAAGCAACAAGACTTCTCATTATGATATTCTCTGTTCCTACCTCAAATCCCTGTGGTCTTCCTAGACTTTCTTTAATATGTTTCCACGCAACAAGAATCTCTGATACAGACAAACTCGTAGCTTTGACATCGATGGGAGCAGCAGTGGGTTCTGTATTAAGAAAAATTGAAACAATAAACCTCCACTGTAACAACTTGTATTTATCAAAAACACTTCATCTGAAACTGTCATTTACTTCCTTTATTCTACCTTTATACTCACAAGAAGGCATGACATTACAGGGAACACGAAAAACTGAACAAGATGCAGAGATTTTTATTGTTGTCTTTATTTGTGTCATGCTACATCAATATCTCATCACTGATAACAGGCGCAGCAAACCGTGACAATCTCTTGCCTATGATTTAAAAAAAAAAATCTTGTAGATTTGTAAATGTCGTCCTCCCTTCAATACACCCATTTCATACACCTTGATCAGCCTGACTTCAGCAGTAAATGGAGCATTCATTCTCTTCCTAGCTTTTTAGTGCCATTCTGTCAGCTGGGTATGAAAGATACCTTGCTGGGGTGCTCAGTCAGTCCTGCTCTGCGGTCATAGCGAGTAAGAATTGATGCCAGAGATGTAATGAAATGGTACTTAAAAGAAATTTTTTTGACTATGCTATTATGGTTTGAAGTCACAGACAACAGTGTTTGGGGCATGCCATCCTCTCTCTGCTGTGGAGCATTTACTGATTTAGGCCTGGGATGCACACTTTTCTAAAGAAGGCTTTGAGACCTAGGATTTGTTCCCCTGACTATCTGTGTTGTTGCCATCAGCCCTGTGTCCATGTTTCTATCTCCATGCTATTCACAGGACACTCTGCAGTCCTGACCTCCTGATTATTTGGAGCAGAAGACCTTCCTTGCCCTCCAGCTGGGGCAGGTGTCCTTCAGTGCTGGGGCAGGTGTCCTTCAGTGCTGTTGGGGCACAGACAGGGTACAGACTGGGGGCTTGGGGCTGCAGGATGCTTTGCACATCACACATGCCAAGCAGTGTTGTCACAAGCACAGTTTACTTTGCACTTTCATGTTGTTGAACACTTTACAGAGGTCTAACTTCTTAGAGTGATTGGGAAATGGATAAATGTACATCTGCCACAACAGGCATACCACCCAGTTAGTGCATTGGGTGTGAAGAGTGTCCAAAGATTGTCACATATCAAAATAAGACATGAGTTAAGGAAGTCTTTTGGATCTTTTGCTTTATTACCGAAATAGTACTGAAAAATTGCTTAAGACAGGCTTGAATACAGGCAGTGAAGCACACATGGGTGGCATTTCTCCACCATTCTGGTGTGGTTCACTTGCTCAGCAAAAAGGTGAATTCACATTCTCTTGCAGTCGCAGAGCCTGCGATTTCTTCCTTGGCCTGATATTCCTCATTACGTTTCTAATGTGTTCATCTACTCTTGAAGGGCAGGCAGTGGTCCTGGCTTTTATGGTATAGAGAGGTACATCAAAGAGCTTTCTAAAAAAAATTGTCTCATTTAACTGGTTTACAGAAAAGGAGTTTCCTTATGGAACAGCCTCAGTTAAAATGATACGTTTTTCTCAGTGATCAAACTGCCTAATATCAGTCTCGAGTCATTAGCTACACTCCTTTCTCTGATCATATTGTTCTGGCACTTCTGCCCTACACTTTTTCACTGACACGGCTTGTACAAATTTTTCATCCTTTTTGATGTCAAATTTTTAATGTTTGAAGCTCTTTTTGATCTTTTTTATTTACTTCTAAAGAAAAGAAACATTTCTTATGTGATGCAAAATGGTATTCACCAACAATGGATATTACTAATAAATATAAAATATATATGGAACTTTTCAGGTAACAAAGAATAACAAAATAAATCTCCAGGAATAAGCAAAATGATCTTCTGATTTCAATACAAAAAAATGTGCTATGAAGAAATGTATTCCTCATAACATGATTTTCTGTTCAATAGTTACTCCTTGCTTTCTATTTTATGTACTACTAAGATTTGTGTGGCGAAAGCTATTCTCTAGTTTTTGTATTATTGAAGCAATTACCTTGTTGTCAGAAAAGATTGCAGTGGGATAAGTAATTTGAGATGCCAACCAACAAAGTGTTGGTTGGCAGCCTTTACACTTCCTATATATGCAGAAATAATTTCCTCTTCATAGCATTCACCAGTGTTTTTTTATGTATTGCTCAGAAGAGAAACACAGAATATTTTCTGATATTTTTAAAAATCGTGTTCAACACATGGCATAGAAATAGTTTGGAGTTTTTTATGTGAAGAAAATGTATTTCTTACATATCAAGAAATTAGTCACTGCATTTTTGCTGATATTAGACATTGGGAATGTAGGTGTTGAACAAAAGAACAGAAATTATACATTTAGGAATAAGGTATATTATGTCCAAAAGGTTATGAAGACTAAACAACATTTTTTATTAATTCAGATAAGATGAGGACCATATAATTTCTGGTGATATAATATACTCCATGCTTCACTCCAATGTCATGCTTTATTCTGCGTGTCTAAAACTAATGATAAGTTTGACAGGTTCATTAGTTTTTTCTATAATGGTCACCAATGTTATAATCATATTCTTTTCTTAATATCATGGCATTATGTCGGTGTCTGCCTGAGGTCAGACTAATTGGAAGAAAAAAATGGGGGGGGAACATCTTTAATGGTCCCTTTAATATTCCTTGATTGAATTAAAGATTCAGACCTGTGGTGGCATGGCTGCCTGCAGGATAAGGCTTTCTCCAGAATCTTGTGCTAGAAAGGGAAAAGATATCTGATTTCCAAAATGCCAACAATGCGATGACTGATGAGATGATGAAGCCCTGGACAGGCCCTGGGACTTCTCACTTTTCCTCAAGTATTTTTTTTTTCTCACTTTCTCTCTGACTAATGTCTTTGCAGAGGCCTTTAAAACAGAGAAAATTAGAAGGGTGAGGAAATGAGCTATAAGAGAAGCAGCCATCAGGCTGCAGTGCTGACCTCTGCTGTCGACCCCTTTTGTTTAGTGTTGAAATACCCTTACTTATCAGGTAGAGCTTCCGAAGTTTGCTCCTGTAATGCTGCTCTCCTTTGCTCTTGCTTACAGCATATATCCTCCTGTGGATTTCCCTTCTCCATGAAATACCCTGCATTTATTACATGGTGGAGTGTCACATGGGAATAATTCCATGAAGGTTGTACTAGCATGTTACCTACACATGGCTCGCTCACCTTGGCATTTGAGTAGGAATTGGACAAGCAGACTGATAAAATTCAGGCTTTGTTAGATTAAAAGTTTAGAGGAGCATCGCCATCTTCATGAATATAGATGGTTCATTTCCACCAAGGGATGTGGCAGCTAACATTCTCCTCAGCGCGTGAGTAGGGGATGTTCCTATTATATCGATTGCACATCTGATTTCCCTAGAGGCTAGTGGCATTAATCAAAGGAATGCTTAATAAACTCTTACGTAACTGGATTGTGATTTCATTCTTAAAAGTTAGTGGAGACAACTTTAAATGAACTTTTACAGTATTTAATCCAGATGGATCAACTGGCAGAAACAAGAAATAATCACTATATGTTACAGCTAATAGGCAGATTTACTAATTTTCAGGTTCCTGTAAACCCCAAGTAGCTCTGCTTTAGCTATGAAATGAACCACAGGACTTAATGAATATAAGATCTTAATTAAAGACATGGAGTCTGTATTTAAAAGTGTATAATTGCATATTATTTCTTCTAAATGGAAGGGGAAGGGCAATTTATTTGTTTTAATAAGGGCTCAGGTTGAAAAGCAGGGGGAGATGGGCCTACAACCCTTCACTCCGTAGTATCTTGTTTAATCTATCATCCACTAGCTGGCCTGATGCAAAACTTCATAAAGTTGTAAAAGAAAAAAATTGCAAAGGCTGTTATATGGCCCTTTGCCTTTCAGATAACTGACAGCTTTGGTTTCCCATTGGCTCAATGAATTAGTACAAACCCATACAAAGCAAGAACAAAAGCTTTGTGCAGTATCATTACATCTTGTATATATTGCAGAACTGCGTCTGGGGTCCCTCAGGAGGTTTTAAACAGCAAAACAGAGTCTTCAGGCTTTACCTTGCACTGCTCAGGGCCCTCTTTTCATATTTAGAAGTTTTTAGTAGTATTCACTACACTGTTTATAAAAGTTATAGAACTTTCAATTTTTGTGAAGATAATTTCATCATGTGCCTGAAGGAGAAGATAGTTATTGAAACTAACAGAACTAATTCTTTATTTCCCATTGTGGCAATAATTTAAAAAAAAACTTTTTAAAAAAGACCTAACTCATCCTGAAATCAATCAGGTTCCCTCTTTCTCTACGAAGCTTTTCTACTTCCTTTTCTACTTCCTTTTATATTCTCACCTATTTCTATACTACATGTGTACTAATTTGTATTTGTTCTTGTGCTCATAGGCTGCATGTATACTTATAAACTCATCAGGGACAGGAAGAAAAGGCACCAGCCTGAGGGTGGACATACACTTGTCCATAGTGTGAAATAGTCAGCATCATCTGTGGTGAAGTATTGACTCCGGCGAATTTGTGCTGCCCCAAAATATGCCCAGGAATATGCCAGTGCCTGGCCAGGGATGGTTCCCAGGAAGTACATGGATGCAGCCACAGTCTGGAGAGTGACAATGTTAAATGTGTAGATGTGAACTACTTTTAGCCAGTTGGCTTCAAGGGTAAAAATGGGTGGCTTGTTTTATTTGTGGGGGAAAAAAAAATAAAAACATCATTATCCTTTATGTTAAAAAGCTCTTTATTATCCCTAAAAATTTCCCTGATTTTCAGACAGCATATTATCCAAACTCAGCCTTTTTTCACTAGGATAAAGAAACCAAGCTCTTCTAGTTTTTACTAAGTTCCTGGTGATCCTGTTGGTCCTTTGAACCTGTATCATTGTTAAGCATAAGCAAACTGAACTGAAATAAGTAAGAAATAAGTAACTGAAATAAGTATTTCAGCAAAGCTTTGTGTTAATTTTATCAGAATACTGTACTATCAGAATGGTACAAATGTAAACATCTGAATCTTTCTTGTGTGTAGATTTTAGATATTAGGTTCTCATTTTGTAGTGGACTGGCTTGTTACTACTCCTTATATACTTGACCTAGCACTCCTATGTCATTCATGTTCCTTTTTCTCTTGTCCTCTAATTTACATTTCTCCTATGTAGTTGTTCAGATCTTTCTCTGTATTGACAGTGCATCCTGAAGTTGTACCAACAACAGTATCATAACCAATTCTTCTATTAGTATGATGAGTATTAAATATATATAAGATAGAATATTTATCGTTAAGAAATTCTGCCAGTAGCCTTCCAAGCCTTTTGCAAGTCTAGTGGTAAAGGTGGTTTTTTTCTGCATTTGTATAGAAATATTGTGGGCTTTTCGAGTTGCCACATTAACTAAAATTTATTTTTGCCAACTGTTATTTGTTTCCATTATTTTGGGATGGAAAAAATCTCACCCCAGGTCCTTGAACATATCAAGGGGACTACCTGTAGTTATCTATGGCCATCATGAATTTAATTTATGGTACATTTGAACACCAAATTTTACATTACTTAAATTAAAAAATATTGAATTTCTGACCACTCAACAATACCAGAAGTTTTCACTAGAGATGTGAAAATTTGCAGACTTTCACATTCTTATAAGCTATTCTACCTGTATAATTTTATTTATTAAAAATAAATTATAAAGTATTTCACTATTGATGGTCAATTTCTTGACAATCTTTAATTTCAATATTTTATTAATTCATAATTTCTCCTGCATTATATACTTTCATAACTTTAAAAAAATATTTTTTCACCTTAATTTTTGGCAATACTTGTGTTATTCTTACTCTTTTCATTACTTGGATTTTATTATGTATGCTTTTTAGTTATTCTGAATGTCTTTTAGTTGGTACATCTCTAGGTCCTTAGAATTAATGTACTGCCTTAGAAATGTGCCATTTCTTGCAGTATAAACTTCAGGAATATTTTACACTTTTGGCTCAAAGACATTCCAGAACACTTTGGTTTCTGGTCTCAACTGTTAATTCCAGCTTATTAAACAATATCCTGCTATTTAATGATGACTTGTTCCACTGTTATTTGTTATGATCAGCTTTTCTATAGTGTCTTAATTGTTCATCAAAACAAGAGTATAGTACTATTATTTCTTCTCAGTTAGTCAGTACTGGATAAAGAATCTGCTAATTATCGCAGCCAGGCACAAGGTCATTAGTCAGATTCGAAACTGCTCCGAGCAGCTAAATTCTCTCATGAAAAACAGTGTCCTGTAATATTTACCTAAAATTAGAAAGATCTTTCTCAGCATCCAAATCTATCAGGGCCATCGGCAACTGACCTCTAGTTTGCCTCCCACCCTTTCTTTAATTGGCCTTTTCTGAAATGACATAGAACCCAAGCATATTCAGTTTTATCCAGACACTGGTTTTGTATTTCCTGATATGTTATCACATCATCAGCATGTTATGATATCCAACCATTTTTACTTTTGTTTTGTCTTTCCTATGTAGCTCATATTCTGTCTAGTTATGCTTTCTAAACCACGCCTACCTGGCCATCACTCTTATCAGTACAACCATCTCCATCTTTTTGCAGTCATGCTTTTATGCTATTGCTATTTCGTTCTCTATTGCTATATTTGTGATTTTCCAGTTTTTCTCTCCCAGTGAGTTGAAAAAACACATAGAGATTGCATATGATTTCTCTGCTACTGAAAGAATGTATTAGCAGTCTTGGTGTTCTTTGCCCCTCACTATTTAAGTGGAATGTAGTGATCAAGAAGATCTCCAAAGAACACATAAATGTTAAAACAAACAGCGTTTAACACTGTTTTTCTTCAATACCTTGTGTCTTTGCAGTTTTGTTCTCTGTGGATGAAAACCATATGTGCCTGCACTGAAGTTTCACTAAATTTCACTGAATTTTTTTTAGAATTGTAAGGGACCATAGAGATCATCTAGTCCAACTCCCCTGCTGAAGCAGGGTGGCCTGGAGCATGTTAGAGCATCTTACTCAGAACTGCTTTGTTTCAGGATGAATCTGATACCATTATTTTCCTGACCTAAAGTACAGTAAAGTACAGTCAGTATAATCCCTACTCTATTCATGCTCCTGTTCAGTTTCAGGCCTGCACATTGAAACCTTTCCTCTGGCAGGCAGCCTAACTTGCTGTGCTCTGAAAATGCTCTGGTGTGTCCTTCTCATATCAAGGAGTTCCTTTATGAAAAATTCAGGGTTATCTTTTCCTGGTGCTGGAAAAAATCTATTGTGTTCTTCTGTTGTGCCTACTTATTAAGAAAATAATGGTGTATCTTTTTTTTCTATCCTGCATCTTCTGTGTAGCATCCTCATTCCCTCTTCAGAATTGATCTCTGGCTCTCGTCATCTCTGATACTTCACTAAAACATCTGACCTTTCTTTTTCTTCTTCTCTCCTTGATTGCTTGTTTTCTTCCTTTCCTAAGGTTTCCAGGAAAGACTCCTCCTTCATAGTTTTCTACTGTAATTAAGCCATCTTTTCCAGAGGGTCACATTTGCTTTTTTCCTTCCTGGTTTATCCAGCTAGTTGGTATAAACTTTTTATTTGCCACTTTACTCTGCTCTGGTGAGACCTCACCTGGAGCACTGTGTGCAGGTCTGGAGTCCTCAATATAAGAAGGATGTGGACCTGATGGAGTGGGTCCGGAGGGGGACCACAAGAATGATCAGGGGGTTGGAGCACCTCTGTTACAAGGAAAGGCTGAGGGAGCTGTGGTTGTTCAGCCTGGAGAAGAGGAGGCTCCAGGGAGACCAGGACCTGTCCTATGCAAACTCTTGTGGGCCTTTTTTCCCATGTCCTTAGCAGAGGCACAAGGATTTAGACTTCCATAGACATTTTTTTTTTTGCGATCATACAATTGTCGATCCATCTGTAGATGCAGGGAACTTCTAATATGTAGCATAAATGTTCCTTAACTTTTAATCTTTTTATCCTAGACCTTTATTCTAGATGTTTGCAGAGCAGAGAATTGACTGTGGGATGTAAATCAAGTAAACTAAGGGTTTGCTGAGTGAGCCATAGGATCATAATATATTGGTATTGTCAATCTTTATTTAAGATCTTCTCTTGAAATCCTTGAGAAAATGTGTCTCCAGTTGTTTAGCTCCTGAAGTGTGAAAGTCCATGCCCCTTTCACAACCAATTCCGCATTTTTTTATAGCAATCTGAAATATCTGTTGTCCTCAGTCTCCACTTGCCCAGAATTTAGCTGTAATAAACTGTTTCATTGTTCCTTTGAATTTTCAGAATATCACCTAGGGTTATTCTGGAGAAAAGAATTTTATAAATTAATTTTGCACTGTATTGTCACAGCACCCCATATTTTTTCCTCAAATAAGAATTCCTCTTACCAAATGAAAGTCTAATGTACAACACCAAACAGAGACTGAATTAGTAAACCTATGATGGGCAGGTACTTTCAAATAATTTGACTTTAATCAGAAAAATTGTTTTCTAGAGTTATCTCTGGGATGACAGAAAGAAAGTTAATTTTAATAATTCTATTCAAATAATTTGTAAAGTTCATATTTTAAAAGAAATGGTTGAAGAATTGATTTATATATGACTGATTATTCCATTTCTAGTCTTGTTCAATTAACAAGCAAAGGACTACTTATTACAATTCAGCATTCAGCTTTTGTTAAAATAGCTTTTGCTATTAAAAAAAAATCCATTAAGGTTTTTTCTCCCTTCCCTTGTTATTTTTAATAATCTCTATTTTTATTGAACCTTCTGATTAGGGTATGAAATTGTTAAAGAATAAAACCATCACCGTCAGTCTCACAGTATCATTTTCCATTGAGGAACAGACAAGTCAGCTGTAAAAATGTCTCATTTGTACTGAGAAATTTTTACATTTAAAAATGTAGTTGGTTTTATAATACTATGAATATTTGGTAAAGCTGATCCAAACAGCAAAGCACAAATTATCTCTTTTAGCAAGAAGAGCATTTCTAACCTCTTTAGTTACTGTGAGAATAGTAGTATATAATCTCTTACATCATGGCTCCAAAATGACACTTTTATTGTGGGCTAGTATGGAATAACATTTCAAATTTTCCAGCTTCACATGAAATACAATTATCTTCATACTACATTTATGTGGAGACAGTACGACATTCCTACTACCTGTACTTATTGTATTCTTTTACACAAGACAGTGGTATAACTAAAAGGTAATATAGTAAAGAAGACTGAAGTATATGACTTCCAGTAATGGAGCTGCTCAAAATTCTCCGGAGGATAGCATTTATTTTCGTTTAGTGTATGCAAATGTCCTGTTAATACAGAATAACTTATTTACTAGTACAAATTAGTCTTTCCCCTGTCCCCCAAAAATACTGTTGAGAGGTGTATCAAGTTGACATAGTAATTTTCCAGAAACCTTTTTCATTTGTTCTGTTGAACTACTCACAGAATCTTAGAATCATAGAATACGAGGTTGGAAGGGACCTCAAGGACCATCTGCTCCAATCTTCCTTGGCAAAAGCACAGTCTAGATCTAGCACCCTGTCCAGCTGGATCTTCAAAGTGTCCACTGTTGAGGACATCTTCTTCATCTTCTTTGCCTTCATATTTACATTTTAACGACAACTTTAATAATAATGGGAATAA
>JAOXNG010000001.1:201651147-201665299 GCA_028566535.1 Scolopax minor
GAGCAGCTCCAGTACTGGGATTCTCTCCTTTTCCCTTGCCCTGCCTGCTCAGCAGGCTTGACTTCACTGCTGTCAGCGCCTTTCATTGAATAGCAAATAGTGCTGGGGTAAGACGGTGCCCCTCCTTGGATGCCTGGTGACTCTTGGCCTTTTGGAGTCCCATCTTCATTTGCAGTTGAAAGGTCATGCTGTTCTTCCTGGGAGAAAACACGGCAGAAAGATGTGCCCTCTGAACTCCTGCCTTCCTGACAAGTGTTACTTCAATGGTGCTTCAATGGGAAGCACCAGGTCAGGCCTTTATCTCAGAATAGCAAGTCCTGGGGCTAATTTAATAAAATAGGGTGATCTTCAATCTCCATCATCTATTATTTCAGGCTATCTCTTGATGTAGGAAAATACTAGTGAAATTTTTATTTGTAGCCATGAGGGAAAGTTTAAAGGAAAGCTGGGATCTCGATACAGTCATATGCACTTACTGGGCTGCTGCCCTGGGCTCAGAATTATATCATGCTCCCAAGCACAAACAAAATTAAAGGGAAATATTTTAGTACGTTTCCTCTATGACAATATTTCTCCCAAGCACAATAAATGTTGTTGAAGAGTTTCTAGACACTGCATTATAAGTAAAAGAACAAGCGTCTTGCTTATATAAAAATATGTAAAATATATTTATGCAGACATCTCCTGCTAGATTCTCTCTATATTTTGTTGTTGGAGTTCTCTCATGTTTTTTAAACCTTTTAAATGCATTCCTAGTCATGACAATGTGTCATTATGCTTTCTGAGATGTGTGCTCTTACACAGTTTGCAGGATGACTGCTAAAAAGCATTTCCATTTCCAACAGCAGGCATTTTTGAAAGCGGATTAATAAAGGACAAAAGCCTCAGTGATGACAAATGTATGACAGTTAGCCAGGACCTGAGTGCTATGCAGATGTCACTCATTTTTGTAGAAATCTCATTAAATTTTATGCTTGGATGTAATCATTCATGGTGTCAGCTGGATGGCTAATGCAGAGAAGCTTTTCTCCCAAGGGCTGCTTTATTGTTCAGGATCTCTAAAACAATTTTTTAGTTGAGAATAGCCAATTGAGGAAAAAATGCAGTCTGCTCAAATGCTTCTCTGGAAACTACACAGAAAATGACTGGTCATAAATGCACTACAGTGCAGTCGACCTTTGTAGAGAAGACATTTGGGACTGCAATAAGCTCTTATGCTACTCTAGGAGCAGTAGAAACCCAGTGTCAAGGATATTATTTGTTATCTTCTTTCAGAGGAATTTCATAGATTGATACTTCATTTCAGGACATGTGTGAGTGCATTTTGGAAAACTTGTTTTATGTGTCTTTTTATTGTTGGAATGATCATTCTGAGAGGTCTCTTAGATTGCTGCCATGGTACGATGTTAATGTGAGAGTTCTTGAAAGACTATTACCAATAATAGCCATAGTCATTTAGCGAGGCAGTGCCCTTTCCTGTGAATCCCAGAATGTGCACTGATTTACTTCACTGCTGCCTTACCAGGACAATACTTACTTTTGCCAAACAACTAAGATGCCTGATATGTAGCAGTTCATGAACACAGATTTCTTGACCTGAAGATTTTGCTTTCTGAAAGACAAGTTGAACTGGCTTGTCATCAAGAAGAGGAGAGGTCAAGAAAGAGGAAAAGAAGCCATAACTCTTTCTTTTGGAAAACTATGGAAAAGGGGGTTAAGAAAAGGAGCTTGACTGTTTCTTGTAGCATAAATTCTTTTTTCTGTGCTCCCCTATGGCAGATGAAATGTTCACACATAATGAGAAACAAGAGAATGGAGAAAATGTTCCATGTATAGTAAATTCAATAGGCACCATGTCTCTAGTGGATACATCACTATCTTCATTCCTTCCATGTGTGGGTGCACCCCAGTGCTTTCCCACTGGTAGCCCAAGTAGCCATACAGGCCCTGGACAGATGGTGAGATTACACCCCAACCAGTGGCAGAACAGACAGGGTGAGACTCAGGGTTAGAAGGTAAGAAAGAGAAGCATCAGTATTTCAGCCTGAACATGTCATTTTGTGCTCCTTTTCCCTGATGACTTCTCTGCCTTCTACAAACCTAAAAGTAGAGGATCTGGGGAAAAACACCTTGAGATCTGTGAGCTCAGATGATAGTCTGCAGCCCCAAGGCTCTGAGTTGGCTCTTTGTATTGTGCTAGCTGTGATGACACAAAATGTATGGGCAGTGCAGGGAACATGAGCTGAATTTTCACCTTAGGAGGAAAAGTACTAGTAGCGTATGAATTATATTGTGAATGGCATAACTAGCAGGTCCCAAATAGCATAAGAAACTGAATTTTGGACATGGCTTTTTAATTGGCATATCCTACTGACTACCTTAAGCATTGTAGGGCATCACTTTTCAGCTGTCCCAGTCCTTGTCCATGCTGCCTCCTTCACTCTTTTCTATTAGTGTGGGCACCAGCACTCCCAGAATGTCACGGGTGTCTTTTAGGCAATGAGTTCCTAAACATCACCACATCTGATTTGTATTTTAGTACTTTTTTTTTTTTGACTGAAGTGATAGATATGAGTTGAGTTTACACTTGTAAAAAGGCTTCTTAGAATAAAAGGTCTTTTTTAAGCTTTTAAGAAATCCAATTTTTAAAGATAGTAATCTTTTTCCCTTTCACACCTTGAAGATATTATAACAAAGATCCTATTACAAGATTAGATTACTTGAAGTGTCTCAGTCTAGAATCTGTGGGTTAAAGGGCTGCTGGCATCTACAGTAACACATTATCTTCCAGTATCGTAAATGTTGAAGCTACACTGATATACTGAAAAGGGCCAAAACACTGATCTGAACTCCAGCACATAATATGCACTATTATGTTGTCAGCCAGTCCCTATTGTAATTTCATCCCTGTGGAATTATGACCTTCCCAGCCAATGCCTTGGCACAATTAATGTATTACCATGGGCTGGGGCAGAACCCAACCGGCAGCTTGTTGAGTCCATCCTTTTTGAGAGGGGAGGGGGCCCAGGAATATAGTGGATGGGCCTGTGTGGAAGGGAACTCTGCTGCACCCATTGGCCTCAGGGAGCAGTTTACTATTATGGACTTATTCTGTGAGTTCAATTAATGGGGTCTGTGCTTAGGGCATCTTCCTGGCCTTTGCTACAGCTCAAATGCAATTTCAAGGGCCAGCAAAAATCTGCTGACCTCGTTTATGTTCCATTCAATAATGTTGTGTCTGATGGCCTTTAAACCCAAGTGCTTGTCTTTAAGTTTTATTGGTAATATCACAACTGAAAGAAGCAGTGTGGTCAACCCAACCAGCAGTTCCTGTGTTAAATTTGCTCCAGGTCAGTGGAGTTCAGAGGAAAAATCACTTCTCCAAAAATATATCATGAGAGTGGATTTCTTGCTTAGATTGGTAGTTTTGCCAATCTACAAGATGAATAGCTTTAACCTCTTTTTTATTTTTAGACCACAAAATGTGTACTCTTAAACCACAGTTTGTAGTCATAAAAGCTTTCATCCCTTCCCACTACAGGGAAGGGATGTTCTCTCTGTTTCATTTCAAAATCTTACAGCTTCCAGGTAGCCATTTGTTCTTAAAGATCACTTTACTTACACTGTGCATTTGATTCAGAGCACAGTCTTAGAATACATGTTATACATTGTAGAAGAAAGTTGATTTTCATCTTATTTTTAAGAAATCTTCCTGCCATGAATGTTATACTAACATTTGTGTAGTTCAAAGAATTTTAGTTTTGTATATGTTAATAAGTTTCCAAGGCTGTACAGCATTAACACAGAGAATAGGAAGAGTGGACACTATTTTTTCTTCTAGAAAAGCACAATGTCTATTGACATCTGTAACAATAGGAAACATATTTTGAGCAGGATAATAACAGCAAACAACAGTGAAAAAGCTATTACTAAAATGCACAGACTATATTTGGCATCTAAATCTATTAAAATCCTTAAGTGTAGACCAATGAGATGAGATAGATAGTACTGAAAAAAAAGTTAACTGTACTCACGCTTAGAGAGAGCACAGATCTAACTGTAACAGAACTGAGACCAATTAGTCATCTTTTAGTTTCTCATAAAACATGTTTTATAATATGTATGTAATATATAATTTTTTTTATATAAATATATAAAATACGAATATTAATAGGTGTGCTGAAAAAACAAACTTTTGTGTGATTATTAATGGAAACAAGGAAACTTGCTGAAAAAACTTCTCTGCATTTCATTTATTTGACCTCTTTTTTTACAGGTGAGGGGACTTTTTGTTAATTAGCACCTCAAATTAAAAAAAATGAGCAACCTTACCTGACTACTGCTTTATTATAATTCCTTTTAAAGAGCTAATGGTCTTTTTTTCTTTGCTATGATCTCCCAGACTTAGTTACCTGGTAGTGTCAACCTTTGCTACAAGTTACAGATTACACTGTTTACATTACAGAAAGTCAAACCCTTTGAGTTTTGACTCCCCAATGAGTATGTCACATTGGGACTAGTAGCCACTGCTCCTTTGTAAAACCAGAGATTAGGCTGCACTATATCTAGAACAAGTAAGTGGAGCAATCTGAAAGGAAGTCTGCTAATTTGTAGATGAGCTGGCTGCTCCATAGGCTGCTGTTGTAAGGCAGTGTGTAATGCAGTAGCCAGCATTTGTCTGAGAAATTTGGAATTGATGCTACTTACTCTCTTGGATATAATGTATTGTAAACCAGCTTTGCAAGAAAAATTTGCAAATATGAATTAAGTGATGGAATTTATTTGACAACTGAAAGTTATTGAAATTTTTTATTATAAAAAACTTTCTTTTGTTAAATAAATATTAGAATACTGCAGACTTGGTACTGTTGATTAGGCTCTGAAAAAAGATGTAAAAAAGTCCTTTAACTTCACACCTTTTTATTCCTAACTCAGTCGTGATGATCTTAAAAGAAAACATGATGCAAGAAAGGGATAAGTCTGAAAATTAACCTACTTTGGTGTTTGTGGTGTCCCTAGTGTCACTAAGAATATAGAGGTCTTATACAGGAAAAATCACTCCGTTCTAAATGTTTGAAGCACTGGCCCCATCCACATCACATAGTAGTATCATGTTAAATTTTGTAGTGATCCTCTAATCTGTAAGAAACCCGCTAGTGTTCTCAGGAACTGCTGTTGCTCCAAAACTGCTACTCAGTGCAGGTGAAAGGGATCTTTAATTTTAATAGACTATAGTGAACCTCATATTGATTTTTTTGAAAGCATGTTAGACTCCAGTGTGAAGTTCCCAGCTCCCGCTATTTTTCTTTGCTGAAGAGATGTTTTTCTAAGCCAACCCTCCAAACTTGCAAAAGAAAGAGCAAGGAATATACAATGACTGGTTCTGTTAGGAGGTTTTTAACTGAAGATTTTCCTTGTTGCACCCTATGGAAAAGCAACACTTCAAATGAGTTTGTTAGAAACTGTGTGTTTCAAGAGGAAAAGAATAACTTTTTCCAAAAGTGAATGTAAGAAGTAGCCTTCCACTCTTAGCTATGACTCCTGCGGGTGTTCTTTAAATCCTCCCTCTCAGATTTTGGCCTGTTGAATTAAATATAAACAAAGTGAAAAATACTGTTGACCTTTTTAAATGTAGTTGATTGAACCAACTAAGGTAATAAAGATTAGCCCCTTTATGGTGTCAACCTTTTTTATGACAGAATTATTTGGTGTTTTAAATGTTTCTACAATGAAGCACAGGATCATGAAGATATCCTTTGTAATGAAAATATGAATGCACAGATTGCTTCAAATTTCTACAGCATAATGGGGAAATAAGACGATAATAAGCTGGTTTTGGAAGACAGGCTTTAAAACTAAATTATCTTACCGAACAGGCATTGTCTTGAGGAAACCTGACACATTGCTGGCTACAAGATCACCTGAGACATCTGTGAGATGCAAGTCTCCTGGCTGGTATTTGGGTATTTGGTAAACATGTTTCTGATCATATCATTAGCGTCAGAACATGACATGCATATTTATTCTCTATTAGACCCTTCTGCTTTGGTAATCTCTTTGTGAAAAAACAGTTTAAAGACAGCTCAACTACTGCTGTGCCAATGATAGACGGAAAACCAGCCAAGCTGAAACAGTCTGCTATTCTACTTCTCTGCTACTCCGTATTCGCTGAAAGTTGAGGATCTAGGTGGATAAATAAAGGCTGGCAGGCAGAAAAAGCACGTGACATGGGAAACTGTTCTTGGACAGATGTCAAGAATGGGATTGACATTCTTAAAAATCATAAATCACTTGTGCTTCTTAAATGGCTGATGACTTCATGTGCTGTGACAAATGTTTGTTAACTGTAGTGAATATCTAAATATCTATATTGTATTGTAAACACCCTTGTTTGCATGGCAAACAGCTATTCTGCACAATTTTCATTGGGTGAGTAAACAACACAAGGCATAAATTAAGTGAAATCAGGCAATGATTTGGGTGTCAGGAATGTAAGTCCATAGCTGTGATTTTTTTTGTATTCATTCACTCCAGTAAGACTATTTCTTTGACCACCAGACAGACATAATTCCTGTCACAGGATTCCTCTGAAGTAACACATTTATGCAGGCTTGGTGCCAGAATAGTTACCACCCTATGTGAAATGCTGTCTTCTCTTCTGAATGTCCTTGAGCTGTATCAGCTTGCCCTATATGCTGCCTTCTCCTGATATGGGCTCTGATGACTGTCTTCCAGAAAATTTTGCAACAATATTTAAGGCTTTACTACTATCCGTCTCATTGCCCTGCTGCAGGGCAAATCTGGTGCAGAGGAGCATGCCTGTTATTTAGCTTTTCCCTTTCCCAGTACACACTTCAGTATAACCTGTTGATAATGATTCCCCTGAGGACTTCAGGGTTTTTTTTTTTTGGGCAGTAGTAATTCAATGAAGGAAGAAAATATTTGGGTTGCTGGAGATACACTAAATTGTGCCCTGAACAGTCAGGTTCTCATTTATTTGTCTCTTGACTTCTGTGCTCCTGGCTACTCTGCCTCAGAAGAACATATCTTGATCCCACCTAATCTGCTGCCTGTAGGTATAGCATGCTTTGGAGGAGAGACAAATGTGATTCTGAGGGTGGGTCTGGAACGGCTAAAAAGAGATATCCTACCTTGTAGTTCAGCATTGCAGTTACTGAGCTAAGCTGTAAGTGATCGACATCACCTCTTCTGCCTTAAAGCAATTCTGGCCTTTGAACCTTTTATAGGAGAGCCGGAGAGGGACTCCTTGTCAGAAAGTGTAGTGAAAGGACAAGGGGTAATGGTTTTATACTCAAAGAGGGGAGATTGAGATTAGTCATCAGAAAGAAATTCTTTACTGTGAGGGTAGTGAGGTACTGGAACAGGTTGCTCAGGGAAATTGTGGATGCTCCATCCCTGGAAGTGTTCAAGGCCAGGCTGGATGGGGCTTTGAGCAACCTGCTTTAGTGGGAGGTGTCCCAGCCCGTGGCAGGGGGGTTGGAACTTGATGATCTTTAATGTCCCTGCCAACTGTAACCATTCTGATTCTAACACTGTAACTTACCTAAAATAAAGATGTGAGGCAGTGAATTTCACAATGGTTTCAAAATGGTTTAAAAAACTTTATAACCCCTTGTAGAAAGTTACAGAATAGAAACTTGCTGCTGTTTTGATTTTGTTTGCTGTTCACACACACACAAATGCATATATACATATACATGTAGTAAATTCAGAAATCTTGCACCATTAATTACCTTCTTGTAAGTAATTAGACTGAAAAGAATTGAGGTTTACTTGACACTGTTAATTATTTGTTCTTCAAATTATCTGTAATTTTTTGGTGACATTTTTGGGTTTTAATTTCTTCTGTATAATGCAGAGCACAGAACAAGCGCAAAACTAGTGATACAGTTAGTTCTCTGGCATATATTCAAGGGATCTTCCAATAGAACAACCAGCAAGAATGGTTGCAAAAAAAGATAAATATGATTTAAGGATTTTCCATGCTTTCTCCACAATAAATGACACAGAGACATTGCAATTGTCTGAAAATGTAGTGGTGTATGTCTATTTGTTGAAGATCAGCATGTTAGTTATGAGCAATATGAGTCTGCAAAGAGTTTCTTTCCTCCATCTATGAGGCTGCAGGAAGTTGTCTTCAGTTACTTGTGATAAAGTTCTAGAGAACTGCCCTTTGACTTAAAAATAGTGCACTGTTGAATACATAATTCTGTATTAATTTAGTCAGTTTGCTAATAGCAAAATTTTGATATTCATAAATATCTAAAGGAGGTAAAATCAGATAATTTTAATTTAATTTATTCAGTATGTCCAACTTATTTCCTGAAGAAATGGTGCAAGCAGAATGATTTTTTGAGTAAAAGATACAATGATATATTAAAAATACTAGATGAACCTTACAATGTAACTAATGATTGAAATGTTCTTGTGTGCTGGTATGATATTATCAGCATTCAATACTGGCTTTTTCTGCAGAGGCAAAAGGAGAGATAGTAAGGTCAGAACAAGGATGTGCTGGAACTTTGCTTATATTGCTACTTCTAAGCGTTTATAACAAGGCTTCTGCTATCTCAGTTCGGCCACAGTCTGTAACATTTAAAACACAAAGATATTTAGTAATACACGTAAAATGAAATTTTTTCACCTAGAAACTATAATGGAACTAAAATATAATGCAGCTTTGGATTTCAGACTTTACTGCATAGTGGCAATAGTTTTTCTTCATAGATGATGAGTTCCTCTGTTGGGTGAATTTCTTCAGAGTTCACTGAAATATTTATTGAAACCTCTGTTGCTGTTGATCTTTTCTCCTAAGTAATGTCCAGTATCTCCACAAGCTAAACCTATAGAAGTTTGAAAGGTGCAGCAATTTAGAATCATCAGACAGTGTCAAACTGCAGACCACTGAGTGCACTCTATAAACCGAAATAAGTGGAGAAAAAAGAATTAGAGATACTGAAATGAAAATGAAATGCCTGTAACAGTATAAAGAGAGATAGATTAGATTCTCTTAAATATTCTGGATTTTTTAAATGCTGAAGTCTATAAATAGATATCATTAACAACTTTGCACTAAATGTGCTTTGAACATTTTCTGCAATACAAAACAAAACTATCATACATTTTTTTGGTGAAAGCAATACTGTCACTATCGGACGTTATTTCTCTCATTTGCATAAGTGTTACAGATATCTTAAAGAAATTAACTACTTTAGCAGACCAACCATATCCTGTACTTTCATGAAAACTGAATTATACATCAGGACAAAAGCAGTCACACAGTACAAAGCATTTTGTGAAAGCAAAGCAAACGTTTCTTACTGTATCCTATAATTTTCCAATAGCAGAAACAGGAAAAAGAGAACACTGTAAGCAATATATATTTGAATTTAAATTCCACTATAAAGCAGTCATAGTTTTCATTTCATCAGCAAGGTGGCATGGTAATAAGACACCCACATACATACATTCTGATACTGCTTAAAATGCCCCTTTTTTCATCTCAAACAGCTTCCTTAGAGAAGCACTTATGTTCTGCATCACACTCATTTATATAACTGGCATTTTAAAAAAAATATATTTTGCAGCCAGTCTGCAATGTCCTAGGTAATGGTAAACTGAGACATTTTTGTCACTGATAGGTTCAACAGCATTAAAGTTGAGATTGCCTTGCCTATCCACAGAGCCTCCAGCTCCCATCTGAGAGAGGTAAAGGGAATGCTTAAGGTCTTGTGTAACCCACAAAGAATTAGATTTCATGAGGCAGCTAAAATGACATTATACGTCTGTGTTGAGGCAACTGAATACCACCATCCCAATAGTGCCATAGCTCACAGAAACCTGATGGTCCTCAAAGTGACTTTATGGAAATATTTAAAAGCTGCTTTCATCAAAATATGAAAAACTCTGCAGTTCGTCAGAAACATTCTTTATCATTTAAAGCATTTATTTTTCCTGTAAGTGATCGATATGAACGTATCAGATCTAAAGAATTGGTCGAATGTGGTATTTTTGAAAGTTATAGTCTCTAACTTATTGTCAAAAAATTTATAATCCACAGTAAGGCTAACTAACTGTGCCACCTAGCAGGGATCCATCTATCTTGGCATTGCAGGACCTACCAGTTGTAATGCCAGTGGACTGTAAGCCCTTGAGTACCATCAGGGGAGCACACACACACACACACACACACACACAATTAGCACAGAATGCAGAAATGCTCTGTTTAACGGAATCGTAAGCTTGCTGAGACAGCCCGGGATCCTGCAGGACAATGACTCTGTGTTCCTGTGCATAACCAGGAACATTAAATGCCAAGTAAAGGACCTCTATGGGTACACGACTGGGTCTAAAGATGCTGTCAAAATTTGGCAATAAATTTTTTTTTTTAAAAAACCCAAGTCACTGTCATATTAGGGGGCTTTTGGTTCATTGTTCATATCTATCATTTTATAAAACACTGCATTCTCTTAGGAATTAATATTCCTAAACCTTTAAAACTGAGAGAATGGCTTGACCATAAGACGAAATGTAAAGCATCACATAAAAAAACCACAAAAATCATCGTACCTACCTTACACAGGCCTGTGAATGCTAATTGTCTACATTTTAACTAATCTGATATACCGTTTGTGCTATTACATCTCTTAAGACGGTACATCCATTAACCATTTTTGTTTCTCATTGCCATGTCTGCAGGTCACTTTATGGTGAAACTGCTTTCAAAGACAGTAGGTTAAGCACAGATGTTTTCATCAGTATAGAATCTGAAGAATAATGTATAGCACAGGTATCCCTGAAGCCTGTGTATTTCAATATCCTAATTCAGCCAATTCTGGTGATTGTGTTTTCAGGTGGCACCATGAGCATACTCACCCCTCACAAGCAGCTCCGTCTCATCTGACACGGTGTCTGCTGCGGTCTGGACCCTGCAGCCATATCTCCCGGCGTGCATCAGGAGGATGTTTCTGATCATCAAATCTGCAGAGGACGCTTGCTGAAACAGGAATGAAGTACCAGTTTAAAAGTCAGTAAATCTGTGTTGAAGGTAGTTCACAAGAGTATTTCGTACAGTGTGAGAAACTCATGATTGCAACTCTCTTCTTACATTTATTTGCCCTAATACCCTTTTTTGAGGATTATCAGAATAATGCATTTATTCAGTTATTAATAGGGATTAAAGAAGAGGATTTCAGGTTTTTAATAACTTTGACTTTACTTAAAGCACACTGTGCATATTTGCATGCTCAAAGAAAATTATTCCAAACTAGCACAAAGAAATTCATTAAGGAGATGAACAGAAATACTTTTGATGCAATCCTTGGTGTTGAAAAAGTCCTCTTGGAAATGAAAGGCTCTTTCTTCCTGTTCCTTTTCCATAAAATACAGTGACATTTGGAGTATGTCTCTCTATTGTAATGAAATTGAGATAACTTAAAAGATAATGTTGATTGATTTTTATTGACATAGGGGAAATTAATACTAAATGTGACTGAGGAAATATGAACAGATTCTCATTTTTACTCTTGAAAACTGTATATATTTAAATATGAAACCTGCAATCCCTGGATAAGTGTACCCTGAGAACCAGTTATATTTTCAGTATTTTCATAACTGAGATCTTTATCCTTCTCAATCATTCGCAAGTTATGAGCTCCCACTTTATAACCAATCGTCCATATGTGCATGACCTCGTGCTTTGAAGTATTAAATTTCTTGTCTGTTCCCATGTGTTATTTTCATCATCTGCTGTATTGGTAATATATCCAATTTTGTACCATACAATTGTAATTTGCATACTTTTATGTTTTATGCCAAGGCCATTAAAGATAAGATGAAATAGGATTGGTTCCAAGATCCAATCTTCTATAATTTAGCTTTTTTCTATCTAGGCAGAAAAAAAAATCCTTTTCAGGATCTTGGCACATCTTCTTTGGCCAATTGTCTCTTCATTTGCATTTTTGGGACAGAGCTTGTCCTAATCCATGTAGCATCAAGACAAAATCTTTACCAAAGGATATTCACATGCAAAGAAGAAAAAGAGAGGTGGGTCATCAAGGCTGCTTGACCAAAATGAATGTGGGCATGATCTATAGCTTAATAACCCCGAAGATCTAAGAGTGTGAATACAATGGTAATGTTTTGCCTTCTAAGGTGGCCTCATTAATGATGTTGCTAGAGGGAAGATACTCAGACCAGTCAGGCCATAATGCAATTCCTATATTCTTGTTCTGGTGCCTCAGAAATAGAGCAGTGGAAAAGAATATCTGAGTACTCTGCAGCTCTAAATGCAAAAAAAAGAGCACACACTCTTACAAGGAGTCAACTTCAGTATACACATTTTTTAAGTTCTCTAGTACAGCAGCATTTACTAGCCATTGAAACGTGGGTTGCTCAAGATCATTAGTGATTCTGGTACAAAGCCTTATCTATTAGAAGGATAAGACCAGATTCAGTCCACATTTGTCCTCTCTTGAGGGTAATTTACATTAAATGTGTGTTTTGTTGTTAAGTGGAAAAGCATAATGGATAGCAACTGCCTGGTTTGGCTGCTCAGGAGCTGTTAAAAATCTTGGCTGTCACTCTGACTTCCAGAGGGTTCATGACTATGTGAATCCTAATATTCTTATCAGGAAAAATATATGCATATAGAATTCACAGAACAATCTCAATTCTGAAAAAGAAGATTTAATTCTTTGCTGCCCAGCCTGGAAGAGGATTTCCTTCAGTTGCTACTAAAATGCATCAAAGCATAAGTTCTCTAATTGGAATACTAAATATCTCCATTGATCAAAACCAACCTTCACTTATAAGAAGACAAATACATTAATATGTATAAGTAAATAAAACAGAACTCTAGATTCAAAAACTGAAAGAAATTACATTTTTTAGATTAACAATGAATAATCATTTTCCATAAACTAAATGTATTTAAAAGATTTTACCTGCATTAATCAGATCTGGATCTACTTCATTTTCAAGTGGATAAGGACCCTGAGAACAACACAAACATATGTCAGCTTTATATTAAAATGTCTTTGAGATACAATTCATAACTGCTTTATTATATCTAATGCTCATTACTGAAAACAGATCATCACAGATACATATTTTTTTATCTTTAGCAGAATAACAACCCTGACAATACAACCCACAATTTCTGTCAACTAACATACTGATGGACTGATGGACATGTTGTTAGAAGCTGTAAAAATATAAAATAACCACAAAGTAAGGGATTTGTTTGGTTTGAGTGACAGACATTTTTCAGAAAAAGGTATGCAGGTGCAACTTAATAAAGTCATATGAGAGTGAAAATAACATTCACTTTAAGCTCTATTTAAAATTACGTTTGATAAAGCTTACAAGGCTTGGTCTTGCAAACTACTGAAGTTTCTGATTCCTTCCAGCAACACATGTACTTAAGAACATACTTAGCAAAGTAGTGCTATAATGCTGAAATGAACATTCCCTTTAAACCTTCCTTTCACTGCAGTGAGAATTTTATGATCATGCAATATGGTATATATTTGAATACAATTTCTAGTAAAATTATAATCAGGTTGGGGTGAGTAGAAAATAAACCCCATGCACTGCAAGGTAAATACACTGCAGTAGGTGAACAAGATATATTCTTACCAAACCCAGGACTCCATTTTCACTCTGTAAGTGAACAGTTATGTCTGGACTGATGAAGTTACTGGCCAACAGTGGGATTCCAATACCCAGATTAGCTGAAGATAATTGGTTAAGGCACAAACAGGAACATACTTACTGCAAACTAGGAAATTAAAAAAGTTATCATTGTACCATCATTAGATTAGAACTGTTCTCTTCACCAACACTTTCATTTTTAGTTAGATGCCCCATATTTGCAATTAATTATTTTGCCGTTTGGATTATCTAATTGGATTCTATCAAATGATTAAAAAACCCAAAGTGCAAAGCATTCAGCTGCTAACAAACTCTCCAGATATGCCTGGATAAAAACACCAGGTACGCACCCTATGCCTTAACGTACAATGTATTTCAATAGGCTGTCAATAAAATGAGAGAATCTCAGGTTGTGGGAAAGACAACGAGCATGGTAATTAACCTGTTTTAAACAAAGCAGTGTAGTTGTTACTGTAGT
>JAOXNG010000001.1:201665399-201676655 GCA_028566535.1 Scolopax minor
CAGCATAGAAAGATCTCTCATTGGGCCTAACGTGAGTTAGAACAGCCTGGTGTATCAGCAACCATGTGGTCCCAATATTATTAAATGCTGAAATTAGTGGTACTTAAATTTATTTGCCTACATCTAAATTTCAACTTTATTTAGTGTATGTTTTTAAAAGCTCCTTTTTATTCCACTAATTTTATGCTCTTCTGTGACAGGGTATATTTTTCTATAAGTGCAATATGCCAAAGAAAAATTTATATTCCTTGGTGTTCTGAATATTTCATATTAACCATTTAGCCAAGTATCAGAAGTATTTATAATTTTCCTTACGAACTTCTACTGTGTGGCATATAACATAGACTTAACTGAAGCTAAGGCTTAAAAACCAAACAAAACAAATAGGCTTAACAGACAACTTCTAATGATTTTAAGGAAAACTAAATGTAACCTTCAAGGCCAGCATCAGTTATGGACCTACTGCAACACTGAAGACACTCCTGGTCGTCATTAAGCAGTGAACAAATAATAATTATAAATCTATTTAAGTTATCAGTTATAACTAATGTTTCTCTCTAGGTCAACAAATTATTATATAGTTCATATTATGTTCCTGAGTGTCCCATTCATGAGGTTCTGGGCAGCTCAGCTGCTGAGTTCTGTGTCAATCTATTGTCCTCTGCTCCAGCATGGCATGTTATCTCAGGTCATAGTTGTGTCTGCAATTATCTAGTTAGGCTTGCCTGCAAGGTATTGCTTGAAGTAATTTTTCACGAGAACTGGTGCCATCTATATATAGCATTTCCTTTCCCCAAAGTCAAAAAGGCTCCAAGGAGCATGTAATATACATACTTCGCTCAATGAGAATCACTGTGTTGGATTTGTTTTTTGTGCCCGTTGCTTTAATGATGGGGTGAATGAATATTTATTCAGCCATCCCATATCCCCACAGAGAGGAAGTTGTGTGGATTTTTTCCTTTCCCTTTCATAAATCCCAAGAGGTTGTGAGTTGCTTTGCAGTAAAGTAACTTTTACATATGGTTCTTCAAGTGAAGAGAATTGCACTTATGCTTCCTGCGAGAGGGAGTTCATTAACTTGAGCCAGTTGCTAGGAAACCTCCCTCTTAATCTGTCCATTCATTTGCTGAGTTTTTATCTTTAAACCAAGGTGGTTCTCTTAGTATCCAACCTTTTTATTTTCAAGACTTTGCAGAAAAACAAGCTATAATCTGCCTACATTTGAAATGGAGCTCACAGTTACACTGAAGACCACATTTTTAACATCTAGTAAGTCTTTATCTTGCCTCTTCCATGGAAGAATTAAACATCCGTTTGGTTATTATACAATTTATCACATATGTTCAAACTAAAGAACTGTATGTGGAAAATATGTATGAAACCTAGGAACCTAAAA
Source organism: Scolopax minor (assembly GCA_028566535.1). Lineage (NCBI taxonomy): Eukaryota > Metazoa > Chordata > Aves > Charadriiformes > Scolopacidae > Scolopax > Scolopax minor. The sequence continues at coordinate 201,666,796 of JAOXNG010000001.1, forward strand.
TCATCCTCTTGTCATTATACAAACCCTAGCCTTCACTTAATCTGTTTCTAGTGCTGCTCATTTTCCATATTTTTCATTGTACTTCCCTTCCACACTCCAACTGCAGTTCTGCACGAATGTAACTGATTTATCTTGGGAAAAGGTACAAAAAGGCAAGGAAGTTCAAAATACTGGGTAGTCAATAGAGATGCTGTGGTGTCTCGCAGCTCTCTGCTTCTGCACTGCAAAGGTCTGGAGTCTAGAAAGGCTGCCTATTATTGTACCAAAGATTCAGGTTGGGAACTCAGCCTGGGCTGCATGCAGTGAAAATTGTCTCTCTGCTCGGGAAGACTATGTCTGAAAAGAGTAGTGAGATGATTATACATTATATGATTCAATGAAAGCTTAAATCAATGGGAAATAAGAGTGGGCAAACACTGACTGCCATTGCAGGAAAATTTTTATGACGAAAGCCTAAGGGGTATTTGAGTCATTTCTTTACTATGACTACAGGGGTTTACTGAGGCTTGCTGGCTGTCATCTAAATCTCTAGACAATGAGAGGTAAGGATGCTTTCCTACAAAGTGGTTTCTATACAGAAGAGAATGCTTGGGCGGTACAAAAAGCTTAAAAAGCACCTAAACATTTTGTAAGGTTGTATCCTTTATAACTGGAGAACAGTAAAACAAGGGACTATAATTAAATGGGACTGAGATTTGATTCTAAAGAAGACTGACCTGGTCTGTTAATGCTATCTTATTTAGCTTAAATGATTACTTAAAATATGTGGATGTTTTTACAGATCACACCCAAGTTAGGTGAATTCCTGACTCATACATGATTTGATTTAGTAAAATAGCTTTTATTAATGAAATTTAGTATGATTAGATTGAAAAATGATTTCACAGTTGAATTGTGATTGTTTGACATATTTTTGGTTTATTTTTTTTAATCTGAAGTAAATTAATGATCTTTCTGAATAACCTCATGGCAATGTTAGTTTTGTACCATCAACAGCAAGTGAAAAATAACAATACAATAAAGTTCTTTAAAATTATGCTGACTATTTATGTTTGCATTATGATAGATGGTTGGCTTCAAGCCAACTTCAGTTTATAATGTATTTCGGACTATGTAAGTGTCATTTCATGCAAATTCTCAGGTTTGAACATATGAAGAACTTTCCTGCTCATGATATTTACAAATTGCAAATAATTGATCTGTTAAAAAGCAGCAGATTTCTCTGTTGAGATAGTGATAAAGGAAATTTATATTCTGAGTTCTGTCTTTTACTCATATAACCACATTTGTAACAAATATGAAATTAATGTTACTGGCTTTGTTGTGATTAATGTTATGTGGTAGTATAATAATGGTAGTATAGTAGTATCCAGGTTGATGCAGGTTGACCGAGGGATACCTGAAAATACACAAGTTGCATTTTTCCCATCTGTAAGCAATAGAAAAGAAGGTGTTCAAGGTTTTCAGGCTTATGGATCCATGAGAAGTATCCAGGGGAGGTACAGACCCTTCCAGTGGCAGTATTTTTGAGCAGTTTGCATAGAGAAAGCAAGATTAATGAAAACAGTTGTTTTGGGTGAGCACTGGTGGTTTAGGGGTGGATGCCAGAGAGAGCTGGAGTGTTGGGAGTGGATAGGGAGGTCTTTAAAATGTAGCTTGACTTGCTGTAAATGAGTTTGATACATTTAACTGAAAGAAGGTAGAGACAGAGATGAAATTAAATGAGTACCAAATGTCAGGTAGTGTGTCATGTACTGAGGCAGTTTTGTGAAATCTAGGGGTTAAAGAAAACACAGAAGAAGTATTGAAAGAGAGAAGGAACGAGAAAAAAGATGGCATACGAAACGGCAAGATTCAGGACAGAGAGGTCCACTACATATTGCTAAATTTCTGTTCTGTATCTGAGTTGTTACTACCAGAAGAAAAACAGGAAGTAAAGACTGAACAATATGGGATACCTGTGCTCCTCTTTAAAAATGTAGAAAGCATGGAGCTACACATAGGATTTGAGTGTAAGAGTGCTGATAGTGCTGAATGAAGATGACAGAAATGAAAGCAAACCCCGTCTGAACCAAGTGTACCATATTGAGAAGATATCAAACCAGGAAGAATAAAGAGCAGCTATGTGTCTTTTTATTATTTCATTATTTCAGTAGTGTGCTGCATGAAGGACGTAGCAGCTGTAGGTGAGCAGAGATTTAATAAAAGGGTCCATAGATGATGGCACCCATAAACTCTAGCAAAAAAAAGCTACCTAGGTGAGAAATAAAAAAGTTAATGAGGAGAGAGAAAAAAAAAGAAAATGGAAAACTCTTCCTAGTGGCTGGCCAGAAAGAGTATTCTCTTCTTGAGGCTCTCTCCAGTGCAGTAGGTGGTGATAAGGAAGATGGGGAGGGTTATTGCTTGCCTTTTTTTTTCCCCATGTTTTTTAACATTTCTTCCGGACCTACTCAAACTTCCTATATATTAATATTGTTTGGAATACATTAGTTAAGAGCAATTGCTACATAGTGGTTGATTGTTAAGTTTCTGAGCTCGTAAATTGTTAGATAATGTTCATTAAGCATTTACATGTCTATTATCTACTTTGCTGCACTGTGGTTTGGTTTACAGAAGAATAGACAAAGGGGGGCAGGAGAGAGGGGTGAGTTTCAAGCCAGTGGGAGCTTCTTCCCATGAGACCTCACCATAACAACATGACTGAGTTCTGCCAGTGCAAGGCCAAGGGAACAAAATGAAATCAGCAGTGTAAGAACTACAGAGGAGAAATATTGCCAGGTAGGCTCTGGAAAAGACCCCACAACAGGTTGGGAGAAAGGTTGCAGAGCAGCAAGGGAAAAGGAGACAGCAGAGCTGCAATGGAAGGCCTTAGTTTTAGTAAGGCTGATATTGATCAGGTGTTCAAACAATCAGATATGCTGTTATAACCCAGATTAACACGCCGTTAAATGATCTACCAGTGACAAGTAAATAGGGGAAAGAACGGACTGTCATGAAATATCTTTTACATACCCTAAGTTTTGTCTCTTTAGAATGTTTCTAGTAAACAGGGGGAATACATAATACGTTAATAGAATAAACCATAAATTGTATGTGACTGTATTTCATGACTTTATTACTTTTTTAAAAATAGTATTTGGTATACAGGAATGTTAAGAGACTAGTGTTTTCCAAAATGCTCTGTTATCTCTTGTCTCCAAAGTAAAATTAAATAGAGGAGATGTTACTGATCATTTGTCTCCCTTACTCTATTCATATCCAAAGCCAGAAGCACTTGGGCACTGCAGCTTACGTACTTGCTTCACTCTAGAAAATATTCAGAATGTCCCATTCTAAAGCAGCGTGTGGGTATGCCTATCAATTTAGTTAGTTCACTTGGACTGTTTGTATTCTGGAAGCAATACATTGTAAAGCAGTCTTCACTGAGTTCAAATTTTGATTTGTAGCTACCAGTCATAAACCACACATTTATAAGAGTTTTGACCAGAAATACTTATTCCATTTTATACTCTCCCTAGTTTACAAGAAATTTTTGTTAGCAAAAGGCAAGATGAATTTTTTATTTTTAAACTGCTTCTGATCAGTTAAGTATTTAACTGTTGTAGCATGATAAATGGGCAAAATCTGGTAATGAGCATAGGGCTGAAATATCTGGAGATTTCAGTTGACAGTAATGACTGTGTTGAGCATCTTCCATGAGCAGGAAAGTATTGCAGCAAACAGTGAAACAAATTGACAGCAATGAGTTTGATACAGCGCATTACCATGAACAGAAATTCTCTGTGCATAGAGCATGTATCTTCTACAAGACTTTTGACAGCTATTGCTGTTTTCCTAAGTGTGGGGAGGAGGAAGGGTGTTAAATAAAATCCCTATTTAATTAGCCTTGTTTGGTTTTATGTCTAATAAAGAGGAAAGACACTATTATTAACAGCCTGCTATTTTTACTGATTCCATGTAGTGTAGAATTTAGTGCTGCTTATTTAGAAAAAGCCTTGGAAATGTTAATATTAACTTCTGATATATGATTAAAGTACTACAACAAACTAAATAGAGACTTGAGAATGTAAGGAAAGCTGCAGTCATGCTCTCTCACAGGTTCTAAGTTATCAGATCGAAGTCTTGAGTGCTAGACAGTACTTAATGTATTGCCTAATCTGTATCTACTGTTTTTTTCTAAGTAGATATCAATTTCTTTCCATGTGAACAAATGACCACTGTAAAATATAACATGACAAGTTGTGCTTATTGCTTCCCATGGTGGCAGTTTCAGTTAGGATCAAAGACCTAGAAGACCTAGAAGATATTGAGCTTAAATCACTTTCCTGAGTCTAAAAGGTACTTATGCAGGTCAACGTGACGGGCACTAAGAGGGATGCTGTTGCTTACCAGTCTGTGGATAACTACAATACATCACTTTGCTTGGCTGCCATAAAAACAGTATCAGCTTTTAAACACAGAGTTGTAATGATGGTAGCTGGATGAAAATCTACTTGCAAAACCAGGCATCTTGAGCTACAAAAGGGATATCTTTTGGACAAAATGAGGGTAAACATCTTAGAAAATTCTGAATAGAATTTTGAGCAGGTCTTCTGGATTTGCCACGAAGGACAGAAGATCAAAGCTACCCTGTTAAAAGCAAGCAGATCTGTAATTTCTGTGCTCAAGAGCTCACTGTGTTGCTAGAAATAAATCTTGGCAAATCAGACTTTCATGCAAAATTCTTTCTATTAACTATGCAGATTAAATGGTATTGAATTTTTTGGTAGACAAAATAAGACTTTTCTAATGCCAAAGGGTTTGGGGTATATCTAACCCTTAGCATTGTTGTTCTGCTACCAAGTGTACTGTGGAGTTATGCATAAACAATATTTGGGATGTTTTTCTCTCCTAGAGTACAATCTGCTGCTGTAACCCCAGTGGAGTTAATATTTACTTCATGCTCAGCTTTGTTCAGCTCAACACCCTTACCACACTTATCCTCTTGCCAGGTAAGTCCCTGAAGTACCTAAATTGCTATAGGAACCAAACCCTTGATAGGTAAGTACATAATAGCAAAATCATCTTCAATTTCTATAGAAATTAGTTCTCAGTATGAAAAATAGTCACACTTTTTTTTTTTTTTTTGTGTGTGTACAAAAGCTACAGGTATAATTTAAAACAAAAAAAGCAATATGTGTTATTAAAAGAAGTTTTTAATTTTCCTTTTAATTGCAATTACTAGGGAGCTTGTAATTTTAGCAAGTTGAAATTTATCTACAGCCCAAATAAATGTCACTTTGGTGATAATTTTTATAACATTGTTTTAAGCACCAGAATGTTTACCATTTTAGCACATGGGTCAGACACAGAGAAAGTGTGAGAAATGCAACTAATGGTGGGAGGTTGACAATTACAGAATCACAGAATTAGAGAATGATATGGGGTGGGAAGGGACCTCTGGAGATCATCTAGTCCAACCCCCCTGTCAAAGCACGTCCACCTAGAGCAGGTTGCACAGGAACATGGCCAGGTAGGTTTTGAATGTTTCTGGGGACAGAGACTCCACAACCTCCCTGGAAAGCCTGTTCCAGTGCTTTGCCACCCTCAAAGTGAAAAAATTCCTACTCATGTTTAGATGGAACTTCTTATATTCAAGTTTGTGCCTGTTACTTCTTATCCTGTCAAATTTAACCACAACTTTTGTTCAAGTTCCTTTTTATTGCATTCTTAAACCTATGTCTTTATTTAGCATTGTGTACCACTCCTTCGAAACAGGAGCTTACGTGATATGAGAAACACAAGAGTTTTATTTTATTTTGCTTTCCCCTAGTACCTTTAGGGTTAACCAAGGTCATGCTTTAGGGTTTAACAAAGTAAAGAAATATATTTTCATTCTCATGATTAATTTCACATGCTTATGTTGTTAACAGAAATGATATTGAAACAAAATTGTCAACATTCCACAAGAATAGTTAGGAAATTATAGAGTTTTGTTGTGTCATAACACAAGAAAATTGCTGTATTACCACAACTGTTACTTTTGAGTTTTGCATCTCTCAACTGACATTCATCTTAATTGTAGGACAATGCAAAAATCAAGATATGCCTTTTGGTGAATGGAGATCTAAAAATATTTTAACTACTACTTTCAAAAATGGAGAAGGTTGTGTCATATTATGTTTTCAACAGCATTCAGAAAATTTCAGTGAGGATTATCCTAGGAGCGTGAAGTTTTGGTATCTGTTCTGAAAAGGAGTGTTTCCCCATGCATCCTTCCTGTAATGTATTAATAGATATTTTCAGCCCTCTTCCAGTTGATCCAAGGCCACTCTTCCATTTTCATTTTAGAGTGTAAGCCAGACAAGAAATGTCTTGACATTTAAATGTGTTAGGAGTGCAAGTAAATGAGCGTGTCCTGACAAGCTTTTGTGTAAGCAATCTTGTAAAAGCAAATGAAGCTACTTCAGTCTTAAAATATCAGGGTCTGATGCTTCATTTTGTTATTTCTTTAGACTTGCATAGTGTTTCAATATTTAACAGTGACAAGGCAGGATCTAATTTTGTAATATTTTGCAAAGTATGCAATGCCTTCTTTTTTAGCCTGATTTTATTTTCTGATCAGCTGAACTTCGCTGTTTGTAAAAAAGTATTGAGCATTGACTCCATTTCAAGTGACTAATACTATTTTCACTTCGTAAAGTAGCAGTGACTCTTTAGCAACACAATCAGAAGGAAGTCATAAGCTTATATTGAAATAGCTGGTTAAATTTGCTAGGTTTTGGCAAAATTTTAGTCATGTCAGTACAATAAAAGGAAAAAGTAATTCCAGTGAGTTTTGCATGAATATTTGCTTGAAAATAGTCCCATGTGTCATCTACATAGTTCTCACTTTGAATGAGCCTTATTTCTATCAGTTTGAAGGCTTTCTCTGGTAAAAATGAAATTAATGAAGAATTCTTTTTGAAAGATATATAAAATCTTGTTTTAAAAAAAACCACATTAAATTACATTAAATTAGCTTTATTTTGATAGGAGAAAAGATTGGAAATTTCCTAGCCTGAGGATTTTTCCCAGTGATTAGAAATTTCCTTCATCATAGAATATTCTGAAATGATTCAAACTACTTTCTGTTCCCTCACTAAGATCATTAGATGCCTCACTAATAATAGGACGCATAAGTATACACATTCAATATCTTTTTGATAAAACTACTTGAAGTAATTCTAGTGACCTGCAGTTTGCACCTAGCTAACGTGTCTTTCCAATATCATTGAAACCAATTATCTTTCAATTTAGTCAGATTTTGGTAAATGAGAGGCTCATAAAAGCATGCAAATTTCTATCAGTTCATAGCACACAGAGACAAACGCATGGTCACTTACTGCCTTGATGCTTTCAAAGTGTCCACCTTCTTTTTCAAATTCAATTGGCTGCCCATTGAGTGTCCAATAGAAAGTGACATCTAGTGTACTGTCATGAAGGGCTTTGCAACTGAGGACGATACTTTCTCCAACTGTTAACTCTATCTTCTTGGGAGTCAGCTCTATTCTTGTAGGTTCTTGAAATATAGAAGGTTTAAAAAGATGGAGGTAGAAGTCTAGTTATAGAGCAAGGCCAAAATAACATGACTGCATTCTGCATAGTCTACTCAGAGCTTACATTTATTGTTTGCTTCAAATACATAGTGTCAAATATTGAAATACATTCATAATGCACACAAGACATGACGGTGGTGAACAGAAGATACAGCCAGAATCAATAAAGCAGGATCCTAAAAAATAATCTATAGGACTTCTGAGATGGATTAATTACTTAATTTTATTAGTCTCAGAAAAGGCTATTACTTTTTTTTTTTTTTTTAGATTGCAGCACCTGGAATCTTGTGATCGTGTGAAAATTGCAGTTTTGTGGCTTAAAATCAAAAAGCGTGTTTCCAGGCACACTAAACACAGGAAGAAGTTTGAAAAATGAAGCCAAAAGACTTGAACAAATGAAAAAAAATCATGTAAGATCATATAAGAATTCATCTGGAAAGTGAAAAACTGTATTTTAGAAATTAATTGCAACTCATTCATTTGTTTATTGTTACTGTTCAAAGGAATTACATTTCCTTAGGTTTTACATTGATACAGCTCCCACTTTAATTCTAAGATTTGTTCCCATACAGAAAGAGGTAAGGGTGAGTTCCCAAACCTTAAGTATGTTTAAAGGGATATTGGTTATTTTAGAATCATAGAATTATAGATCAACATCAACAACAAATCAGAAGGCTAACCTCAGCCTTACCCTATTTTGGAAAGAGGTAACTAGAGACATTGAAGCTGTATTTTTACTAGGACATAAATGCCTGATAGTGCATGATAAAGCCCTGCTGTGATACCCTTCCACCAGATATCAAGATGGTTGAAGTCCCCCATGAGGACCAGGGCTTATGAACCTCATCTGCTCAGTCTTCCCAGTCGGGTGGCCTGTAGCAGACCCCCACTGCAATATCCTCCCACTACCTGTCCCTGCCCTCCTTTAATTTTGACATGACTCTCAGTTAGCTCCTCATCCATCCTCAGGCAGAGCTCCATGACACAAGCTGGTCCTTGACACAGAGAGTGACACCCCTCCTTGTCTCCCCTGCCTGTTCTTCCTGAAGAACTTGTAGCCTTCTATTGCAACACTCCCATCCTATCATGTGTCCATGATGCCAATAAGATCATAGTACTGCAGTTGCGCTCACATCTCTAACTCCTCTTCTTTGTTCCCTATTGTATGTGCATTTGCATAGAGGCATTTAAGTTGGGGCCCTGAAGAAGCTGGCTTACTGGCTGGCATGCTGCTCTCCAGGTGCTTTCCTGCTGATCTGTGATCCTTCTCCAGGCTCTAGGCATCTATTACTGGTATTGGTATCATAGTGGTAGGATTGGGATAGATTGAGGTTCCCCTCCCCTGTCAACTCTAGTATAAAATCCTATTCATCTGATTGGTAAGCCTATGACCAAAGGTGCTCTTCTTCTTTGACAAGTGGACCTCGTCAGTCCCCAGTAGACCAGGTTTCTCAAAGTGAGTCCCATGGTCTAAGCAGCCAAACACCTGGCTGTGGCACCAGACCTGGAGCCATTTCTTGATTTGCCAGATTTGACTGGTCCTTTCAACCTCCTTCCATTTGACTGGGAACACTAATGAAAAAACTGCCTGTGCCTCAGAGTCCCTGACCACTGTTCCCAGGGCTCTGTAATTCTTCTTGATATTCCTCAGGCTGTTCCTGGCTGTATCACTAGTGTTCATATGAAACAGCAGCAGATAGTAGTCAGAGAACTGTATGAGGCTTGGTAGTGTCTTGGTGACGTCCATGGCACAAGCCTCGAGTAAGCAGCAGATCTCTATAGACATTGCCTCAGGTCAGCAAATGTGTGCTTCTGTACCTCTCAGAAGAGAGAAGTCTACTACTGTCACCCATTGCCTTTTCTTAGTTGTGCAGGTTGTTACTTGAGCAACAGATTGGGTTGCCTTTCTCAGGACCAGCACCTTTCCTGATGCAATGGGTCTTTCACAGAATCACAGAATGATATGGGGTTGGAAAGGACCTCTGGAGATCATCTAGTCCAACCCCCCTGACAAAGTAGGTCCTCCTAGAGCAGTTTGCACAGGAATGTGTCCAGTGGGTTTTGAATGTCTCCAGAGGTGGAGACCACCACCTCTCTGTGCAGCCTTTTCCGGTGCTCTGCCACCCTCAAAGTGAAGAAATTCCTCCTCATGTTTAGATGGAACTTGTTATGCTCAATGTGCCCATTTCCTCTTGTCATGTCACTGGGCACCACTGAAAAAAGACTGGCCCCTTCCTCTTGACACCCACCCTTTAAGTGTTTATAGGTGTTGATCAGATTCCC
>JAOXNG010000001.1:201702274-201730215 GCA_028566535.1 Scolopax minor
GCCTGAGATTCTTGTCCTGCTGTTGAAGAGATCAAAGCACATCAGAAAACTCTGACTGCCAGAACCCTTGAAATACAGGCCCAAACAGCAAGTGGGAGCTCTCTTGTTCCCTCACTCTCTTGCTAACAAGGACTCTCTTGCTAATAAGGGCTCTTGCTCTGTGATGCCTGCATCCCCTGCTTGCCTGCCTCTGCCTGGGTGCTGCTTCAGAGGTTCCCTGATCCATGAGGTATTGAGATTAAATTTGTTCTTTCTCCTTAATCGGTGGTTTTTGTCGTTGTTCCTGCGTCCTGCCTGCATTGGCTCACACAGGTATATTTTTCATAAAACTACCTTTTGGAGGAAAGAGAAATCAAATCATGTAGTGTTTTTGATAGAAAATCAAAGACAAGGACATTAGCCAGGTGGCCACGCTTATAGCTCCATTAATTCTTTCTTGAATGTCAGTTTAGTGCACATTCATTTTTGGCAAGCCAATTCATGCTGGAAAAATCTACATTCCAACAGTAGTCAGCTGACTGGACAGTTGAAGTAAAAAATTATAGGTGTTGAGCTAAATGTTTAATGACTTCATGAATCTCTACTATTTAATTCAGTCAAGTAATCTTTGCCCTGCATCTAGGCACTGTCACCATTGACAAAGCCATTGCAGAAGTCTGCCTGTGGTTTTAACTTTGCTACAATATAGTACTGTCCATGTGTCAAATGTGAGTAGATCATCATGCAAGATTTTGAGGAAGAAAGGTGAGAGGTAAAGTGTCCAAAGAGGTGGCTCCGATTTAGATGTTGCAAATACATGCCAAACTGATTTTTTAACCAATATTTTATGTCAATCCATTAAGAACCCAATTAATATCTCACTTCATATCATATAGGGTGGGAGAGAAAATGAGAAAAAAAACCCCTCCACTAAACCCAAAACTTTGTACCTTAGTCTCTCAGACTGATGTCTTACACAGCAATAAGTCCTACTCTGTCAAGTCAGTGGAGACGGTTTTGGTTGGCATCTAAGAGAATATAATCTACAGGAAATACAGTGAGCCACAGATAGCCAATAAAATATACTATCCAGGGAATTTTATTAGAAAGTTGTCAAAGTCTTGGCAGCTAACTCAGGTCTATCTTATTATTTTTCATATTCAGCAAATTAATAAAATTCCTAAATTCATATAGAGATTCAAGGAGCAAAGTATTAAGAATATTTTGCTTTGAGGTTAGGCACAAAATGAAAGGTACTTTTTTAACAATTAGGTTTGTAAACTCAATCAAAAAGCAAGTTTTTTGGTTCTAATCATGCTTGACCATAATGGTACTCATATTTCTGACATTTCTATAGCCCTGAGACTCTAGGAAAAGAGTGGGTTGGCTCTGCAGTCTTCTCTGGATGTCAAGGTACAGAAGATATAATAGGTATTAACAGTGAAGCCTCAATTCTGTCATTCTTAGCTCATGAAATTTTATTTTATATTCTATTTAAAAAGGTTGTTCGGGACTGTTGAATCAACAGCCGATATATTTTGTATCAGACTCAACATTGTGTTAAGTTTCTCTGTAGGTTCCAAAGCTGCTACTTCATGTTGAAGCTTGATTTCTAGATCTTCAGTGTAGGGCAGTTTAGAAACAGTATTTCCAACTAAATTCTAGCCACACTCAGAGGGACCTAATGACATTTCTCTGGCTCAAACAGTCTAGGCTTTTAAATTCTGTTTCCTTGAGCTTGGCTGCTTAAATTCTTATGGTCACTTAAATTCCTATCAGTGAGGCACAAAACTTATACTGCCAGTATGAGCTTCAGGGCTATGAAGTTTTTGAACTTCAGGCACAGGTTCATCCATTTGTTATGTAGATGAACCCTTGCTTTTGTTTTGTTTGGCCCTGTTAAACACAAGACTTGAGTGCTTCAGGTCTTCTGAAACTCTCGGTCTGAGTGTGCTGTTTAACATTTATTTTTCAGTTCAGTATTTTTCAAACCTTCTTTTGAGACCCTTCTACTGAGCTTGGTTCCTTTATGACCAATATTTTATTCTGTGATCATTTTTTATTTGCTTATCTAATTGCTTCCCTTGTTTCATTTAACTGTGGATGTGACTTAGGCTTTCAAATATAACCTAATGAATTCTATGACATAAAGCAAAATCTTTTATCATACATTGTTCATTTTGACCCCAATGTCTGCAGTACATTGGTTTGCTTTTTAATCTCTAAGATCCACATTCCTGTTAAGTGATGTAGCAAAAATCAGTGAAGAATATAGTAATTATCTTCATTTGAATGCATACACTAATGGCTGAAAATTTATTCTCATTCAATAGTAGCAAATGAGTATAGCTGACATTAAAACACTGCATTATTACATTAAATCTGTAATTTTTTGCAGAAACTCATTACATTCCTGTGCATTCCACCTAGAAGGTTTTGATTTATTATTTATGAATTTGATTCCTTCTTCAACATAAAATATTGAGAGTAGTTCTATAAGCCACGGAGGGAAAGAACTCATTTTCATCCAAGATGTATACAACAGTAAAAAAAAAAAAGGAAAGTAAAATAAAACAGTGGCAAAATGGCTTTTGCTCTGAGGGCTGAAAACATTCCTTATATCTCAGTGAGAACTTTGAAAAGAAACATATTTAGTTATTTTTACCTAGTCAGTAAATTATTAAATTGCTAAAACAGACTGACAGCTAAACGCATCATTTTTCAAGGTTTCTCTGTTTTCCCACTCCATTATCAAGGACATGGAGTGGATTTTAATGCTGTTTGTCATGCCTCAGAAACACAGAGATTGCCTGATGAATAAAATCAGAAGAATGACAGGTGCACAGAGTCGGACTTTCCAAAAGGTGTATGTACTTCATTTAGGAAGGATATCAGCTGCTCCCAAGGCTCAGATGACTGTAGTGGAATTTGTCTTTGATCCAAAGTAAAGAACTGAGAGGACTTAAAAGCAGCATGCTTCAGTGCTGTCTTGCTGTCTGAAACTGCCACTTGACTCCAGCTCCTCCACATTCACACTAATTGACAAAGATTGTGCAACATTTGACTGGCATCGCCCTTCCAGTCTACAAAGAAGATAACTGAACAGTGATTTCTGTTAAATACCTCCTGGTAAAAAAGTAAGGCACATTATGGAAAAAGAAGCTCTAACTCCTTTATAGTCTGTTCTATATATTGTGCCTAGCAGCTCCACCTCTGCTTTAACAAAATTAATTCATCTGCTTACAGAGATACAAAGGGGCAAGCCTTATAAAAGGATTAACGTAATCAAACAGAATTAAATTATGGACTTTGGTATTGCAACTAAGTAATTTCAAGGAAAACCAAAACCAGTTAAGACTGGATATAACAGCTCTAGGTTGTAACTTCCACTTCCGTCAGTACTGGTGTATGTGAGCCTCACTGGCTGCATCAGCTTAACAAGTAGTGAAGAACCAGCGAATGCTTTCAACCTCCATTTGTTTCTGAGGCTAATCCTTTTCCTAGTCTCATTGCCAACCTGAGGCCCATCATACCCATGCAGGCTGTCTGCCCCTGTGACACCAAGCTTTTGCATTATATGGCAAAATTGGTGTCACATATTGTCACACACTGTCAGTGGGTTCTGCATCAGTCACTACAGTTCTGAAAATAAACACCACTACTGCACGTTCAAACACTTTGGAAAGTGATGGCACATCTTTGGCTTTGCTCAAAGTAGAAGGAACTTAGTAGGCCCTGCCTGACCTTTCCCTCCTTTTCACACGCCTACAGCTCTGTGGTTGGTAGGGTACTACACTGACATCTCCTCATCTGCTCCATGCCAGAGAGCTACCAATCTAAACAGTACCAATTACATCAAAAGTAATTATGCACATAGGTAATTATGTAATTATTATAAAGGAGTTGCAATTTGAAAGAAACTTACAATAATTTCAATATCTATTGTTATAACAGATTTATTAGTATATATTGGAATTATTGGTATACATTTTGCCATGCAGTACTCAAGAATAACCCTCTCTAGTCACAGAAATCAGTAGCTTAATAACCCTTAATATACTTAGATCCAGGATTTCGCTTTCTATAACACATTTGCTTGCTCATTGCCTGAAACTTCCTTTCAGAAACATTTAAATAGAGTTTATAGGACTGTAATTTCAATTACAGTCATAAAATATTGAGACAAGATTGGTCTGAGAAAATATCTAATGCCAAAATCTATTATGAACTCTCTTCAGAATAAGAAATTAATAAGAATTTTCATTTTCATTGTATCACCTCTCATAATGCATTTCAAAAGACAAGCTCTTATGTCTAGAGCTCCTCAATTGCTTTCAGGTAATCTGAAAGTGATAAAATATAACATTAATGTGATTAATGCATGCACGTTTTCAACAAAACAATTAAAAATAGAGTATTAGTTAAAATTCATGGTAATTGCAAACCTTCATTAACATTGCACAGCTGAGGACATTAGATAAAAGTCTTAAGTATTGCTTGCTTTTCAGTCAAGCCACTGCTATTGAATATTTTGTAAATCGTAATTTATTATCATCTCACTGGATAGTTCCTAATGTCCTTAGATAACTTAAAATTTTAGTCTGGGCTGTTTTCCTGTGGTTTTTTTTTTTTTTTTTCTGTTAGATATAAGAACAGCAGAGGTGCTGGCTGTTGAAAAGTGCTATACAGTTATGGCAAAACAGAAATCTGAAATGGTTATTATTCCAAAGAAAACTGATAACAGAAAAACAGAAGCGATCTTGTTGCCACACTACTTTAGCATAATGAAAACTGTCAGAGCAGCATCTGTTGTGTTTTAGAGCTTGAGTGGAGAGACTTCCCTGCTACCTCTGATTGATACTGGAGATCCATCACTCAGTACAGAGCCTGAGCACAGTTAATGTATTTTACCTGCATTTTATCCCATCCTTAGCTGACAAGGGGTATGGGAAACAGAGCGACACGCAAACATGGTACAAAACTTGAAAGTGTACTCTGTGGTTTTTAGGGGTTTGTGTTCATTTGTCTCCTCTTCCCTAAGACAGCATGACTATTTAAGAAAAAGAAAATAGGACAATTAGATAATTTTGAATGGGCAGTTTAGCCCTAATCTGTTAATATCACTCACCAGTGCATAGTTCTCTCCTACACCATATGACAAGGTACAGTTTTATTTGTCTCTCCATTCTCATTTGGACAGCAACCATCTGTGGTGCTCTGTTACAGCCCTTAAAGAGGAGCTTGCTAGAGATGTTGGAAGTGCAAGCATTTCCCAGTCTTGAACAAAACAAGTCAAAATGTGGATAGTACTGCTGCTGCAGAATGCAGGCCTCCTCTGAAATCATGGTTAATTCTTTACTTACTTCTGAATTTCACCAGCTCTTTTTGGACTCCCTCAGGGTATTTAGCTAGAGAGAGTGGTAATTTTAATTTGACAGATCACATTTATGAGAATGACAATGGACTACTGCAAAAATTTTATGTTTTTACACTATATTGTTAAAAGAAAAATAATTTTTTGAAAGAATCTAGAAAAAATTGAAGCAACTAAAGAGTTAGTAAAAGCATTATCTATTGAAAAACTTAAGAGTTCCATATGCATTGTTATTTAAAAAGACTTATTTCATTAGTCTTTTTGGGGCAAGTGAATGCTATATCCCAAAGGGCTTCATAACCTAGAAGGGAAAGGGATTAAAAGTGCAAATAACATGAAGCTAAAGACAAACACATTAAAATTAGAAGAATACATTTCAAACTGTCAGAGAGATTAGTCGCTGGAAGAAAATCCCCAAAACTACCAAGGGAAGAGCCACTTCCCTATCTTTTTATGTGTTGGCATTAAACCTCAGTTCCTTTATAAAAGAAGACATACTATAGTTAAACATATTATTTAGCAGGGAATTAGGGGGATCTGAGGTGTAAAGCATTTCAGCCTAAATTATCTAGATGCCCATTACAGTTCTAACCTCTATAAAACTAAGAAATATTTAATTATTTTGTTATTTTTGGCTCTTCTCACTAGCATTGTCAAAGGAGCATATGTTTGGCTGCTATTAGATGCTACATTGCATGCAGCAACACACTTCATGACAGAAAAAACAGACCAATTAGTGTTATGGGGATATCATTCCAACTATGAAGCTTCTTGTTGGAAATGGATCATCTCCTGGACGTGATGTGAAGCATGTGAAAAGACAAGTTGCTTTTTTCATATTTCCATGAATGTGGAAGATCCCTCTTATCAGCCTATTGCCACCAGATTACAATATAGAATGCACCAAGCTATTGTAGAACCTGTCCTGAGAAATTGTAATTCCTTGCATCTGATAGTTGTTATCTGCCTGTGTAGTAAATAGATCCTTTGATATATTACAAAGTAGAGTACAATGAGACTTGTTCAATGTTTTGAATTGACAGAAAAACACATCTGGACAGAGCTGATAAAAGCTATTTATTCAATTTCTCTGTGCAGTAAATCACAATACAATACTCAATACAGTAACTATATTTGATGTCAGCATTTTAGCCTTCGTTCATAAATGTATAATTTGCTAAAATATGCTAATTTGGTCTATCTAATATTTGGTTATATTGAAAATCCAAATACACCTAATAAAAAAAATCCAAAAAGAAAATCATATTTGATAATGAACACAGCTATTTCACTACCACAAAATCATCAATAACAAAGCAGAAGGCTAACCTCAGCCTTATGTTAGTTTGGAATGAGATAACTAGAGACATTGGAGCTCTATTTATACAGGGACATTAATGTTTGATACTACATGATTGCATTTTCAGGTTTTCTGACTGAAAGAAGAATAATGTAGTTGTGCCTACTCCTTTTTCTTAAAGACATTGTGGAAGGTTCTTATGTTTAGGTAGTGAGAACATATACAGTATTTAAAGAGAAGGGAAGATACATTCAGGCTTTCATAGAATCATAGAATGGTTTGGGTTGGAAGGGACCTTAGAGATCGTCTAGTTCCAACTCCCTGCCATGGACAGGGACACCTCCCACTAGACCAGGTTGCTCAAAGCCCTGTCAAGACTTCCAGGGATGGTGTATCCACAACTTCCCTGGGCAACCTGTTCCAGTGTCTCACTACCCTCATAGTGAAGAAATTAATTACATGTATTTCATTCTCATCTCAGGGGAATCAACAATTTATTTTCTGAGTGAAACAAAAATGTGTATAGACAAGAGATGTAGTACCAGAAAACTATTTGTCTGAAAGTAGCCTTGTTAAATACCTTTTCTTTGTCTTTCAAAGGGTTTTAATGTTTTTTGAGTAAAATGGATAAAAAGAAAATACCCTAACCTTGTTGACAATCCAGGCCAATAAGAAGATATGTTCTTGCAAGTTACTGACATTGAAAAAAAAACAATCCCGCCTTTAAAAAAGACTGTATTTACTTGGCAAGAAGGATTACATTGATAAAAAATAGTTGGCAGCATTTTTGTTTTGTTCAACAAGGAACCTTAGACTATTGAGTAACTGAGATTTTTCAGGATACACGTCTTCTTTTCCAGTTATCATGGCATCCATTGTCTGGTACTATCCATCATGTGCTACATATGCCTTTTCTAAGAGCATATATCATTGCTATCGTGAGCAAAAATCATCACTAATACAGAAAGAAAAGCAGAAAGTATAAAGCAGAAGGCAAAGCTAGAACATATAGCACATACTGTGTTCTCAGTTGTTGACTTGAAAATAACTAGAAGATGAGGAAGAAGACACTAGGTTTTCTATTCTTTTAGGCTAAAACCTTACATAGTGATATCCCATTTGTACACAACTGGTTTTTTTAAGTGAATTAAAATCAACCTATGTATTAAAATACTGTCTTAATTTAATTGTAGGCAACATGCAGATAGGAGAAAATTAGTAAATCACTTAGCATTATCCCTTTTGAGGTAGCATGACTTCTATTGTAAACAGTGGTATGACCAGTATTGGTACCGTAGGATTTTTTTTTTTTGAAAAAACATAGAAACAATTAAAGTTTCCAACATTTATGGTACAGTTTCCATTTAACATGATTATAAAAACATCAGTTTGAATCATATTTTATCTATATACTGTGCTGAGATTTGTTTGCCAATGATACCAAACTGAGTCGGGAAGTGGATACTGTGGAAGGGAGAGCCAGCCTGCAGGAAGACCTGAATAGGCTGGAAGACTGGGCTAACAAGAACCTTATGAAGTCCAACAAGGACAACTGTAAAGTCTTGCACCTGGGAAAACATAGTCCAAGAGTGCAGCACAGGCTAGGATCTACCTGGCTGGGGAGCAGATCTGCGGAAAGCTCAATAAGAGTGAAGAGTGCGCTGCTGCAGCAAAATAAGACAACTGGATGCTGGGTTGCATCAACACCAGTGTAGATAAATCATTATCCCATCCTACTTAGCACTTGTCAGGCCACACCTGAAATACTGGGTTCAGACCTGGTCCTTGCTATACAAAAAAGATATGGGCAGGCTTGAAAGGATCCAGAGAAGGGCCACAAAGTGGATCAAAGGACTGTGAAATCTGCCATGAGGGGAGAATTGAGTTTGTTCAGTCTTGATAAAAGAACGCTTAGGGGAGACTTTATCACCATATTCCAGTATTTAAAGGGTGGCAACAAAGAAGGCAGACACTCCCTTTTTACAAGAAGTGACATGGAAAAGATGAGGGATAATGGGTACAAGTTATTATTGGGGACATTCAGATTGGACACAAGAGGAAAATTTTTCACAATGAGAACAAATAGCCGTTGGAATAATCTCCCCAGGGAATTGGTGAATTCACCAACATTGGTAAATTTAAGATTCACCATTGGCAACTTTTAAGATTTGTCTGGACAGGGTGCTGGTCTATCTTGTCTAAACCTTGCTTTTGCCAAGAAATGTTGGACCAGATGATCCTTGAGGTCCCTTCTAACCTCGTATTCTACGAGTCTATGTTTCTATGCTTTATGGCTTTTTAAAGGTAATTGTGATCAGTGCCCATTTAAAGCAGTCAGTGCATACTGTCAATTCTTTGCAAACAGCAAGAGCTATTAAAAAGTCTATTGCCTTTATGCATATTTGTATGCATGTTGTTTGTGACAAGAACTTACTCACAAATGCAAAATTTTCTCTTGATCATACATGACAGACTACAATGGGTTAGGATGATATTGAGCACTCCGTCTCTGTCACAGAACTGTGCCATTCAGAAGCAAAGTGTTTTTCTTAACACTTGAAAGCATTTTTTTTTGGCAGAGATTACTGAAATATCTGTACACTGTGAGAAAGGAAGAGGTAAAGTTCACAGATTTATTTGGCTTCTCTCACTATAAGCTGAAGTAAAGTATCAAATGCAGGAAGATTAGTGTAGTTTTCTCCATGTTTGTAAGAATAAGTCTTGTCTTGTCTATAGTCTTGCCACACAGGGAAAATACCCCATCAGTCAAAGTCACCAGGGGAGATAATGAAGCATGAGAAAACCATCCGGACAAAACTAAGACTTAACGTGCTCACTTGCCCTGAGAAATGTGCTGAAAGGGCAGCAGTGTGCTGCTCTGGAACATGCTGTTCCGTGGCCTTTTACTAGTGGATCAGAGGAAAAAAAAAATTGTTCATGTTATTTCCAAAATAGGAAATACAGGAAAAAATAATCATGAAAAAAACACATTGACTTTAACCATAACAAAATTGTACTTGGAAGGTAATGCCTGTGTTTGCCAACAATATAAGAAACAGAAAATGTAACGATTAGTGCCTAAAGAGTGCTGCTAATTAGAATGCCCAATTTTGTTTTCTTATAATGTTGTTGTAATAATTCATAGAAGTCCAGAGTCCACAAGCTACAAAAAGAGATTGTGTCATGTTTAGAAAATAAATGAGGGGACAGATTTGGGGCTAATATATTACCCATTTGTATTTACTCTGTTTACAGTTCCTGTTATAGCTTTGAGCATAGATAAAACCAGGCAGGAACAATCTCAGCATATTAACTCACAAATCAGGGCCAACAACACAGTCATTGAGCTATCATCAGAACAAAGCTATCAATTTCCTTGCTATCCCACATGATTTCAAGGTAGACAATTTTAAAATCTGCTCATATATATTCCCACAACAGTTTTAAAATAATTAGAAACAATCTTGTCTTAGTTCAGGAAAATAGGAATTTTCTGCCACCTATCCTGGTATAAGTTTGCATTAGAAACACTTGAATCACTTGAAAATAAATACCTTTAAGTAGAAAATAACCACTTTTAAAAATTTATTTTTTAAATTAGTGAAAAATATAAATTTTTAATAGTTCTTATCCATCTCATAATAACATAATGTCATAGTTCTTTTCATCAAATGTTTCATCTAATAGAGAATAAAACTAATCTGTTCTGTGCTGGGTAGCTGCAATTTCTTGTTTGCACTACATGTAGGGACAGTAGCCAATTCTGAAAACATGATCTGAAGACTGTTTATTCCATTGTGGCAATGTGAAGCCATACTTTTTTTTCCCAAAAATATTTGCTGTTGATTTTATTATTTATTGAAAAGTAATTTTCAAAAGTACATCAAAGTACTGTGACAACCAGTCACATGGTCAGTGTTTACTCCACTTTGATCAGGAGTGACTAGGACTAGTGACCTTCCAAGGTCCCTTGTAACCTGAATGAAACTCTGATTCTATGAATGATTCATCCTGAAATCCTCTGCAAAGTAAATTAGAAACATTATTCCCATTCCACTTGTCAAGATGAGGAATCAAAAGAGTTAAATGATTTAGGGTAATAGTAGTCCCTGTCAAAGTCAGGTTTTAGTCTCCAGAGTTCCTCTCTGTTGATTCAGAGAGACAAAAATACACACTGACCATTTAAGAATGTTTTATATTGAACCTGAAAAGAGTTTTCCTGATGTTTTCTCAGAAGTTTTGATCTCTACTGAACTAAAACTCTGGAATATGATACGATTGAACAAGAAGAAATCATAAAAGATTCTTGCAAGGTCAAGGTTCAAAAAAGATAATTGAAAATTTTGAGAGACAAGGAAACACTGTGATTTATCATCTTTACTTTGCTAGAGTTCTGTTCCTAAATTTAAATTGAATTTTGGTGGAAGAATCCCTAAAAGTAGTAGAAAGGTATATACCTCCTCCCCTCCATCATGAGATTATCAAACAGTCTCAGTGATTCCTGCCTTAGGAAAATGCTTTCAGACTGGCACAGGGCATTTCAGCAATACCTAATCTAGTGTATACCTGTTTTATTAACCTCTTCTCTTGTTTCAGTTTAAGAGTTTTTCTCTACTACCAGTGTAAAATAAATCTGGAGTAGAAGTAAAGGGGCATGGGATTGCCTGAAATATTTAGGTAGTTGTCATGTATCTGCTGTGTATTGCTCATTCACTACAAAAAAGAAATAAGAAATAATAAGAGAAAAAAAATCTTGATGGTATATACAAAAATGCATCTCGTAAATTGTAGTAGCAATAAAAAAAGCCCATTATTAGATGTATATAATTACTTATGTTTATATATAATTAAAATATGTATAAATCAAGATATAGATTTATTACATATACTTATTATATAAACATGACATAGTTTATAAATATATAGTATAGTATATATACACTACGTATATAAATAATATGTAACCGATAATAAATATCCCAGTACTTTCCCCAGAGCATAAAGAAAATATTCTTTATTATTAACATATATTTATTGCAGGTATTTCATGTTGCATGGATGTGAATTTCTTATCTTTAAAAGTTTTTTATGCAAATTAATGTTTGGCTTCCTGTATATACCATATAAGAGGAGATTGTCTGTAGTTTAAGGGTTAAGCTCTTCAGAAGACAGTTTTGTAGTGCTTCTAATTAGTTCTATATTTTTGGTTGTTCTCCTGAATGCAGTTGACAGAGGTAACAGATGATTTCTGCAATGTCCCACTTCAGTAACTGTTAAGTTGCTGATCTTACAGAGACCTTATCCTCATTACTCCAAATGGTGGTCACATTACATTTTTTGTACTAAAGATCAGTACTGTACAGCTCAACATCTTAGAAATAGTTCTATGCTCTTCTTATTAGGAAATTGGGGAAATCAAACATATTGAGCCTAAATCAGGTGACATAGGAAGGAGCTTGGGCATAATTGGAAGAAGACAGCAGTGCCACCAAAATATTCTCATTTTAACAAATACTAATTAAAGTCAAAAATATTATAAGCTGCAAGATAGTTTTTCTTTGATGTCCAGAAGCCTATGATTCTATGTTGATGAACTTGGCTCAGTACTTATGAAGAAAAACAACGTCCAAATTAGAATAAAAGTATTCAGAAACCTTAAATAAACATTTTTACACTCTGTTTCAGTCCATAGATATTCAATCCCCACTTAACTAGGATAATGGTTATGCAAATTTTTAGCAAAATTTTATCTTGTGGTTATATGCACAAAAAGAATAGAATATAAACAAAAAAGGATCTAAACTAACAACAAAATCCATTAATTTCATACTAAGGCATGTCTCCATATTCAAAGGAGAAGTTGAATATGATTGAAAGTAATGTAATAGCTGGATTGGAGTGAGGAAATTTATATCAGTGCCAAATCAAATACAGGTTGCAGGTGTCCAGAATTAATTAAAATAAACTGCTATAAATCAGGTATTAGCTTTGCCATGAGTGAATAAAAAAAGAAAGTTACAATAAAAAAGTTCATTTTTTTAATAGCAAAATGTTGAAAACTATCAGAAAATAAATGTCAGAAAGAAATTTGTATGTAGTTTGGAAGGGTTTTCATTCTAAAATCTGTTTGAAGGTTGCTTCTCAAGCAACTTGCTTCATTTTTAGAAAGATATTTATACCTAATGGCTTTGTTGTATCTTATGGTTATACGTTCTGTGTTTAAGATTATAGATAATACAGCCAGCAGGCATTAAAATAATAATTTATTAAAATAAATTCTTTATTGGATAGAGAGAAGCCTCAGTGCAGGTAAATAAATATTGATTTATATTTGCAAGTACATAGAAAAAAATTATATGTGAACAAATATTTAAGAATCCTAAATGTTAGAAACTCTCTCTATATATAAACCTGATACTATGTAAATATATATGACTATTTTCCAATATTATTCTTCTTTGTCATTAAAAATTTGTGAAATCATATCAAACAGACAGTTCAAAGGTCAAAAAAATACTATCCTATAAAAATCCCTACAAAACCACAGAAGTTCAATAACAAAAACTATGTGATGTGTTTTTCTCAGAAAAAGGATTCAACAAAGTCAAATTCTACATCCATAAAGTTCCAATGACAATGAAGTTGCCATGCATATGACAGAAATCACAGCAATGTTGTTTATACTATAATGGGAGTGTTTCCAAACTAAAAACATTAGTGAAATATATGTTTCCAGTGGTTCAAAGACCTGGCTGAACATCCAATACATCAGAGCCTTCCTTCTTCCTTTCTCTAAAGCTAAATTAAAACTTAAACTGTAACTAAAAAAAAGATAAAAGGAAAGCTGATAGAATTCTAGCAAGATGGGAGGAAAAAAAGATAGAAAAAGCAGAACTCTAGGCAACTGTATGCACTCTGGTATAAATACAGTAGGATAAAGAACATCATATTTGCAAGTGAATAAATCTGCTTCTGTAAGTTTGCAGATATGAAAGTGAAGGTCTACTTGAGTAATTGGTGCAGGAAAGTCACGACAATTTGGAATGCTCCTCAAATAGAAAGACCTTAGATCTGTGCCCAAGACTCTATATGGTTTTATTCTCACAGAAAACTGCATTTGGTGAGGAGGTCTTGAAGACGGGATTTGTCTTTGCGGCTAACTATGTGTCTGGTACTCTTTCCCTATGGTGAGCAGACAAAAATAAGCATATCAGGGGACAACTCACATCACTAGTCTTGGATGGGCTGAGCACATCACTCTGACCACCTCTTGCTTACCAAAAGACCAGATGACTAGCTTAGAAGAAGAACCCATCTTCAGGATTGTTAAATCCTGGTGTGACTCAAACCCTCAGTCTCTGCTGAGACAAGGAAAGTAAAACCTGTTTTTCCCAAAGTGGCATGTGAGGCAACACAATAGTCAGAGATGTGGCAGTTCCTGTCCTGAAAAAGTCGTACCCACAGGAGTTGTCTTGACCATTAAGCTCATGAGATTCCTGCTCAGTATAGCCATTCCTCCACAGACACTCTCCTGCAGCCTGGAGAGAGACAGAGGAGGATGCATAAAGAAGCTGCTGCTGCTGAACACTTGTGTAAAACACATGAAGATGCTCGAATCTTTATGATAGGGCCACACAACATCTGAATGAAAATCTGGGCTGACAGTGGATATCAAAATTAATCCAATGAACTTTCTGGTTTTCATAGACTTCTGGTTCTGATCCTTACTAGTATATAAATCAGAAAATGGAAAAAAAGAAAAAAAATGCATATAATATGTATGACTATACATATAGACAGTTTGCCTAGCATATTTGATTAAACCAATTGTTTTACTGTATTTTAGCCTTGATTTTACATTACTCCAGATGAGTATTCTGCCAATAAAAACTACCGGTTGTTTTTTTTTTTTTTTACATTCTGTCCTATTTAGTGAAATTTGTTCTTTTAATTGATAGTTTTTAGGAAGACAAAAGGGATATCTACTAGGCAGTCCAAGATAACTGAAGTGGAGAAAAACAAGAATTTGAAGAAGATGAGAGGAGGGAAATTTTTATTGTGTGCAGGAGGAGAGGGTTAGAAAAAAAGACACTGGAGTCAAGAAAAATGATCATGAAAGCCTCTCAAAACACAGTGTGGAAAATTAATGTGTTTCAAAATTAGTCTGTCTTTCTAGTCCAGAGAAGAGAAGGCTGAGGGGGGGTCTCATCAATGTTTATAAATACTTAAAGGGAGGGTGTCAAGAGGATGGGGCCAGTCTTTTTTCAGCAGTGCCCAGTGACAGGACAAGAGGAAATGGGCACAAACTTGAATGCAAGAAGTTCCATCTAAGCATGAGGAGGAACTCCTTCACTTTGAGGGTGGCAGAGCACTGGAACAGGCTCCCAGGGAGGTGGTGGAGTCTCCATCTCCCGCACAAGTTCCTGTGCAACCTTCTCCAGGTGGACGTACTTTGGCAGGGGTGTTGGACTGGATGATCTCCAGAAGTCCCTTCCAAACCGATAGCATTCTGTGATTCTGTGATTCGGTAAATTGCATGCTAGGATGGTGCAGGGATGATGCACGGATGGTACAAGTCTGTAAACTCCCTCTGGCTTTTCCTGTGTCATATGTTACACATACAGTCCCTTCTCCCTGACAGAAGAATCAATACATTTATTTGCCTACATTATCTTGAAGAGTAGAAGATGTGAGAAAAAAGCATTGTAAAAAGAGAGCTATAAGAGCAATGAGCTTCTTTAGTTACCTGTGCTACAAATCAAGAGCCCAGATTTTGAACTAGGTTTTCAAGTAACTTAGCTAAAAACACATACACTTGTAAAACAAGGTGATGACAGCTGAAAATGTGAGAAATATGTAAAAGGGATGAGAAAGGGAAGACTAACAACACTATAAACCGCCAACTAGTAGACAGTCTCACTGAATCAGTTTAGTGGAGACACAAAATAGTAGAAACCTTGTGACCGGGGACACGACTCCGGACAATCTGGGAGTTTGTGTACTGTAAAACATCTTGTGTTTCATTTGCTTCCAGGTTTCTGGTTTGAAAAAAGACACATTATATGACTCAATCCTGGGTACCCCACAGTCTGAGTTACAGCCTCATTTTTTTGCTTAGCTTGTTCCACACTGCTCCCATTCACACACCATCTGTTTCTCAGAGCGTAATGTGGCCTCAGATCTCATCCACCGTATCAAAGTTTCTTATTGTTTTTTAGAGGCCACACACACACAGAGGCAGATAGATAATAAACCTGCATCGTAGTTACAACCTACACCTGAAGATTTTAAATAAAATGTTGCAGGCTAAAACGACTGTTCTCATATATCACCATTAATGTGGTAAATGGCTCCCATGACCCTTTGCCTGTCTATAAATCACAAACTATGAAGATACACCAGGGTGATCAGATCAGTCAGTGGACGTTTAATTAAGTGCACAGCTTTTCGAGCTGCTATTTATAAAAAAAGCAGAAGTAATTTTTCTCCTGCATCAGAAAATTAGAATCTAGATGGAAGTTTACAAATTAGATTTAGATATATATTTCTGGATTATATGTTTAACCAAGAAATGCACTTACATTATCTCACTGTAATGGCACATATAAAATTGTACACTGTTTTACAGACAGTGCTTAGCATTTAAAGAGGATCTGACAAGAGCTTCAGCATGTGTCAGAGAAAATATTTCTATTGTTTTCATGTGTCATATTGAATATCAGTCTCACTAATACCACTAATAATACTTGAAAGTCTCTTATTATGCTGTGTTTGTGTCTCATGTCTAGCAATGTGTCCTGGGACAAACTGCCAGTGCCAGCTTTTCTACACAAAAAACATAAGCTTTTCATCTTGGCTTCTAGAATTTAAATAATGAATTGCATTTCTTCCACAAAGAATGAAACCTGCTTACACAAGCATCATTCATTGTACCAACTGGCATCTTCATTTGGAAATGGCATGTGTTTGAGCAGCGCCTAGCACAATGGATGCTAAGACAACATTCATATGAAGTGTACTGTTTGCACATTTTTGGCAGCTGAATTGTTATAACAAAAAATTTTGTTGGCAAAGAACAAATACAATTTTATTTGTTCCTTTCCATTCAATTTTCTGCCTTTGTTTGGATTATGAAATAGCCTTTTATGAAATTGTTGTTCTCAATTCAGATGTTAGTAGATGAAGTTAAAGGGCTATATATAGAGCAGTCAGGTGGATCCAATACCTCTTGGGTAAAAACTAATGAACCCATGAACTGATAAGCAAGGTGGCTGTTCAACATTCGTGATCCTCTGATTTTACTTGAATTCAATTTTTCACCTTCTTTGATCTTTCTTTCTTGTCTTTGAATAATTTGATAACACTTTGTCTGTCTGTCTATAGACCTGAGATAGAAATCCCTTGGGATAGTTTTAAATGCTAAAAATAATCTGCTTGGGTAATATTCAGTCAGACATTTCAATTCCTGCATAACATTTTGGGCTTAGCCTATGAATCTTTTAATGGGAAACTGATATTTCCTACAAAATGAAAAAGGTGTCAGTTTGCAGTGCTTTAACTGTTTCTCATTTTGGCCTTCTTTGATGGCAGTTCTTTGCTCACAGTCAGTTTACTGCTAAGATTGTGACAAGAGCAGTGGCTTGTAATTTGTCAAGACTCCTTGAGACTTCTTTTAGTTGCTTCAGTAAGTTTAATGCCTATCCACAGAGTCCCTTGTGTAGAATCCTTCCTATTGATCAAAATCCTCCACTTGCTAAGTGCAAAATCCAACTTAACAGTACATGGATAATAATGCCACAGAGCAATCTACCACAGAGCTCCACGGAGTGCTGTTAAGAACCTGGGGCATCAATATTCATTTTTTTCAGTCTCCCTGGTATGAGAATGTTAGCAGCTACACAGACCTTTCTAAGCTTCCAGAAGGTGCATTAAAAGCATGGCAGGTGTTTCTTTTTTCCTAGCAAGCTTTCAACATCATACTAAAGACCAATAAGACACAATCCAGAATAAGAAGTTCCTGTCCTTAACATTTAAGGAGAAAGGAAACTGCTTCTGCAGCCCAGAATCAAGAGCTTTAAAGCACAGTACATTTTCCTGAACTTTGTGTTCATTGAAGAGCCACTTCTTTTGTTGGATGAGCTATCCTTGATAAATTTCAACATTCTTTTTTCTCAACATACCTTTTCCTCCATTTTTTGCTGGAAATGTGTATTGTGGAAATGTGAATGCATACTTTGCCATTTGCAATATTATCTGTGAAATGCTTCACTAGCTTCTGTAACTAAACTGTTAATTTTGTACTATAAAGAAGGCTCAGTTAGTTCAATAGACTATAACAGTTTTGTCATTAAATATTTCTTTTTTAATTACTGATATAGATTTGATACTTCCCTGTACCCTAGGAAAGTATCTCCCTGATTTTCTTTTGGCTTTCACATAAAAGTCAAGCAGAATTTTTACATAACTATCTGTGCCCAGATTATCCTTCCCTTCAAATTCTTTTCCAGTCTACCGCCCAGTCACTCTCTGACCCAACCACTTCCCAGATGGAGTTGATGGGGCAGTCTGTCTGTCTGCAGCTTCCTTGCTGTAATGAGGTATGACCCTTTGTTACTGTGCTCAAAACATAGTGCAGGCTGGTTTAAGAACTACTGGGAAGCCCCAAAACAGAAAGAAATTTGTCAATGTTATATTCTTATAATGCTTAAGTACCAAAAATATTAGACATGATATTTAATAATAATAAAAAACTTCTCAGAGCTCATTTCTTTCAGTTTGATCAGTAAGGAAGTCTGTAAGTCTGAAACAGTTGGAGGAAGAATCAGATTTGGGTTTGGGCAGTCAGTTCTTTGAAATACTCATTTAATTTAATTAATTTAATTTAATTTAAATTTACTAGCAAACAAGCAAATGCTTCCTAAAATCACATCACAGTTGGAGACTAACGGATAACTAAATCAATAACTGATTCTTTTTTCAAGTTTTTTTTTCACTCTCTCGATCAGTCTGGATACAGGACCTGGGAGCAAAGGCAGCAGCTCAATGACTGGATTACAAAAGAAACCTTGGGACAGAAGAAACCTTGGGGCAGAAGAAACTCACTGGACAAAGAAAACTGATTTTTATTAAGTCACAGGTGCAAAAGTTATAAGGAATTTGTATCTCAAAAAAGGGATAATCTTGGTTGTGGGAAAGGGCTCCAGACATAAACTGGATAAACAAACAGTTTAAAAATTACCACAGAAATTGGAAAAGAGGCTATGATGGAGGGAAAAGGAAATATAAAGACAGGTAAAGTACATTTTATTACTCAATGAAAAACATATGAAGTATTGCACATCAAATTAAAGTAGAGAGAAAGAATAGCTGTTCGGGCCATTTGAAAAGAAGACAAAGTGAAGTCTCTGAAGTACAGGACTTTCTCACTTAATGTATTTAAATTCATGTTGAATAGAATGAATCAAATTATTAAAACAAGCGCTACTCTGAATAAAAGAGCATTCAGAGTATAGGAGATGATACCAATTTTATCATTTGGCTTTTCTCACCTGACCTCACATCACTGAAAAGTTAACCATATGTACTACTAAGGAACATGCCTGGCTCTGAAGAGAAACTCATTGTTCATGGGAAGAAAAGCAACTGAAGACTTTTCCTCTGGAAATGAAATCAGACAATACATTGATGTAAATATAAACATCTTTTATGTGTATTTACAAAACTGAACTGAAAATGGGAATAGGATTTCCTTTCTGCAGTAACCTGATGAGGAGTTACCATCAAGGTAGAGCTACCTACTGCTAAGCCATTTGTGCAATCAAGAATTTTGAGATTAAATGAATGAGAGGGCAAGAATATGGTGCTACAAGTTCAAGACTTTTGAATACAGGCAATGTGCTTTTTATATGTCCACAAAGCTCTGTGATCCATAGTACAGAAAATGCCACATAACTGTCATAAAAAACCAAGGGTCACAATAATTTCCATGTGTAAATTTAATCCCAATGACTTCAATGACTTGGTAGAAGTCTTTTTTTTTTTTTTAAATTTTATGTCTTATTTCATAAAATGATACTCCATTCCTAAAATCAAATTATCTACATTTAAAAAAACACACAAAAATCAACATACACTTACAAGAAAAAAGTAACAGACAGATAGGGGTTAAATTAAAATGGCCTAATTACAGAATTAAAAGTTACAAAATTTAGAATATGATCTACAAATAAACAGTGTTCCCAGTTTTATTAT
Source organism: Scolopax minor (assembly GCA_028566535.1). Taxonomy (NCBI): domain Eukaryota; kingdom Metazoa; phylum Chordata; class Aves; order Charadriiformes; family Scolopacidae; genus Scolopax; species Scolopax minor. Next base: position 201,722,179 of record JAOXNG010000001.1, read on the forward strand.
CTGACCTACACATTCTGTTTTACTACACAGGTCTCTACACTCTGTGGTCCTGTTGGAAGTATCGTTTCAATATTATGATTATGCAGTGACATTTTTTTCATTAATTTTTAGAACAAATTACATTCAACAGAACAGGAAACCCCTTGCTAAAGAATAAATGAATTTTAATAAACAAGGATTCATTTCCTGCTGTAGTTGCAAGTATTTCTTTTTATAGGATTTTGTATTAGACACAAGGGATTCTCTTTGATAAAAATCTGGATTATACTTTCTGGTATATGCTCTTATCTGAATGTGACATGAAAGTGCAGTTGAGCCATAATGCGGAAGTCAAACATCAAGCAGGAATCGTCTTAAAGGAAAAAGCACATGTGCTTAAATTCAACAGTCTGAATCATATGAGTCTTTTAATCTGACATTAGAGTTTAGAAACCACTGAGTATTAATGGAATATCAAAGAAGATGTACGATACTTCTGAGTGGGTATTCAGTGGACAACAAAGAACTATTGTATTGGCCTTGATCCTGAAATGGAGCACAGAATGAAAACCCCAAACAAAACACAACACTGCAACTACAATAATACTGTGTGCCTTGCATGCGAAAGTGAGGAAGTGTTGAAAGACAGATTCGAGACAAAATGAATCACCTCTAAGCAGAATATGATGAAAAAAACTTCAACTGGTATACCTTTGTGAATGCAGCATTTGAAGTGCTAGGAATTTCAAGTCCCCACAAATACTACTTTTCATCTGAAGGATATTTAGTACAGAGATAAAGTATATGGTGCTGTTTAGGGCTAATTGACATTAAACTTGAGAACTCACAACAAAAACCAACATCTCTGATATTATATAACCCAGGCAATGTAAACAGGGAGGGTCTGTTACTTCCCTTGTTTTCACCAAGAAAAAAAATTATTATAAATATATTAAAAGTATTATAATGCACATTACAAGGTCGGCAGAGCAAAATTAGTGCATGGTGTGCTCTGTGACACAGATTGTTCAGAGCTTACTGATGCATGAAATCAGAATGAGGAGCAATGCTAGAATGAGGAGATAGGCTGAGAAATATTCATCTGCAGCTACAGAGATGTCAGTCATAAAGTCTGAACTGTTTAGCATAATTTCTACTGAATCCACCTAAAGTCTAAGGTAAATTGAAGGTACGTTAATATTAATAACTTTTTTCAGCTTTATTTATTTGAAAGTTTGCTTATAATATAAATAATTTCAATTTCTGAGTTGTAAGAGATTCTATGTATGTCTGTGTTAAATAGCATGCTATTTTCAATACCTCTGTTAGCATCTTACAAACACACGGCTTTGGTACTCTGTTTTGCTTTTCTATTAGAACCTAGACTGTCTTCCATTTGTAAAGAAAATTAGAGTTACTCATTAAGGATTCTAAAAGAAGATTTTTAACATCCTAATTATGTTTATTATTTAGATTGTTAAAACAACCACAGTGGGGTTTGTGCTGCAGAGAAAATAAGAAGTCCTTCAAAGAAAAGCCCTGTTTCCTTCTGTTCAATGCCTTTAAAATCCAAAAGTGCTGCTCATCAAAAGGTATATTTGGTATACTTTGTGCAGAAAGGAAAATTTTGGGATGGAGAACATCTGGGCCCTGAATTTAACCACAAGTCACTGATTACTAAAGCATATAGGATGAGAGAAATCGAGGGTAATGCATGCCACTGTTGTTGCATTGCAGGGGTTTGAATCTTCACGTCCCACAATCTTGTTTCTCTCATCCATCAGCCTGCTGCAAAGCAGCCACCACTCTCTGCAAACCTCAGTCCAAGACAATATACTGCCTGATGCAAATTCAAGCTTCAGGTCAAACTTTTACTGAAGGTGGTAAACCCTCCCCAGCTCTGAGCTACTGCTCATTTTAGAGTAAAGGAATTTCTTTCCTCTCTTCACTGATGAAAGAATTGTGAAGCCTTAGCTTAGCTGGCAGAAGCTGGCTGTTATTGCTACAGGTTCCATCTTCTTTTGAGAGTTCTTTCTGCCATATTCTGGTGTCTTGCTATTGCTGGTGAGGGTTGTCTTCTGGAGACTTATGTTTCTATATCAGCTACCTAGAGGCTCCTGTTGGCTTTTTTTCTGGTTAGCATAATTTTGTGTTTTCTGTTGTCAGTTGCCTGCTGTCAAGAAGTGACCCAAGCACCTCTTCAGCTGGTGCTTGAGGGGCAGGTGTGTAACTGTCAGGCTGGAGTGCCACTAACAGAGATCTGGCAGCTGTTGGTGCTGCAGTGCGTGCAGACTGTGATACATAAGGGAGGACAGACAGGAGAGTTACAGGGTCTTCTCAGAGACCTTGAAAAGACAAAAGCTCAAGTTACATGAAACAAGAAATATCTCAACTAGAGACTACACTCAAAGGAACATCAGATGGAAACTCTCAAGATGGGGTAGCTGGAAAGGAAACAGCAGTCTCCTAGATCTTGCAATGGCGATCCTTTACACCTGTAGATCTGCAACTTCAGGACAGGCAAAGTGCCCTAGGATCAGCTAAGGACAAGGAAGACTTATCAGAGAAGGTATTAAAGACAGATGTCCCTGTACCAAGCATTTGTGTAAAGAGGAAAACATGAGTGATCATCACTAAGGTCTTCTTTGTGTGTGTTTGGTGAATGAATTGGTTGCACTGTCTGTTTCAAAACTCTGTAATCAGTGATATAAAATTCAGCTGGTGGCTGGCTATTAGTTGGCCTCTCTCATGGACTTTATAGAGGGGCCACAGCTGTTTACCGGTCTTATAAATGGCCTTTAAAATAACATGGAGTGCACTCAGCAGGTTCACAGATTATACCAGACTGAGAGGGTGGCAGATGTGCTACAGAGCAGGCCTGTTATTCAGATGAACCTCAACAGGTGGAGAAATGGTTTAAGACAGATGTCAGTATCTAAATTTCTAAACCTGTAAATAGCTTTGTGCACAAATACAGACTGAACATGTGTCATGGTTTCAGCCGAAATCACCGCAACCGAAACGACAGATGGCCCTTCCCATCCCACCCCCCAAAAAGAGGAGAAGAAGAGATAAGGTAATTCAAAATTTTAGTATTAACTAAACTAATTTAATGAAGAATTAATATAAAAATAAAAAAAGAAGAAAATAAAACAATGTATACAAAACCATAGATTCCATAGAATAAGAGGCAACAGAAACAAATTAGAATACCTGACTAAATATCAGGAAAAAATAAATACTGTGAAGGTGTCCAAATACTGGAACAAGTTGACCAGAGGTGTAGAGTCTCTGCCCATGGAGATAATCAAACCTGGACCAAACAAAGTCCCAAGAAATCTGATGCAGTTAGTCCTGCAGAGTGTTTGAATAGATGGTTTCTAGAAATCCTGTCCAATCTCAGTTATTCTATAACAGTCATGCTTCCTAGGAGCACTGCACTCTAACAGAGCAATACAAAAAAAAAGAAAAAGGGAAGGGAAAATAAAGAAAGAATCAATGAAAAAAAAAAGTGACATTTTGTTTATAATAAGTCTTCACTACCTGGCTCTTTATGGATACATATTTTGCTTTGGACTGATGACTATGAAAGACTTGGTTTTGGCATTGTTAGTAAACAATATAAGGATCTGTTCACACCAAAAATGTACCAGAGATGTACAAAAGCAATTTAAAAAAAAATTGCTGATAAAAAAGAGTAGAAAATAAAGGTGTTTCAAAGTCGTGTGTTACTGTATCAAGAAAATAGAAGTTGTCAATGAGTCAAAGAAATTTGTGGATGTTCAATTCAGGAGACAGATAGATAAGGAATTTTCAAGATAGGCTGAGATTATTTGTGGAATTGTTTGTGCCTTTTCTAGCCTATTTTTGCATTTTTTGGTGGGTGGAAAGCTATCTTTTGATTTTTGCTACACAAGAAGCTTTGAGGAGGATTAATTATTTTTTGGATTATGACAACTTTCCAGCCAAGCTGCAGAAAACCTTTTCATCTCTAATCTTAAAACCATGAAGAGTAAATGTTCCATGAGTGAAAGGGTTTCTTTAAAAAAACAAATATATATTTTCACTATCTATATGTCACTTGGCCTAGTAGTGACAAATGAGCTACACCAGAGGATGTTCTTGGGGTTTTGCAGCTGTTGTACATATGGAACAGTATATAAAATTTTGAAGAAGAATATGATATGAAATTGCAAAAATACAATGATAAAAATATAAGACTAATAAACAGTCATGAAAAAGTCAAAAGACAATGAGATTCCTTTAAATAGTGGTAGTTGTTCTTGCCAAAGAATCAGCAATGCATAGATTCAAGAATGCTGAAAGAGGTCGTTCCTACAAAAATAACAAAAAAAAGAGCAAGTGAAAGGTCTTTCTGCTCTATGGTTTGAGAACTTTGCAAAACTAAATTTTATGGAAGCTACAGCAAACAGCAGCTTCAGAAGGTGCCATAATTCTGTCATACCATATCACCTCATTATTTTGGTACATTAGCATGCCATTGCTTTCCAACAATATTAGACTATGTCATGAGTGGATTTTATGCATTGTGACCTAAAGTTACACATATGAAAACAGCATACTTTTCTCATAGGTCTTCTTGAGTTTTTAACCAGAAATTGTAAATTTTCGATTTTTAAGGATATTTCAACTTTAGAACAGTCAATTTAATGACACTGTGGTAAAATTTAAAATTTCCCAGATTTAGGCTTATTATGTCTGCTGTGAATATAGGCAAAGACATAAGAGCCAATGAGGATAACACAAAAAGCATATTAGTATTCAGTACAGAGACAACAGGCTAAGTCGGCAGGGAAGAAAAAGAGTATAGTATTACATTAGGTCCGGTGAAATGCTACAGATCTTAATGTTGGTGCTTGTTTTACTAAATATTTTTTAATATATGCCATAGAAATGGCATATTAATTAACTTTGAAGCTATTGGTTGCTAAAGTTTGAAAATAGAAATATTACAGAAATAATTTTTAGAAAGGATTTAGCAAAAAAAAAAGCAGAAGGAAAAGGCAAGGTTGAGGAATTGTTAGATGTCTTTTCAGATATTTGTATGGGAGCGCCCAGCCAAACTGGCTTCAACAGCCATGATTTTAGCAGTCCCTGTGCAGAAGATCTTTGTAATCTCCACACAGATCATGGATGCTTACAAGTAGAGCTAACAAAATATCGTTATTTTAATATTTATATAATAATAATTTATAATCTTAATATTAATATAACTTAAAATATAGTTTTATGCTTAAAAACTGAAAGATACACTCAAAATACATATTTCTATTTTGGAGTCTGACAAGATTTCTATATACAAACAATCTGGTTCATTGCACAAATTTCCCAAAATGCCTTGGGAAATTCTTTAACATTCTGTTTTTTCCTAATTTAAAATACAGGCTTTAAGCATTTTATTGCTATATGGTAACATGTCGCCCAGTGGCAGTAGTTATTGTTTACCTTTTTACTATTTCAGTGTGACTAATTCAGTCACATAATGCCCAGAGATTCTGGCTCTTACCTCTTCTGGCTGAGGTAAGACTTAAACATTTTTCCTCTATCAGGAAAATCAATAACCGTGTTCCTTCCATATATTGAACCCAGCTGTCACAGAACTGTTTCCATCTTGTTAAATGCTGTTAGCCTTTAAAACATGATGGTAGCCCACAAACAGCCTAGCAGGAATGGCTTTTGGCATGCACAAATTCCTAAAATGCCTAAGGACTACTTGGGGACAGATACTTGAAGCAGGTTAAAATCCAGCCAGGGACTAACTGCTTAATAGCATAGCTGATTGCATCCCAGTGCAGTCCAAGCAACATTACAAGGCAGCTCTTAATTTACTTGTATAGGTAAATCATCTGCCCTAACTGGTTTATAGCACATATAGGCCAGAAAATGTGAGACTTGCTTTGTGTCGTGTCATACTCCTCTCCTGTGAGCATTTGTCTTGGTCCTGGCCAGTCACTCCAGAAGGATTCTTCCTGGGCTGCTCTGGCACATGCATGTCTGCATCTGTGTGACCAATTGACAAGGGAAATGATACAGCACAAAAATAGCCCAGGTGAAAAAAAGGGGCAATGTTTCACCTGAATCAGATCCCTAAATATTTTCATTGTAAAGCAAGAGGACTAAGATGAAGGAAAGAAATTTCAGCAACTTAACCTTGTCACTGAAATCAGACCTGATTGCACCCATACCTACAGAAAAGCAAATCTCTTGCTTGAGGCCCATAAAGGAGGAAACATTTCAGCCATGGACTGTTTCTTTCCTCATGTTATCTTACAGAGAGTAAGTATTGTCCTGAATATAGAGAACATGAGGAAAAAGTAAGAATTGTTTAGGGACATGGCCAAAAACATTGTGTTGTCAAAACTGATGCTGTGTAATATGATCAATTAGTAAAACAATGCTGCTTTTGAACAAAGATCCTTTTTTGTGAAGGGATGATTTTACCATTTGTTTTTACTATTTAGTCAAGGTTATTATTGTTTCCTTTTTCTACTTCATAACCAGACTTCTAATTCCCATTATGAGCCTGCCTCAGCTAAATTAGACCATGATTTATGTAAAAATTGACAAGAAGTGACTTGTGGAACTCTCTCAGGAAGATAAGACATTCAGTCATGAAGTTTCTCTTCCTTAATGTCCTCAGCATTTTCTCTCTTCACTACTTTTGATCATTAAAGTGCCACTTGGGAATCTGGGAATCAGCTGGTGGCATGAAGTAAAGTATTTAAATTCCCAAGAATTTTAGATGAAGTTTCTATTAAGGACAAATTATGCTGAAAGTCATAATCTGAAGAGCCTTAAGCAAAGAAAAATCTTTAGGCAGCTGATGACTCGTCGTATTCTGCCTGTGTGATGCACAAACAGAAGTGTAACAACAGCACAGAGATGAATCATAGTTAGAATCTGAATTCATTAACTGTTTGCTCAACTGATAATTAGTTGAGTTGTGTAAGCAGGCACTCAAAGCATATACAACAGATCAAATATCTTGGGGTTGTTAGCAACTTAAAAGTTTGAGTTCTTCGGTTTTTTCTTTTCAGCAGGGCTATGGGACATATATACGGGATAGTTAAATTTCAGTAACAAAAAAATTCAAGAAATGTAATTGTATGGAAATACCAAAAAGCAAGGTCATATAAGGTGGGACTTGGATCCCTAAGTATTAATGTCTAATCCATAGGTGCCTGAAGAGGTCCAAAGCACCTACATGTGCTGGATGGATACTACAGACACTTGCACTCTGTTGACAAAGTTCCTTGTAAGGAACTGCACACCTGTTTTTTACACAATTAAATCCTATTTGAATTGAAAATTGTTGGAAAATTTTTTCAAACATCAACCAAATGTTTGAAAAATAGAATATTTTTCTAAAATTATGCGTATTTCAATGCACTATTACCTAAACATACTCTTCTGTATTAAAATTAAGCATGATGATAGGATTTTGGGGGTTTTTTTGATGTTATGTGATGGGATTTTTTTTTCTTTTTTAATTGGTTGGACTCGATAATCTCGAAGGTCCTTTCCAACCATAAAGATTCTGTGATTATGTGCTTATTTCCCTAAAAGGAGTCAGCAAGGGCCTAAATAGTTTTATAGCAGTCTATGAAGTACTAGAAAGTATTAGAAAGTATTGTCTTGAATACAATTCCTGTGAAGAAAGGCTGGGACAGTTCAGTTCAGATGAGACATTTAGCATCTTGTAGATAACAATTTCTTTGAATATAACCACAGAATTCATTTGGTAGCCTGTGGGAAATGCTATTTGTGAAACTAATTGAAACTCATGAGTGGCCGCTTTCTTTGGATATTTAACTGGGGACACAAAGTCAAATCTTCCAACTACTTAATTATCTGGTTTTTAATTCTGAAGATCTTTATTTATTACCAGGAAAAAAAATTGTGGTGTTTTCAACAAAAAGTGGAAGCATAGTAGAATCAATTATAGAATCAATCATAGAACCATTTCTGTTGAAAAAGACCCTTGGGATCATCCCAAGAATCTTCGCTGCGAAGTGTCTTTGTTACGCCATATGTTTG
>JAOXNG010000001.1:201741329-201755807 GCA_028566535.1 Scolopax minor
ACTCAGCTTGGTGTTATCTGCAGACTTACAAAATTATTCAATCTCCTTGTTCAGATCATTCATAAAGATATTAAAGAGGACTGGCCCTGGGGACACCACTTGTGACCGGCCTCCATCCATTCACCACCACTCTCACCTGGCCCTCACTCACCACCACCTGGCCCTCCAGCCAGGTTTTTTGTCCAGCGAAGAGTACTCATTACTTACACTTTACCCTGTTACTTGCAGAGAATTAATGGAGTTGAAAACTGATGAAAATATAACTGTTATTGTGCCTCTTACATTACCCCGCTGGTGCTTTGAAGAGAATGATTATGTACAAACCAAGTATAGTAAATAAGATAACAAAATATCAGGGGAATATGAAGACATCTGATTCAGCAAATACAACATTTCTCTGAGTTGGTATTATCTTTTTATACAGAAAAAAAAAAAGATACAAATAGCAGAATAACACTTTCTAAAAAAAAAAAAAGACAACATAATGGAGATTGCTTAGATTTAGGTTACACTGTTAAAGCATGTTGCACATATAGCTCAGAAGGTCTCATCTCCCAACTATTTCTGAACGACAGAGAATTAGTGATGAATGCAATTTTACAATGCTTGAGATGATTGAGGGTGGATATGCATAGAAAACCTGTCTGTACTTAACACTTCAGAAACTAACCCAGAAAACAGTCATTCCTAAAGTACTTTTCAGTACTTTCTTTAACTAACTGGCTTTATCTGAATGAGAGGAGAAGCATGCAACATACTGGTGACTTCTCATCTAATGTACCTGTGGCCAGAGAGGAACTCCATTTTTCAGCCAATGATATGTGGGCCTTGGCTTTCCAGTGGCTTTACATTCCCATCGGAGCTGATCTCCACTGTCTAACTGAGTATCATTAAGTTTCTCCACCCAATGTGGGAAGGCTGCAAGAAAAAAATACCATGCTATATACAAAGCATATAAACTGGTAAGTCTCTAGCTGATATGCAAAGACCTAATCAATTAAAGAGCTTAAATTATGACCTCTACGAAGCTTAGCATACTCTCAGACAGAAGAACATTGAAACAAACAACCAAAACTAAGAAAGTAATAAAATTAACAAAACTCTGTAATTTTCAAGGAAATGCTGTAATGGCACTAGGCAATGATCAGTAAAATGACCAGGAATAGAAATCTGCCTGATTTCATGAAGCCCCATGGACTAAATTATAGTACTATATGTTAATGCATTCATTATTACTGAATTTAAGAGTATTTTCTTAATACTAATTATAGAATATTTAGTAACATTTCAAGACATAAGCTATTCAAATTTTAGTAACGAGGTCAATCATCATAGACTGTTAAATTAAATTTTCTCAGTTTGCTAGGAAATCATGATTTATTCAGATAGGGGTGACTAGGCATTTAATAAGGTATTTAATGTATTTTTCTTAAAAGTTTTTGGCTTTAATTCAGATTTCAAGAGAGAAAATTCTTTTAATGTTTTTAAGCAAAGAAACTTTGAGATTTCCAGCATTCATTGGGAACACAAATTACACAGTAAGACAATGTTAAAACAGTCTTTCTTTAAAGGTAGACAGTTGTTAGGTATATATGTGATCATTAGTACTTAAATTCCATGCAATAATATTTTAAAAAGCAGAGAGTATATTTTTGCAGAGAAGTAGATTTTTAATGCAGCAGTGGATGAGATAGCTATATGTAGGATGCTATAATTTGGAAAACTTTATAAGTCTCAGTGAGGAACTGATTATTAATATGCAGAAATAAAAATATATGCTCAAAAGCCAGATTCTAGGTTTTCATACTGTAGCCATATCAATTTGTGCAGCAAAGAGGAAGAAAAATTAAATTAATTGACTTCATGATTTTAAAATGTTGGTGTATTGTGGTTTGTTTTTTTTTTAAATAGTAGAGAATAAGTAGCTGAAAGGCCTTCATTGCTAAAGGAATGTAAAATTCTTCTGCTTTGTGTGAATAGAAGTCTGGATCTGTCACAGCAAACTCTCTGCTTCAGACATCGGATAATTGATAACGTACTTAAACATGGGGAACTGAGTTTAAAAATAAATCTAGCTGGCATTTGACAGGTCACCAATCAAAGACGTGAGAAGATATGAACAGGCATGACAGGTGACTAACTGCTTCTAGCTTACATCTTGTGCATGGATGATAAAGAAAGTGAATGAGGTGTCTATCATTCCTAAGCAGAGAATAGTCTGCTTCAGAATCTGTCACCAGACAGTTGTCAGAAGCTGGAAATGTATCAGAAAAAGGAATCACCCATTTCCCTTTTAGTAAAGGAAAACAGAGATAAGATTGACCCAGCCTCACTCCCAAAACTCAAGACCAAAACATCTGCTCCCTCACTCTCCTTAGGGAGGCAATGCACGACCTGCTCCATATGTGCTCCACAGCGCTGAATCACTTGATTCTTAACTTATATCAAAAGATCCCATGAAATCCTCAGAAGCAGTTTGCAGGAGTCTCTGCTTACTAGTTGTCTACTAATTGTCCTAAGAATATAATTCTATTGTGTTGTATAGTTGACGCCGCTGTTTTCGAGTGTTTCGATATGCACAAAGGAAGCATGCTGAGAAACAATTGTTTCCTTTGAAAATGAGTATGCTAATATGATTTTGGAGCATATGACAGTTAAATGTGTAAATTAAAATTAATAAAAGTTAGCCAGTTGGTGCCATAAAATCATGCTATTTCAAAAAGGTGCTAAAATGTTCCTATTTATATCTCATTATTTTTATTATTTTACTGTTCTGAAAATTCCACTATGTGACCCATAGCATGTCTAGTCTTGTTTTTCTATGTTAAATTTGATCTCATCATGAACCAGAGCATTCAGGATTAAGGTGTACACCTGTTTACACTGAAATAACAGTGTCTCCCCAAGCCTGGCTGCAGAGGTTTTCTCAGTAAACAAGTGCTATTCCCTGCCCTCTGTCTCTGACTGTCTTGACAGCATAGTCACAGCATGTGTTTTCCTCTGTAACCAAAGACTTGCAAGTCAAGGGGTACGATTGATCAGTATTAACAAATTTGTTTCATTAATTGGGGTATTTCTACCCTATATTTTCTCCTCATAGCCCAAATGGCCTTTGGATTCATAACTTTCAAGGTATTGAGCTTGCCATCAGCCAAGGCAATGACTCAGATTCCCACCCCTCTGAGAACAAGGTAGCAAAGCAATAGGCAGATGTAGCAGGGATAGAGTATGATTGAGAGAAATATCACTTTTTAGCTTCCTTTCCTCGCTGTTACTTTGCCACAGAGGATTCCCTTTCTGCTCATTAGTGAGGGTCAGTCTTCATAGTATCATAACAGTTGTTCTTAAACCTTGTAGATAATTAAAAAAGTGAAATGTTTAACTGAATGGTCAACCTCTGACTCCATGTATCGTTTCTGTAAGAAAAATGTGTTGACATCATCTTGATATACATACAGGAAAAGAAAACTTTATTCCATAATTACACATGGTTAAATAGAAAATATAAATTCTAAGAAGCATTTAAACAGATTTCAAAAGTAACAGGTTCTTTTTTCTTTTTATAAATGTAACACTCATCTTGGAGCAAAATAGGTGTTTGCCTGTTTTTTATCTGTCCAGTGATGAAGTCTGGGGTGAATATAAGAATATGTTTTATTATTCAGTAGCCTTTATGGATACTTTGCCACAGCTTTATACAGTGCTCCTGAGATTTTAAAATCACCATCCAATCCTTGATTTATTTTATGCTGCATTTCTGCACCTGTTTATTCAAGGATGTCAAAATATTTTACAAACACAAATTGGCAATAAATCTTCAAGCTTACAGGAAAATTTTTATATCCTCTGTGCAAAAAAAAATTCAGATGCAGAAAACTCAGCCTACTTTCTAAAATTACCAAGCAACTTTTTGACTGAAAGGAATTTAAGGACAAAATTTTGCATAGAAAAATTACTTTGGATAGTGTTTTAAAATGTGAATAAGAACAGAGCTTTGGGTGAAAAAAAAATTTTTTTTGGACACAAGGCCAATTAGGAAGTATAAAGTACGGGAAGAATAGGTAGCTATCATAATGAGAAAGATAAGATTGTAAATTTTAAATGAAGCTGCAATTCTGACCACAAAAATATCTTTTCTCTAGGCAGTTTTACTCTACGTATATGGGGCTAACTTGTAATGGTAGCAATGGACTTTTTGACATACAGTTTTTATAAGGAAGTTATTAAAATATTTTTTAAAATTAGGATAGTCCGTTACACTGTGTTACAGAATATACCTGCCTCAGCTGCTTGGTGCACTCTGGGGTTACAGCAAACCTCTCCTGCTGTTGTGGAAACAGAGCTGCTTATGGGGCACTGCTGTGAGCAGGATCAAGGAACAGATCCAGCTGAAAGGAAGATGGCCAAAAAACTGTTTTGCAGTCTGATTCACACTATCACTCTCTACTGAATTAACACTAGTAAGTAGGTAACAAAAAGCAAACCCAAGAGATTAAGAGAGGAACAGGAATTACACAAACCAGTGATTACCATTGGGAAAACGCTTCTAGTCTGGATTTGTGGAGGAACTGTGATTACAAAAGATTATTGATCCTCAGCACAGGAAAGACTTGTTGGAGCAGGTCCAGAGAAGGACCACAAAAAATATAAGAGGGCTGGAACATCTGTCCTATGAAGAAAGGCTGAGAGTTGGGGTTATTCAGCTTGGAGATGAGATGACTCCCAGAAGAGTTTATTGTGGCCTTTCAGTACTTGAAGAATGCTTATAAGAAAGATGGGGACTGTTGTGATAGGACATGGTTTTAAACTAAAAGAGAGAAGATTTAAACTAGATATAAGGAAGAAATTTTATACAATGAAGGTGGTGAAATGCTGGAACAGGTTGCCCAGAGACATATTAGGCGCAACATCCCTGGAAACATCTAAGTTCAAGCTGGACGGGACTCTGAGCAACCTGATCTAATTTAAGATTTCCCTGCTCATTACAGGGGACCTTTAAAGGTCCCTTCCAGCCTGAACTGTTCTATGATTCTGTTCTATGTTTCCAAGAATCTATCCACCCAAATTTTAATATTTGTGCTCTCTTCTATTGATCACTTTGAGCCTGAATAAAATTTCATGGAAACTCATAGGATGAGCAGATCACTTAGCGAAAAATCACACCTCTCAAAATAAGTTGCAGTGCATATGAGGATGTCTTGCTTTATCAAAATTTTATATTTAATGCCTTTGTCACTTTTACAGCTGAGTTTTCACTAAATGCTGAGACTTCAACAATCTGAAGTTCACTTCCTGAACATCTGAAGCATCAGCTGCATCTGTCACTGGATTGGAGCACCAGGTAAGAAATGAAAAGTCACTAGTTTCTGATTAAATATGACCAGACAGGCAGACAGGGTGTCCTGGTCTTTCTCCAAAATACTCTATGGTAACCCAGATCAGATGCAACTGACAAGATGAAGAATATTCAAGCAGACAGCAAGCAAGTTCCTACAAACATGCAAATTGTGAGACTGCAGTATGACACAGCTGGTCCTACAGTCTGCTCTGAAATTTTACAAGAAACCCCTGGTAAGGCACAATGGCATACATCTGAATTTCTGAGCCAAAATAATCACTGTCTCCTGGAGGAATAAGTTGTCAGTGAAAAGACAATTAACTTAAAGGTAAATAATTAATGTTGACTGTTGTTATGAGTAAGAGGTACAGCAGGAAATGTTGTTTCAAGTATTGCCCCCAAATCCTGCTGTATCAGCCATCAGTGAAAGAAACTGAGCATTTTGTAAAGTAATATTTGTTTAAACTTTGCACTGCTAAACAGCTTCTTACTCAAACGCTCTTACACCCCTGGAAAGGGTTGTCAAGGTTTGTAGGCCAATGAGACACTAATGTTGTCTTTAGGCGCACTGAAGGTTGTGAGAGGCTCACTGGGGAATTTTTAATCTCAAGGCCAAGAAAAAGCACTAGTAGGGGGGTAGTAACAGTTTGCACTTCTTGTTCTGCTGTACTGGAGGTCGTTGCTGGTCTCCATCTGGAAGTACTCTGACCTCAGTCCCAGCCAATACAGATAGGTGAAATTCTGACTCAGATATGGTTTTGACCAACCTTCAAGATAATATACAAGTCTCACATATCTGTTAATCAGAGGAATGAGAAAATCTAAAGTGGACTTCCTTTCTGTTGTTCTAACATCATGGCAAAATTTGCCAACTAGCATAAATTTTACACTATCCATAAAGCCAGTGACTGACAAATTCATATTTCTATCTGGACAATGAATAAAACTGGCATAGAAAATGTCTTCTATGGACTCAGAGCTTTAACTACCATCTTGATTTCTGCTCAAAACAAAAGTATGTCCAGGCTAATGAGAAAAGCCGAGTTGTGTACAACACTATGTCATGTTTCTGTGGGTTTGTGTCACAGGTCTGCAGGTTGCTCTTGAGGAATTAATTTCATTTGCTAACATCTTTGTTTCTCTCTTGGGGAGTAACTTTTATATGCCTTTAACTCTAAAAGGGGAAGGCAGAGGTAAGCGTAACTTGTTTATAAGTTGTTTTGACATGCATCTAGTAGTTTCACATCTCTAAGAAATAGCCAGTAAGTGTACAAGCTAGGGACATGTTATAACTCAAATTAATTTTTTTAAAATTTCAGACATTTAAAGAAATGTTGTTGAAAAAGACCAGGAATGCTGCTAAATGCCCCTGGCCCCTAGGTCTCTGGCAGGAGCTGCTATACTTTCATAGAAGTAGTTGGCAGTAAGAATTTGTAATACTGGAGAAATATCACTGGGGTATTGGCAAAGTAGGATGCCTTGAGTAGTTTCTAGGCTTTGACTGCTGTTTTCAGTAAAAGCATTACAATCACAGAACCATAGAATTATAGAATCATTTAGGTTGGAAAAGACTTTTAAGATTATCAAGTCCAACTGTAAACTTAGCACTACCGAGTCCACCACTAAA
This sequence comes from Scolopax minor, assembly GCA_028566535.1. Taxonomy (NCBI): domain Eukaryota; kingdom Metazoa; phylum Chordata; class Aves; order Charadriiformes; family Scolopacidae; genus Scolopax; species Scolopax minor. The sequence continues at coordinate 201,748,295 of JAOXNG010000001.1, forward strand.
TCATGACCCTAAGTGTCACATCGACATTTTGTAGTATCTCCAGAGTTGGTGACTCAATCACTTCCCTGGGCAGCCTGTTCCAATTCTTGATAACCCTTTTGGTGAAGAAATTTTTCCTCATATCCAATTTAAACCACTCCTAGCATAACTTAAGGCCATTTCCTCTTGTACTATCACTTGTTACTGGAGAGAAGCAACTGACCCTCAACTCTCTACAACCTTCTTTCAGGTAGTTGTAGAGAGCAGTAAGATCTCTTCTCAGACTCCTTTTCTCCAGGTTAAACAACCCCAGTTCTCTCAGCCATTCCTCATCTAATTTGTTCTCCAGACCCTTCACCAATTTCATTGTCCTTCTTTTATAAAGCCTTTGCAACACATGCACTACGGTTGGTATGTCCTAAACAAAAGGTACAAGCTACCACTTTTCCTATCACAAGATTTTTCCAGCATATGCAGAAAAAAAGCAACCTGGAAGACAAAAAGTTGCTCTTGGCTCTAGATGGATGAGAATGAAAAGTCAGGCGAGAAGCATCATCCAGAGATATGCTGATACTCACTAAAAATAACGGAGCTAAGATAAAGACATTGGAAAGCTGGAGAAGACAGGAAAATTGATTACATACATGGAAATATTGACATGTGGAAAATAAACGAAATATAAGATGCCAGGCTACGGTTATTTGAAGAAAGTGTATAACTAAGACAAAGAACTGTGTATAGTTAGTAATGGGGAGAAAGCACTAGGAGCCATGGGCTGAAATCAATAAAAAATAAAATTGATTAAGAGGGACTCCTTCTTAAAGGCATCTATTAGCCAGAGGACCTGTCTAAACTGCAGCAGTCGGAATTCCAGTGACACTGATATTTGAAGACATGAAAGAATTCAGTCTGAAAGATTCGTTGCATGATCTTCAGCAATAAACCTTTCCTGCTAAGTATTTGAGGTTGTAGATGGAATGATACCAAGTGATATAACTTGAATTGATAAGAAGTAAGTGGGACTCAAACTTGCATCCAATATAAGGAAAACTTTGACTGGTAAATATTCAGGGCATATTTGAGTTTTCGTTTCTAGCCTCTAGGATGCAACAACAATATCTAAAAGTAATTATTTTAACTAAATATTTTTAAATTTTGGGTTGTGTTTTTTCTTTCCAATGTGATCCATAATTGAATCTTTTTTTGTTTTCTCAACAACAAAAAGACTAATTCTTGAGAAAAATTTGTCAGCACCTTCTGAAAATTAGAACCTTCAGAAATTGTGCATACCTAGATTGAGAATTTTTTACAAAACCAAAAGCACTTATACAGCTCTGATTCCTGTACAAAGAATTTGATAAAACCCAGGCATGGAAAGGGTGAAACATTAATAAAACCATGCTAAAAATCCTAAGATGTTGCTAAGGTTTTCTGATATATTTGTCATGCTTAAGTTACATGTCATTGTTATATATCATATCAGGAGAAAAATCATAATCTTTTAAAATTATACCAATACCCTTTAAACTTCCCGCCTCAAATCCATAAACATTAAACATGAAATTGCATTTAAGTCAGTTCTTTGAGGGAGTCAACTTTATTTGTATTTCAGACTTTAATACATTCCAAGGAATAAAAATGAATAGCTTAATTCAATAGTAATTGTATTTCAGAAGAAAGATATTTCCTTTCTACTGGACCTTAGCATCCTTCATATGTAGCTAAAGCCTTAAGTGTAGACAAAGCATCACTGAATAATACTGTGTGCAGTCACACTTACTGTACACTTGTAGTTGTCCTCTGAAGACATTTCTTCCACGAGAGTTTTCAGCCTTACATTCGTACATCCCTGCATCCTCTAGTTGCACATTAGGTATTTCAAGCACAGCTTGGGATTTTCTCAGGCGGGCTTTACTCGGATTATGACCATTAACTTTCCTCCAAGAGATTGTTGGAACAGGGCTGAAATATTTAGTAAAATTACTGTTAGCACTCTTCCTCTGTTAAGAATATAGATTCTGTTATCTGATAGTTCAAACACTTAATAATCTAAGTAGCAACAAAATATAACCACAATTAAGGTTCATATAATGTTTTATATACCTCACTTGCCGTAGGGAATCCTTAATAAATGGTTTCTAAACAGAATGTGTCTTTCAACCACAAGGGAAGCCAAGTTTTTATTGAGATCAAGTAAATAACTTGAAATACTCTAGAGCTTCTTTAGCACTCTATGCTTTGTTCCTGAACACTTTAACTCAATAGGTAAAAGAAAATAACAACTTAAAAATCTGGATGAATTTAGCAAATTCTAACGCTTCCCAGTTTTCCTGCTATGAAACTGCCATTCAGGAGATCAGTGATACGGTCATCCAGGTGGAGGATTTCAGTACCAATGTATCTTGCATAGATTAAGTTGACCAAAGTCTTGGGGTCTTTTCTGTTGAGATATTCTTTAAGTTACAAAACTGATTGTGTAAGAAATATGTATTAATGGCATTAGTGCTTCTGACTCACAGCATTCTGACTATTCCACACAGGTCTATGAGGAAACTGTCATTTACATTCACTCTGAGGGAAGAAATGGATTACATAGTGTTTGCACTTATTCAATTTTCTTTTTAGCCCAAACACTCATCAGTCATTGTGCACCCATTGGGCCTTTTGGTACAGACAAACATTTGCCTAAATAGAGCAGTGGACACTTAAGGGAGGAGAAAAAGAAAACCAAACAAAACAAAACTGTAGTTATAAAATGTTTGTGACCTAAAAACTAGGCTGCTTCAGATATTCCAAAAGAAGCTTGGAGGACAAAACCATAACTGTTACCTGCTGATATATTTTCAAATAATATTTTTTATTTATTTGAATCGCTTTCAAGTTTAAGCTTAGATACAAACATAGTTGAATCTTGTGGCAGTTAGATGGGGAAAAGGACTTCATAGCATAGATTCAAATTCAAAGCTTCTGTTAATTTCTGCCACCATTGCTAGCTTCTTCTTGTTGTAACAATATGAAGTTACATTAAAAACAACACCTTTCCCTCAGTATTTTAGAGCATCCAATTTAAGCCACAAAAAATACAGACATAGTAACTAACCATCCATGAGTTATGGTATGGTAAAATTCTAGCTATTCAGCCAGTGAAAATCAGGCTGTGAGTTACTGCAGTCGTACTCAAACTTCCAGATACAATGCTCCAAATTTTAGTATTTCATAAAGACTCAGAAAATTCCTAGACTTGTAGTTGGAAGTCAGAAGGTTTCTCTAATCTTATCTCCTGAATGTCACAAATCACTAAATTTCTTTGAACATAATTACCTTCACCAAGCCAATATATAGTCCTATATGGAATGATATCCACTATTTATTTGAATATATCAACAAGAGAAAAATCATTATTTCCCTTATCACTTTGCTGCACTGATTACTTAACCTAACAAAAAATACTTTATTTTGAGCGTGTGTGGATTCGTCTCTGAAACATACTCCTTAAATTACCACTCTGTTGTTGCAAAATGGTTTTCTTTAACACTTACCCATGCAGGAAATACATGTATGGAAATCATATCACCTTCATAAAAAAAACAGACTCATCTCTTTCTTCAGCACTCCAATTACGTATATCTGTTTCTTTTTCAAGATAGTTGTGGAGCACATGATGGGTATGGATCATATAAGCTCTTTTTTTCCCCCTTCCTGTATCACCACGGAAGCTTTGTAGCTTGCTCATTATTAATCTTACATTACTTTCTTGCTGACTATTTTCAAATTTTGGTGTCCTGTAGGTTTGGTTTGAGGATTCTTTTGTAGCTTGTATCGGTTTAATTTATAAGTTTGCTTCCTATTAGAAGTTACTTTACATATTTTTCGATTAGAAGATTAAAAGAACTTCTTAGCTGACACAGGTACTTCAACACGTTCAATTCTAAATACAAACAATAAATAGGATACTTATGCTCTTTCTTGAGTGACTTTCTGGAGATTTTGTAACTCTTTTGTTTTGGGTTCAGTTTTAAGTGGAGGTTCCCTATATTCTTGTCCTCTTTCTTTATGGAATAGAATTATGTCACAATTGTTGGCTGAAAAACAGCCACCGTGGCCAGGCAAAGTGTTTCATTAATCAGTATTGATCACAACACAGGTCCACAGTGGAAATATTTTATGCTGGTACAGTGCAATACTACTCAGCAACTGCTGCTTTGTGAATGAGATAGGTGTGCAAGTACACTTTATTTGGCACCATAAGGGTGCATTTCTTGTTGCCCATTATTGCTTATTTGCCCTTCAACTCTACTTCCAGTAAAATCAATGACAAAAGTTCTTTTGCTCTATTGTCATGAAAGAAAACTGGTTCTGCTGAATAGAATTTTTAAGTGGAATTTTTTTCATATACACTTACATATTTCTGAGAAACAATGAAAACATTATAAACCATGAAAATTGTCTCATTTAGCTACTGTGAGATTATTCTGAAATTCAGGTATTTAGAAAATTTCTTTTAAAGAGCATTTAACTATTTTTTTTTGAAATTTGCTTTCATGCATGCTACAGAAAGTAAATGTAAATAGCATGGCAAATAGAGAGGAAAGTCATTCTCTGAACAATTAGAAAACATTTTTAAAAAAACCCTCAAATTTTTTCCTCATCAATGTGAGGTAGTAAGTGGAGTTTTTCAAGGAGATAAAATTATTTTAGTTGTGTAGTTTTACTGATTTCAAAAGAAAGCACTCCCAAACTGAAAATCACTATTCACAGACAACTTGTAGTGCTGTTTAATGAAGCTTCTTATTTTCCTTGCATAACTTACAAGTGAGGTATGAATTTTACATCTGAAACAAAAATATATTCATACCTATGTCTCCTCTGTGACTTGTGTGAGAATGAAAGAAAGAAATATGAGTGAGGATGTGAAAGAATAGAATTGTGTGACTGTTCTAGAAAACTCATAAAATCCACCATAAAAGCTAACTAATATATGCACATATTGTTCATCTTTTCAAATGATCCACAACTTCTTTAAAAATAAAGCAACATTAAAATTATCTCTAACATTAATATGAGTTTAATGTGTCTAATTGTTAAAACTTATAATCATTATAATCCATTTTTATTTTGGTCTCAGCAGACATTTATGGGAATACAGTTTCCTTTTTTATTATAACCCTGTTTACTTTCAACTCCTATGAGTAACTTTATCAAAGTTTGAATTGAGTTCAAAGACAAGATTTCTCCTCACTTTTAGAAATTAGCTGTTGAATACCACTGGTAAATCTTAGCACCACTGAGAAAAAAATCCTATCTGATTTCAGAAATACTATCTTTTTTCACTTTGAATTTGAAGAAAATATGAGTTATAGTTTTACATTTACATCTAGATGAGATTATAGAGTCAATTTTCAGCAGCATATTAATTGGGATGAGTGCTATTGAATTTGTTGGGAATTCTTCAGAAGTTTCTTTGGAAAGAAGTTTAAAGAATGTGGAAAAAGGGACTGGCCACTTGGGAGGAGTATCAGAATGTTGTCAGAGTATGCAGGGATGCAACAAGGAAACTAAGACCCACTTGAAATTAAACTTGGCTTTAAAGGGCTTCTTCAAATACATCAGCAGTAAAAGCATGACTAGGGAAAATGTTGGCCCCTCTGCTGAATGAGGTGGGCCCCCTGGTGACAGACAATGCAGAGAAGGCAGAGTTATGCCTTCGAATGCCTTCTTTTCTTCAGTCTTTATTGCTAAGGCAAATCCTCGGGAATCCTAGACCCTGCAAGAAAGAGTCTGGAGAACGGAAGACTCTCCCTTCATGAAGGAGGATTGGGTTAAAGATCATTTAGGCAAACTCGGAACCCACCATTCTGTGATTCTGTGAAATAAAAATGCTTTGAAAAAACAAAAACCTACTGGAAGCAATTTTATACTTTTTTTTTTTTTCTTTTAGCAATTCAATCTGAAAAATAATTTAATTGGATTTATAAAGCATATGTTTATTTCAGAAACAGTGTGAGGTACAAATGAGAGCAATGTCTGAATTTTAGAATACCTTTTCCATGGATCTGAGTTTCTAGCTTTACAGTAACATCTTAATTAAGAATGCATATTACTTTTTCTATTTTTGGTTGGTTCAAATTGATGTATTCTTTTGAAATATTTCACTTTCTACTGTAATTTTGATTCCTCTCCACACTATTTCTTTTTACCATGCATCACTGTTCTGAGCTGTGCCTTCAAACCCACAGGTTCACATCATAATATATCTTGAAAACCTCTGCATGCTTATGCATTTAAGACTAGAGAAAAACTTTCTCTTTGTTCCCTGCAGCCTCACAACTGTGTTAAATATCTTCTAATTATTACAGGATAATTACATAGGATTAAAATGTTGAGGAAATTCTCTCCATCAGATACTTTCCAGAAATGCCCATCAACCATTACCATGATTCTACTTATAAAATGTCCCATATAAATCTATTCTAGTCAGATGCAAAGATTTAGGAGACAAGATAATAACTTTTCCTTTCATTTGGTTATTAAAATATAGTTAGTACTCATGAAATGTAGCAGCTGTCAGTACTGGTGATTTAAGAATAGAAATAGAATAGAAGGAAATGATGGTAAGTTTGAAGCCTGTGCACCGAAACAAGTCCAGGTCTGCAAGTCACATCAACACACATCTATGACTGCACTAAAAAGGTCTGATTCCATGTAACAGTGTCATACACGGATGTGGATGTGCTTTCCTACCACTGCTGGCTTTTTCTTATGGCACAGAGCAAGGACACTGTGCTTGCTTGGCTGTATGTCCAGCTCCACGTCTTTTTCTTCACACTTTAAGTCCTAACGTGTTAGAGCATCTCGAACATCCGAAATATCTCTATGGATAATGATTCATTGTCTATAATGATTGATGAGTTCATAGTGAATTACAGTCTAGAGGGTTTGATTTACTGATTGAGTTTAAACTGTTAGTTCAAATTTGAACCTTAACATTTTGATAGCTAAAGTTAGAGAATGCAACTGACATTTGTGGTGATTTCAAAGATTTTTTCAAACTCTTAAATTCAAGTTAATCATGAACCCAAGAGTCATCTGATTAAGATGTAATCAAACAAGAGAAATAGATATCCACAATAGGCAAGGTATTGGTTTCAAAAGTAGCGAGTAAAGAGGAAACACTTTTCTGCAACATTTTGTTTCTTCATTTGAAAGTTAGATAATGGTATATACTCTTAATGAAATCTCAGCAGTACAGCTAGATGATGAAAAATTTATTACAAAAGAGCTGAAAATCTACTGTGGATTCATTTTTTGCCACATTGCAAAATTTCATTTTTTTTTTTTTCAGGGTAGTATAACAACTGTTATATTGTGGGATGGAGGAGGTGTTGAGCTACTGCAACTGTTAAATAAGGACAGAAGTAAGTCCAGTTTTTTCCTTAGCCATTGAGTGACCCTTTTTCAGTGTCTCTGTATCGAGAGAGAGAGACTCTGTCCCTAGACCCTGCTGGTTAGAAATATTCGTGTCCTACTGTTCAGG
>JAOXNG010000001.1:201765554-201790630 GCA_028566535.1 Scolopax minor
AGGCCCCCCTCAGGTACTCCCTGGAGCCTCCTCTTCTCCAGGCTGAATAACCCCAGCTCCCTCAGCCTGTCCTCATAGCAGAGTTGCTCCAACCCCCTAATCATTTTTGTGGCCAATAATAATAGTAACTGAAACAAAACTGAAATGCTATCAATTTCATCCTATATTCTGTAATCTGAATAGTGAATAGAAGCAATTTCACTTCTTATTTAATTTGTATAAAATATCAAAGAGGTATTTCTAAAATCTTTTTCTCTCTAAACTAAGGGAGAGAAATAAACACATTCACAAACCAATTTGTAATCAATAAACATATAAAAAACCCCTTGATGTGAATAATAATACAGACTAAACACCTGTTCTCTAGTACTTCTATTATGCCAGGTAAAAATTAGAAAATTTGCACTCCCACAAGGTGTGTTAGAACATGTTTAAAACATTGTGTTCTTAGTTCCATGTGTAAACTAGCTTCTGAGGAAAACCAGCTACTAATCTTGTTTATTCTCCAACTATGATTTTCTGTCAGAATAAAATCTAATTACCTGATTTATCATCACAGTGAATAGATGTGTGTCTGGTAAAATTTTCAATAAAATTGAAACTTTTCTTTCTGTTTTCTGTTTAGAAGAATGATACTTTTCATTTTGACAAAGAGCCTTTTATCTTGAATGAATTCCTGTCCACAGAAATGGCTGGGCAGGGAATTCATAATTGGCTACTTAGTCAATTGGGTACTTTGAGTGTGCAGTAAGGACTGTCTGTGAAAATGAAATCCAGTAAAATAATGAAAAAACAAATTAGATAAGTCACATCTTAATAAACAATGTTGTCTAATTATGAAAGAATGTTACTTACTTGCCAAGTGCAAAGCATTCCATCTTAACAGTAGTTCCCTTTGCAGCTGTAACTGTGTATGGAAAATGGACTTCAATTTTTGGTTCATATTCCCCCATCACACCTGTAAAATAAGGAATGTTTAAAATATGAAATATCATCAGGTTTCCATTTTTTGAGATTATCACAGAAAAGCCCCGTGGCTTGTTTCTTGAACTTGCAAGGAGTAAAACCAGTAATTGATGGAGATAATTTGTTTGATCTGATGTGCTTTGCTCAGGTCCACTAAATTGCTCTTCAGGGTTACCAGCAGCATAACAGTGACCTTAAGAAATTTTTTTTTCTCAAACTTGGGTTAATATTTACATTTTGAAAGATTAAAGCAGTCAATTTTTGAAGGGTAGGAATGTTCATAGTTGAAGTTTCATATATTGTCACCACTGCAGTGACAACTATGACAAATAAATCAATATATCATGCTCTATTTGACTGAGGACCTTAAGTACTGTGTTTAATTTTGAAACCCCTTCTACAAGAAAGAGTTTGAGGGGGTTTGAAACCTCCTCTACATGTCCAAAGAAGGGCAACAAAGCTGGTGAGGGGTCTGGAGAATAATTCTTGTGAGGAGAGGCTGAGGGAGCTGGGGCTGTTTAGCCTGCAGAAAAGGAAGCTGAGGGGAGACCTTATTGCTCTCTACAACTACCTGACAGGAGGTTGTAGACAGCTTGGGGTTGGTTTCTTCTTACAAGTAGCAGGCATTAGGACATGAGGAAACAGTCTCATGTTGTATCAGGAGAGATTTAGATTGGATATTAGGAAAAATTTCTTCACTGAAAGGGTTATTAAGCATTGAAAAAGTCTGCCCAGGGAAGTGGTTGAGTCTCCATTCCTGGAGATCTTTAGAAGACATGTAGATGTGGTGTTTAGGGACAGGATTTAGTGCTTGGTTAAAAGTGGGACTCGATCTTCTGACCTTAACAATTCCATGATTTTATGATTCTCAGCTCAGAAAGAAAAGATCAAATGATGTAAAAACATTTGTGTACACAGATATAAATACAGAAATGGAGACACATCATATAAAGTTCAGTTATTTCATTCTCAGTGGCCCTTTTAATTTGGGAGATGATTAATTTATCAGTACAACACTGTACTGTAAGATAGAAATAGAAAAACATACAGGAATGTGAAAAAAATTAAAACATTGTAATCAGTAGATTTATCTGGAATTTTCTATGGAGTGATTCTATGGAGAATCACAAGAGTTTAGGAAATTACAAATGAGCAGGGAAGGGAGTCAGGTTTTATAAGATGAAGTGAGAGATTTATATTTGAAGTGACAGAGGAAATGACATAATCACTATAACAGGAGAAGCGTATGACTCTAATAGCCATGTTTGGTTAGACAGAAAGTGGGCTATGTGGGTAAGTGATACTCAGGACCTAAAAGCTATATTAAACAAAGTAAGGCTTGTTCAGATTTTTAGATAAGGAAAACTGAATGAAATCTGACTTGTGGACACAGTAGCAACAAGACAAGTCTAGACTAAATCTATAAAAATCAGTCAAAAGTCTCCATAGAAAGCAAATAGGAAGAAGAGAGAAAAAGAAAGGAGAGAAAAGAAATATCTTATGCAAGAAAGAGAAAAGAAAGGTGCATAAGGAGGAACATTGAAAGAGAGGAATATGAGATTTGCAGCTGAAAGAAAACCAGCTGGCAGATGGAAAAACAACCTACAACCTACTAGAGCAAAACAATAATAGAAAAGGACGAAATGGTAAAATGTATACTCCCAGCCCTTTAAATGTTCCTCATGGGACTCAGGAGTTCCACATGGGTCTGTGTTCTCTTCCTGCTGCTGTCCCACAGGCTCCTATGGGTTTGTTTTGGGAGGTAGTCTAAGCATATATGCATTTAAACATGTCTTTGAGGGCTTAAATTTAGTTAATCTAAAAATCTAAAGTTTCTGATATGTGAATCAAATAAGAGAAGCGGAAAGCATAAAGTACTTTTCATTCAAACAATGTAATTCCATAAATAATATGGATTTAAAAGCAGATTTATTTTTAAAAAAATATAATCATGAAAGTACTACATGTACTAGCAATAGTGACCCATTTTTCATCAAAAACATGACTAAATAAATGTTTCGACATTATTTTATGAGCTTGTGGAGAAATACTACGCCTTATATGAAAAGGCAAATCCTCAACCAGTTCTGTCATTAAAACTTTAAAGGTATTTTTGGTTTTGTACAAAAACGGAATTAAATGTTTGTGTCCTGGATATTAAAATGAAGTCAGAGCACCAACCAAATTGAAGCTGATTAAAATCTTCCCTAGGCTAGACTGAAATAATTCCTGGCCTGATTTGCCATATATATATATATGGCTTGTAGTGTCAATAAATTTCATATTTTAATTACATTCCTTGTGTATTCTTTTCTGTTTTCTGGCTTTCTGTGTGTGTGCGTGATTATGAATACAAGTTTCTGATTCATCTCAATTAAGTCATTCATGACTTTTTATCTTTTATCTAATACCCTTTTTAGATCTGTCTTTTAAAGGATGAAAAATCCCAGACTATTAATCCTTCCTTATAGTGGACCTTTAATAAACTTGAAATCATTCCTAGTGACCATGTTGCACCATTTCAAGTTCCATTCTAACATTTTGAGATGGAAAATGAGAACAGCACAGCAATAATGAAGCTGTAGATCTTTCTGTCACAGTTTTTTTTTTTAACTTGTGGGTTTTTTTGGTGTGTGGGTTTTTTTTCTTTGTTTGTTCCCTATTGCTTTCCTCACGATTCAATAATATTTGCCTTTTTTCTTTTAAGCTAGTGTTCACCCACCATGGCACCCTAATCTTTTTTCTGATTAATAATATCTAATACAGATATTACATTTTTATATTTAAGTATTATATAAAATTGTACTGGGTTATATTATTTATCACCTATCTAGTCTATTATCACAATATTCTTTTCCAGCTCTTCACAATTAGCTTTAAAATTAAAGCTATCCTTAATAATTTTATATCAACAAGTTTTTTATCTCCCCGTTCATTTATTTTCCAGATCATTTATATGTTGAAACATTAAGTCCCGGAAAGGTGTTCTATGGCCTCACTGACAATCTCACAGTTGTTCGAACTGTTTAAATTTCTCCTACAACAGCTGGAATTTTTTGTAGGTTGTTAATTCAAACTAAGGTTTTCCTTCAGCCTCTCTCAGAATTTAATTTGTTTGACAGCCTTTGATGAGCAACCTTGTCAAGAGCTATATTGAACTGAAAGTATCAGTGTTACCTTCAACTACACATATTCTCCCAGACTCTTCAGGAAAGTGTCATATAGATTGAAGTATGAATCCTGGAGAATTATAGCATGGTTAGAGTTGTAAGGGACCTTAAAGATCACCTAGATCCACCACCCCTACCATGGGCGGGGACACCTTCCAATAAGCCAGGTTGCTCAAAGCCCCATCCAACCTGACCTTGAACACTTTCAGGGATGAGGCATCCCCAACTTCTCTGGGCAACCTGTTCCAGTGCTTCACCACCCTTACAGAAAAGAATTTCTTCCAAATATCTCACTCAAATCTCCCCTCCCCATCTCTCCTATAAGCTCCCTTTAGGAACTGGAAGGCTGCTGTAAATTTTCCCCAGAGCCTTTTCTTCTCCAAACTGAACAATCCCAACTTTCTTAACCTGTCTTCATAGGAGAGGTGTTCCAACCCTCTGAACATCTTTGTGGAATCCACTGGACTTGCTCCAACAGGTCCATGTCATTCTTATGTTGAGCGTCCCAGAGTACTCCAGGTGGGGTCTCATCAAAGCAGAATAGAAGGGTAGAATCCCCTCCCTCAATTGGCTGGCCATGCTTCTTTTGATACAGACCAGGATAAGTTGGCTTTCTGGGCTGTGAGCACACATTGACAGCTCATGCTCGACTTCCTTCCTTAAAAGCTCTGTTCACGGTATATGACTGCATGGTAAGATTACTATATGGTAATGTGATAAATACAGTTGTATTAATTGTACTTTTCTATATATTTTCTATCAAAACATTTGACACACAAGTCAGGCTTACTTGTCTGTAGGGCCTTAGGTATTCCTAGGAATCCATTTCTTAAAAAAAACCCCATCTTTTCTATGAATGCTTCTTGTCCTGAGGCCCGCCGGAGGAAAACGGTACATTCTGGTTTCTTCTGTATATGAGTTTGGCCTTTGAAATTTGTTAGTATTTGTAATGCAATTTTTCTTCTAAAATTTCTTCTATTGAAACTTCAACTAACAGAGCTTCAGTCTTGAATGGAGAACCTCCTTAAGTTCCCTTCTAGTGAACACTACTGAAGGTAGTCATTGAGGTTTTATGATGCAACCTTATACACCTGAGGTGTTCCTTTTAAATCTCTGGCATCTGTTGATTGCGTATACACACTGACAGGTTTTGTGATTCAATTAATGTTTAAGAGATTTTCTGCTTTTGTGTAAAACTTTGTTCCTGAAATTTATTGTGATGTATTGTCATATAGTATTAAATATTTGCCTTTTTTAACCCTCAAAAAACACAACTTAAAATAGGATTATATTATTCTTGCCTTTAAAATCATACAGTTCTTATGAACATATCTGAGGGACAATTTTATATTTAAGATCTTATGTTTTTAACTTCTTTAACTCTCTTTAGTAGGTGCAATCTGTACAAGTATTGAAAGCTCTTTGCGACTCATGCCATCATTTCATATTCCTAATGAAACATGGATCTACTAATGCTTTTTACTACATCCTCTTCTTCTGGGTTAGTAGCAAGCAACATGCCTGAAGCAACTGGCAGAAAGATGTAGAAAAATTACTGAGCAACTGCCTGTTGTTCCTATGAAAATTAGGAAACAAAAGTCTATTATTGCAAAAGGATATTTTTCATTCTTATTATTTATGATCTTTGAGACCAAGGAGGCCATTACAGTTGCATAGTCATCAAGGGAATTATCAAGGCCTTACCTTTCCACATTACATTGTAATTGCCTTGCTATGGCTGTTGTACCTCCAGGCTCTTTTTCTTTCCCAATTTCTATTTTGGTGGCTAAAACAACCACCATCTGTATCTTCATTAGGATTTTTGTTCATTTGTATCAGATGCTAAAAGGAAACTGAACTTTTAAGAAACATCGAGGCCTTGAGTTATGTGCATTATAATCAATCTCTCTCAGACCTATATACATGACTCTCTTTTAGAGCTTTGGTTAAGGCCATAAAAAATTCTCTCAGTCATTTTTTATTTTCAGTTATCAAACATGAAATATAGCAATAAATAAAATTGATCACCACAGAATAAAAACATAATATATGATTTTCAAACAGGTAACAAATCACAGAGCTCATGTGGTCTGAGCACTATGGGGGAATGGGGAGTCAATCACAATGTTCCTGTGCTCTGCTTTCCCATAAAATTTCCTCCTATCGAAGAATCTTTTACGTTCCCAGATATGACCTCCATGATTCACTTTTTCTTAGGCTAATTATTTAGTTTAAATAATTCTTCTCTGCTTCACAAGCTCTGCCTTTCAGATGAGTTCAGATCTGAGTATGAAAGTGCTGAATTTGTGAACGGTGTGAAATGCATCACTTCAAAATAAATCTAACTTACCAGATCCTGAAATTTTGTCTTTCCTGCTTGTTTCATGAAATCCTACCCCTGCGCTTTGTTCTGAAACAAGTCATCCGACCTTACATTTTCCAGTGTCTGGATATTTGCTCTTTCAGCATGAAAAGTTGAACTGAGATGAAAAACTAATAAACCTTCTGTTATATCTCTCATTACTGAAAAAGGCACTGATTCAAATGACTGAACATATTACAGAACAAAGCTTGACTTTTGAAGAATTAAGGGCTTCTTAGTCACATGGGCAGAAATGGAGATAAACATTTATAGAAGAGATTATTTCCCTATTCCCTCCTTCACATATTTTGTTACAACAATGCAATTAACACAGAGAAATCAGTACACAATCTCCAACTTAGGTAAGGAAAAATCTTCATAAAATCAGAATTTAATTTTAATAATTAGTTTCATTTAATAAGTTGTTCCTCTGACTTCGCTGCAAATCTGTGACTTAAGTTCAAATTTCCACTACCCAAAGTGTCCTATGAACCCTCAGCTACACTGTTGTCTGCATTTTAGTTTTCCATCAAAAAACAGAGATGGCACAATTCACTAAATCATAATAATGCAATAAACACTGATCGTGAGTTGCTCACATACCGCAGAAATAGATGTAATAGAATTTCAAACATTTACAGATATTACTGCAGCTAAAACTGTTTACATTATCCCCTGCAGGACACTTAAAGAAAATAGAAAATGGAACGAAGTAGCAAGATCAGTTTCTGATTGTCAGTCCTTTTAGACCTACAGGCAGGATATCAGTCATTATCTCTGTGTAAAGGACTCTACTACTTCTTAATTTAGCCTGCCACTCCATGACTTTTACAACTTTAAATGAAAAGTGTAGAAAGATTGTGAATATATGACTGTATCCACACAAGAACACTTTTTGCCTTCATGGGGAAAAAAAAAATCAGACCGTTGAGAAATCTTGATACATCTTACTCCAACTGTGTAGAGGCTAATGCTTCTGTTCCATTAGTCTTCCCCAGATATTAACTACCCTCTTGAATCTCCCAGAACATAAACTTACATGATAGATCCTTAAGCCTTTTCTGCTAAAATGATTTGGGTTTGTTTCAAAATGTTCAAGCAATAGCTCTTTAATTTACTGCAGAAAATAATTTTGAATGGAACAAGTTAAATATAAGATTTCTGGCTAAACATCATCAGAGTACCAAGGAGAAAATGAAAGCCAAGGATTTCCTATACTCAGCAGAAAGATAAGGCACAGATTTATACTTGCCATTATTTTATTAGCAAAAGATACAATACCCAGATCAGTGTTTGCTAGTGAGAGCTTTGGGTGAAGTCTCTGGTCTTAATCAGATGGTGTTGGAATGTTAATCTGGTTGTTTCACGGAGTGAATAGTACTCTAATCACAAAATTACTAAGGATTCTTATTGGTTTGGATATTCCTCTCAAGCTCTAGGAAATCTGAGGAGTGATGAACTTGTTCTAATTTTCTAATAATTTTACAGATCAGAAATTGAGTTTCCTACTGCATTGTAATAATGATCTGTCCTGTGAATGTATCTAAACCCAGGAAAACTTTGACTAAGAAACTATGGCAGGAATATTCATATATAATTTCTTTTACCAATAATCTGTAATGCAAGCTAGGGTTGTCTGTCATGTGGGTCTTTTTGTGACAAATGAATATTTAGTATTTTTCCTGAAGACCTGCACCATTAAATGTCCCCAGATTTTCATTTGGAAGACAGAGCCCTGAATACATGAATTTACGATGACAGAAAATTCATAACACAAACGGAATTAATTCAAATATAATGATGATACCCATCATTACTGCCTGATTGCAGCGGAAATTGGTAATGCATTGGAAAGAAATTACAGACTTACCTGCCATTAATCTTATTCAAAATGGAGGGACCAGGGCCTGCTGTAAGTCTCTAGAAATTTATTCTGGTAACGGTTGTTTTAAGATAACTGTCCACAACAGTCCTTCCATTTGGAGATCTCTTAACCAAGTTTTAAGCTATACATTTATCCTTTGAGAAGCCCTAAAAAAGCTCATGTGAAATTGCATTCTGTAATGCACTGAACACTAAAGTACCAACAATGTTTTCATATGTTACTCAGAGAGCAAATCCTATCATGCGTCACTGGATGGAAATAATTATTTATTAGAATCTCTCCTAATATCAAAGAAAATTTAGTAATTCAGCTTCTGGGAAAAATTATCTTAATGAACACAGCACAAGAAGGGAAAAAATTCTTTAGTTTACAGCTAGAGGGTAATATGTTTATGTATTTCTAATTATGGAGGTATAAACATAGAAGAATGTCACATTTGACCAAAACAAATTGTTTAGCTAAAGCTTAAACAAAACTTTCTAGGAATAGAATTCCTATTTTGAAATAGTTTAAAAATTAGTTGTTTATAACTAATAAATTTTGTATAGGTATACCATACACAAGGAGGTATATCTACCTCTTCTAAAGGGCAAATACAAATAAAACTTCATCATTTTCAATTGCAAGTGGCTGTGTTATGACTGAAGTAAAAGGAACTGGGGCCAAACCCTAAGGACACAAAAGCAATGAGTTAATCTCAGCATGAGCAATGAGGGGAGCAGTGGTATTTTTTCTAATTCTTCAAACGAGAGGCCAAAACTTCTAGTCTACAGTTTGGGCTGCAGAGATCTCTGTTTACCTGTGTTTAGAAACGTTAAGCAGTAACTATGGCCAAGATTACTGTCTCTCCCTATATAAGGAAGTCTCTAGTGTGTCATAATGTAGAAGTCCATCATAACTTCAAACAATTTCTCACATACATGTAATTCAGCATCAAGGTTCTTCTGCTAACCCCAGCACATCTGGCATTGCATGAAACCAAACTTAACCTTTGGACATTTAAAGATGAGTGAAGGAATCTCAATGGTTTGTATAGAACATTCCAGCATGAAGATTTTTCACATATATTTGTATGGAAACATGATAACCTGAACATTTTCACTGCCTATGTATTTAGATAATTTTTCTGAGCAGCCATACACATAAAGAAAAATCAGGACTCCACTAGACTAGACAACATGCTGTCAACAAAAAGCCACAAGAACTATCTTCACTTTTTTTATTCTACATTTTTATAACAGGAGATTGGACTGAACCTGGCACAAGAATTCTATGGCAGATTTAGCTTAGACATAGCCGGCCAGTGTTTGTTGTTCCTCCTTTCAAATTATCTGCTGTTCATCCAGGTCAGGCTTACAAAAAATATTCAGAAACCTGGAAAATTTTATATAATCTAAATGATTAGGAGAAGGATCTAATTTTCACAGGGTTTCTAATTATCTTCCTGATGGCATGTTCACCTTTCTTGAAGACTCTAATTTATCCTATAGTAAATAGCATAATTCTTTGTGCTTCAAATATGACCTTACTCTCCAGTTTTCTTGCAACCTGCACAGTTTTTTTACAGGATGAAAACAAAGTCTCCCCTTTCCAGTTTGGTACTGAAAGTGTCAAAATTGTTTCAGTGTCCAGAGAACAATTTTTAATTTGATTCTGATCAATCAGGACACAAAGTAGTGTTTCTCTAATATTCATTATTATGTAGTTAACTGGAAAGAGTTACCTAAAAGGGAAATGTTTGTTGGGACTCCCCATGTAACCATGCACATACAAGTACCTATTGTTTCCTCAATAAGAAAGATCAAACTAACTCTAACATTTCTCAACAGCTATTATTTTATACCCAACAGCAAGAAATTATCCTTGTTATAAACTTACTATAGTCCTAACCTCAAGCACAATTCCTGCTGTTCACAATTAAATTATTTCACTATGTTGATAAGAACACCAAACTGACAGGTCTTTCTTATTTGAACATGGTGCCATATCCCATGATTGCTAAGTGCGCAGTAACTTGTGAATTTGTATCTCAAATCCTGAGACAGTAAGATACATAACATTACGTATAAACATTCTGAATAGTTTGAAACCATTTGCAACTATAAAGGTTATTTTCATTACCAATTTGCAGAAATTTTAATTTAGTCACCATTAACTAAAATGTTGCCAACACACTTCTGCCTGAAATCTTAATAGCTACAGTCTGATGCAATATCATTCCTAATCTTGAGCTGAATTTAGAAGTATAGTTTTTCTCCAGTTCATTTACTTTATGCTCTTTATACTTGGTATATGGACAAGTTAACCCTTTCCTTCATGTAATACTTTCATAAATCATCAGAAGCAAAACAAAAAAAAACCCCACATGAGATGCGTAAGATGATATGTCTAGAAACTTAAATTACCTTAGCTAATTAGAAAAAGCAACAACTTAATTTTGAGCAGATAGTGGTTCTATAAAGTAGTGGAAAAACAGCAATTAAAAGTCCTTGAATGATGTTGTCTTAACAGAGCTCCAAGTAGGCTAAATTCAAAGCAAACTGCTTCACAGTGTAAGAGTTCTTGTTCTACACTAAATGCTGGAACCTAATCTTTTCCAAGCCTTTCTCAGTGTTCCCCCTGAAAAACTCCCCCTGGTTTCAACACATTTATATTTTCAAAACACCATCCCAGGATATTTTCTCTATACTCTTTTTACGTTAAATCTTTTACAAATATTGTTTTTAAACTTGTGTGTGCTGTTCGATAATACATTTGAACCATGATACAATCCATGTAAAACATTTTGTAAAGGGTTATTGTACAAAAACTCTCCATAAAACTTCTTGTCTTCTTATAGATTTTCACTGAGAATTTTAGATGGAATGATGATCACTGGCTGTAACAGATATTCTAAATAGAAAGAAACATTACTGTTTTGTGAAAAAAAACCCAAAACAACCACAAAACCAACAACCTGCCTCTGTCTTATTACATGAATCTCCTTGTTTTCTTTTTTTAATTAAAGTAAGATTATAGTGGATTATTTTTTTTATCTTGACTTTAACCTATTACTTTTTACAACCTTGCAGTGGGATTTAGGTACAAGTGTCAGAAAGAAACAGACAAAAAGTGAAATACCTCTATTTTCATTAAACTCTATTTTCATTAGCAAAAAGCAGAAATAAGAAGTTTTTTATTTTCATTTTCATAATGACCCATCATTAAAATATCTCACTAAATTTTTAGGGGAGAAACGTTTGCTACAGGAGTAATGGCTGTCCAGGGACATTGCCATTTTATCAGCCGTTCCCCTGGAGCAGACCTTGTGTACTTTGGTGTCTCTGTCAGTGCTATCAGTTTTTGTATATTGCTAGGGATCAAACCTGATTTTGCCCAGACAGTTTGGCTCTGCTTTAAAAAAAAATCAAAGTAGGATTATTTCAGGTTTGAATTCTGTCATGGAGCACTAGGAGGAGTTAATATATTTTCCAGCCAGTCTTTCACAGTTTTTATGAGCTTGCACAGTTCGAAAATGAGATGTGACCGGACAGTTAAAAATAAAAATTAATGATATTGCAATATAACCCACACAAAAGAGACAGCATACAAGGTTGGAAACTCTTCTAGAATTCAGCTTCATATGAATAAATACATTAGAAGACAGACTAGTAATGCAAGCAAGAAAAAGAAAATCTGTGCATTTCTGGAAGGGGAAAACTGACAGATCATAAAAAAACAGATCAAAAGAAAACCGACAGACCCAGCCAACCTCATGAAGTTCAACAAAGCAAATGCAATGCCCTGCATCTGGGTCAGGGCAATCCCAAGCACAATTGCAGGCTGGGTGGAGAATCACTTGAGAGTAGTCCCGAGGAGAAGGACCTGGGGGTGTTTGTGGATAAGAAGCTCATAATGAGTCAGCAATGTGCACTGGAAGCCCAGAAAGCCAACTGCATCCTGGGCTGCATCAAAAGAAGCATGGCCAACAGGTTGAGGGAAGTAATTCTACCACTCTACTCTACTCTGGTCTGGTGAGACCCCACCTGGAGTATCGTATCCAGCTTTGGAGTCATCAGCCCAGGAAGAACATGGACCGGTTGAAATGGGTCCAGCAAAGGGCCGTGAAGATTTTCACAGGGCTGGAGCACCTCTTCTATGAAGAAAGGCTGAGAGAGTTCAGCCTGGAGAAGAGAAGGCTCCAGGAAAAATTTCCAGCAGCCTTCCAATTCCTAAAGGGTGCCTAAGAGATATGGAAGGACTCTTTATCAGGGAGTGTAGTGATAAGATGAGGGATAATGATGTTAAACTGAAAGAGGATAGATTTACATGAGATATTAGGAAAAATGTTGTCACTATAGGTGTGGTGAGGCACTGGAACAGGTTGCCCAGAGAAGCTGTGGGTGCCCCATCCCTGGAAGTGTTCAAGGCCAAGCTGGATGGCGCTCTGAGCAACCTGCTCTAGTGCAACATGTTCCACATGGCAGCGGGGGTTGAAACTTGATGATCTTTAAGGTCCCTTCCAACCTAAACTGTTCTATGATTCTATGATAAACATTAGAGTTGATCTTTAAGTGATTTTTTTTTAATACTATTTATCTGTTAATTAACAACTATCAGTTTTCTTCAGGGATGGAAATAGTCTATGTCTGTGAAGCTGTTGATTTTGGATATTTATTATTTATTACTCTACTATCCTACACTGGCCCTTTTTATTGCGTAATTTTACAATTGGGGAAACTATCATTACTTCTTCCAAGCTTTTCTTGATGCTGGGAGAGAGATCTTCAGATAACTCCGTGATGTTCAAGCAATATATCCCAGAGTTCACATGCATAACATGCTCCATCATGGAAAAGTAGAAATGAATCTCCTTAATACCTTGATGCCACATGTTCTATTATTATGTGAGACTATTAATCATGTAGTATTAGAATCGACAAGATTCAGTTCTTAGAACTAGGATAGTACAAAAAAACAAAAACCAAAAAACAAACCCTGAAGGTCAAGGTCCACATCCAGTTACATCAAGAATAGTTCGGTCAGATACACCGACCTCTGTTTAGATATAAACTAAGTTGTTCTAATGGAACACAGTAGAAAGTGTCCTCTAGTGTCTGAAATCGTACAGGTTCTCTATGTTTCTGGGAATTTCATCAAAGCAAAGCCACTAGGCAGTAGCTATATGGAGATAAAATAAAGAATTACTTAATTCTCTCCTCTACAGTAATAGTGTCAAAGTTAACATCTTTTCAAGAGAGATAAAAAAGCAGAGATGAAAATGTGTGAACTTGAAATAACTGCCTTATGGTATCAAGCATCAAATGCTTTATACTCCCTGTGTTTCCATTTCCTAAATTTGAACAGTCTTTCTCTTGTTTTTATTAGTCAAGATAATTTACGGCTCCCAATCAGCATCCAAGCCTGCAAAGATCCATTTTAACAACCTTGTTTATTATTTGTAAACAGTTATTAAATAATCCCTCAAAGTTTTTAATGCGTTATAAAGTCAGTTAATGAAATGATGCATATTTTTTTTCCTGCCAAAAGTTTTTATATCCTCAGATAGAATTTTAGAGTGTTTTTATAACCCAACTTGAAGTGAAATTGAATTGTATGAAATGTCTGATTGTCAAGGACATCTGAACAAATGAGGTATTCTTTTTATTCAGAATCCATTGAAGGATTTCTTGATGTTTTTATTTAATTTGCTTCATATCAAGGAACTAAGCTCCCCTTTGAGACACCTCATGAAAGAAATAAAAGATTAATAAAAGCCCAGGAAGTTTCTACATTCTTCCAGATTTTGACAGAAAGCTTTAATATTATTCCATTTCTTCTTCACAGATAAACACCAATGTTGTCATAGGAGAGTTTGTTGCTACAAGCTGCCCAGTCCTGTTGGTACAGGTACTGTTTATATATAAAAATCTGAGAACAATGTTAAATATATCAAGTAGAATAGTTTTGAATTAATGATACATATATTCAGAGAACACAGCCTATATAAATTATTTATACAGTGCCATTTGGAAAAGCTGTTTAAAACCATGAGGTCTTCCTGTGGTTTCTGACAGATGTGCTGATTGTGTAGGCTAACATCAATTGTGATGCCAACTTTAGAACTCAGAAAGCCATATGATTTTTAAATTTAAGTGAATATTTGAAAAGTTGAATGTGATTCAATTCATTTTATAATCAAAAAAGCTTAAAAAGTCATATTCAAAATCATACAACAGAACTCAGCGACATAGTGTCAAGTAAATTTTCAGGTAGTTAGATGTTTGTTTTAATGCCATTGTTAATTTCTTACTTCCTTATTGAGTCCATCCTCAGCTGATTTTTTCTTCAAAAATCAATATAATTTTCTTTAACTGTAATGGGCACCCTTTTCAGCAGTTACATTATCCTGTACTTTGAAGTATAACGTATACATACTTTTAAAATTCAGTCATCTCTCTTTAATATTTGTCAATTGAAAAGGCAATATAAGCTAAAGTAATTTCTATCAAAACAAAGAAGTACACTACTATTAATGGGATATTTTAATTGTGATCCCAGGTAGTTTTTACAAAGCCCATATTATTGCATTCTGTGAAAGAGGCAGAACAAAGTAGATGTTCTAAATAATAGATATGATTTAGCAACAAGAATTTCCCTGAATATTTTTTCAAGGTAGGTTTACAGATACTGCAAAGTTAGATAGAAACTTTTGGTCTCTTCACTGAGAAACTTGCTCAGTTGTACAGGAAGACCAGTAATATACTAAGAATCACTAAAGAACTCCATTACAACAAAGGGGTTTTTCAGAAATACCAACAGATAAAAAATAAGGCATGGCAGTCTGGTAGAAATTTATGCATGTGAAAAAATTAACAGGGAAATTGCTGAGGAGCACTTTCTATGTGCAAATGCCTCCCCAATACTCTAGCACAGTTCAGAAGTTTGGATTATCACAGTTGTGTGACAGCCAGCCATAACACTCAAATTTGCTTGAGGCTGGTATATACTACCCACTTGACATTTAAGAAAATCTGTGCAATTTTTCTTCACAGATTTTGTTTCTTATCTTAGCGATGTAGACTGCTGCATTTATCCTTATTTACTCTCTCCGTTTGCTATACTGTGTTGTGTGCCTATGTACTGTTAGTATGATATGGATAATTAATCTGTTGAATTTCTGCACAAAACTGGAACCCAATAAAAGTATGAAGAAATGTCATAAGGAAACAATAGAGCAAGATATAAATAAAAAATATGACAATAAAATACTATCTGTTTTTGTCAGAGTTCAAACATTAAAAAGACAGTCAGTGTTTTGGGTTTTAATTTTTAAAGGTTGATATTGAAAAGATCAGGTCTGCTATGTTAATTCAGCGAAATTAAACACCCGAAGCTCAATAATTAACATAGGGACTAAAACAGCAAAAGAAAATAGGAAAAGATACAGTAAAACATGCAGCTTTTTGCTCCAGAGGCTGCATGCTGTGCAGACAGAAATTTCTACTTTATTCCTTTCTAATCTGTGAACAATATTTTTTAGGTACTCTGTTAAACTAAGTCATTTGTGTTTAAGAAGTCCAGCTTTTGTAATGTTTCTACAGCCCAGGACTAGCCTTAGCTCTAGAAGCAAGACAAAAGGTTCAGAATCTCTCTCTCTCTCTTTCTCTTTCTCCCTCTGATTTATGTAAGTATGGATTCACATATGCTGAATTGCTGCAATACAAAGTTTTTTCAAAGTTATTTCTGAATAACTTGAAAGCATCATTAATTATGGAACATTTTGGAAAAAATCTTATATAGGCATTTATCGAATCATTAATTATTATACTCAAAAATAACATTATTTTGACAGAAAATAAAACCAAAAAGTGGTTATAACATAGTAAATATTAATCTTTTTGCTACAAAAGAGCAAATAACACAGCTGCCTCTATTGGCAGATATTCCAAAAGAATCATAGTTACATATCATTTATATTGAAATGTCATACTGCTCCATAAGACATATTATTGGGAAGTGTTTTCTCTTAACTTTTAGGGAAAAGATCCTAAGCCACTTTTTTATAATAAGATTTAGGTACTTATTTACAGAAAAAATATTGCAGTTAAATGACTTGATGAAATTCACAACTGCCTGGGTAACTATCATTGTAATCAAAGCTATTGTAATGTTTTTGGTGGTACTTAATCAGTGCATTGAATCGGAGCCTGGAAGTGTAACAGGTCTTTAGTACAGCAACAGGTAAAGTTTTAAGCAGTAGGACCTGAGTTTAGTTGTCTCACCCTGTGGGGTTTGTGTCATTTGAGATGCACAAATGTATATCTCCTGACACCCTGCTGGTGGTCTGTATGCCCTGTAGATGTCTCAGATGCCTAACAGTATCTCAGTGTGGCAGCGGCCACCTGGGTTGAGGCAACAGAGCTGAGCCCTACAGAACAGACATTAGCAGGAAAGGGGGTTTACTCCTCTCTGTCAGTGACAGAGCACCAGAATAGCAAGAAGGAGTGACTGTTCTAAACAAAATACATCAGGAGGAGTCAGATTGTACCTCAGCCTTCAGAGGTCTAAATATTCTCACAGCTGTTGGATGTTTCAAAACAAACTGTATGCTTGAACACTTTTCCTTTGCTGATTGATGGAGTAAATGCATGCATATATAGAAAAACAATAAAATCATGGTTCTTAAAGTAACTATATCTGGCTTAGTGTTTTTGAATCTGTGTGATACCCAGAAAAAATCCCTTTCTTACCATCGTTCCTCAGTGTCAGAGGTGTAGGAGGACTCAAAACTCTGGCATTCGTCACTGTGTTTTTTACCAGGCATATATAGCTGCCAACATCAGATGTTTGCACCTTGGAGATGTAGAGATTGCCTGTCTCCTGAGAGATGAAGCGTCTGCTATCTTCTGCCACAAAAGATGGGAACTCATTAAATACCCAGCTATAGATGATCTCTAAAGGAACACAGAAAAAAATAAGAGAAAGTAATCATGGACATAATATTGTGTCATGTTAAGGGATACACTCAATAAATGTTCATTAAGTTTATTTAAATAATCTATAAAAAACAAGACCTAAAGGCTTTTCAAACTTTTTATTTGCTTGTTCTAGCATTGAAGAGAATTTTTTTTTTCTCTTTGGAATTTTGAAAATAGCATAAATGTTGAGTCCACAAGTTCCCTAAGAAGACAGATATATTTCAGGAAAAAATAATTAAATTATTCAACAGCCTCAGAAAACACCCATAAAATATTAGATAATTCCCTTTTCTAATTTTTCAGGTCAAGCTAAAAATAATATACTAAGCATTGTTTTCTCTACTGGTTCAAGTTTGCAGTAATATATATCAAGATGCTAGGGATGACTTTTGCAAGTGTGTGTATAAACAGTTTTTATTCCAAACATCTTTTTAAAAAATCATCAGATTCTAATAACAGTTCAATCTACCTTGCAGGCAGTATTACTGCACTACACTTCTGTCTTCCACTAAAGAATCTCAGAACCCTTCCTATTTGCAGCTTCAATCCCTACCAAATTTCTTGGTAGGGATTTCTTAAACCAAAGCTATCAGCTGCTTTGCCTCATAATTTGATTAATCAAAGTAATTTTTAAAAACTGGTAATTAAAGGCAGTACCTTGGTTCTTATTTTTATCCCTTGAATAATTCTGTTCACCTGAAAAGTGTATACTTTTCCCTTTATTTTCATAATAATTGGTTCAGAAAAATTGGTTCCCATTATTCTGTATGAGATTATATCATGATTATTAAAAGCTTAGATGCATTAATGTGTCAGTATTAGAAGTATGGTACAGTTAATGAGATTCTGATATAGCAGGGAATTCCTTGCAGGGAAATATTCATGCAAAATTCCACAAATTCACACTTGAAAGTCTTAACCTTAGGTATCCTTTTTTACATGTTGTTCTCCTTTCAATCTGTTTCATTTTGTCTTAATGCTTAAAAAAAATATTGCTCACTATCTAAACTGGCACATCACCTATAAGGTAATTTTTCTGTAATCTCTTCCCATTGTGGGTGAACAGGATTGTGGAAGAAGCAGAGATCAGAAGAAGGAATAGAAGAAGCAGGAACACTGTCAGGGGAAGGCACGTGATCAAGTCCTAACGACCCATAAACAATGCCTGGTGGCCAGACTGATGGAGGGGAATCGTTTCGGAAAGGAGTTATATTGGTACTATGTAAGCTGCCTGTTTTATTATAATAAACAATTCTGGTTGCATCACTGACCTGGGTTTGTGCCTTCATACGCTACACTCTGTGATAGTCTGTAAAGAACTGACTCCAAAAATCAGAAAAACTAAAGGAAATTCAGGTATATAAAGCCCCTACTAGTTCTCCAAGATGCAAACTGCTCCATGGGTATAGCAAGTTCCAAGCTTTTAGATTCAAATTTCTTAGGTGACTTCTCTCGGCTTCAGCAGGGATATGAAGACAGTAATTGCATATAAGTCACTCTGGTTCCCTCATACTTTTATCCCCACTACAGTCAAAATGTTTTCTTGATTTAAAGTCAGTTGGAAAATGAAAGGGTCAAAGAGGTGAGAGGAAACACCTCACAATTTAAATTTTGCTGCATGCTTTTCTGCTAATGATAGCAGAGGAACTTGTATCGCCCTTCATGGTACGGGAAGTGTGAAACACATTAACATCCTAGCCATAGCCAGGTGTGCAACTTGACTGTTAAAGTATAAAAGCATTAGAAATTCCAGCTGATCTGTCCATTCTACCCTTACATTGTGTCATTTCCTGACACGGTGTTCAGAAAGGAATAGAAAAGCACAATGACTGTTTGTACAACCAATATAGGTCAACAGTGCAAGCAGTGGTGTAGAGATGCAGGATCTTCTAGATTAATTTTTAAGAAGTTCAGTCTAGTTTTGAAGTCAGTTGGAGATTTTCTCATTAAAACCTGATGGTATTAGCAAAAAACTAATAGTACAATTACTAATTAGTACGAAACTTAAGACTAAACATATTTATATGACAGTAGGGGAAGACTTCTCCAAAATGGAGAATTAATGGGGAATTGACTTTTTGCTTAAAAACTTTTTTCAGATCTAATTGTAATTCTGTGTGGTTACACAGGGCCCTGAGGAATTCAGGGCTTCTGGCGAGGTCTCTGAGTGTTCAAAATTTCCTTCCTCTTGTGTCATGTTTCAGGCAAAATACTAATTAGCCAAAAATTTTTCTCTCTGAAAATTCTATTGACACATTTTGCTATAATGTCTTATCTGGCAGAAATGATTCATGGCACCATAGCATTCTACAAAGCAAATGTGATGATGAACACATAAGTTCAAGGACAATGCATATGCTTTAATTGAAGACACCTGTTACCTATTCAAATGGAAAGCAATCAGTCTCACTAATTGCTCTGGCTTAAAAGAAGTTCCAACTCAAATATAAAGTAGTCATCATTGTGGGTTCATTGGCAGTTCATGTAGAATATATTTTTCTCTATTTGAACCCTAAAAACACATGCAGTCAATTATTCATTTGTTAATTAGAGCTACTCCTAAGGGACAGGCTTCAGGCAATAAATTTTTGTGCCTTTAAGGAAATGCAATTCTTAATCTTTGCCAGTGATGAATCCAGAGTGTGGGGGCGTATGCTGTCATTTTGTCACCTTCTAAATTATTTTTGCTGTAAAAAATTGATGGATGAATGAGTACCAGGATAGGGTACTGAAGAAAAAGTATCAGGACTTCTGCCAAATCTTAAACTCAAATCTTTTAAGCTGCAGTTGATGCTTTTATTTGTGCATTCCTACAGTTTCGAGCAGGATTAGTTTTTTTTTTTTTTTTTTTTTTTCATGTCTAAAAAGCAAAACACACCTGAATACTTTGTATCTTAATTCTCAGATCTGGAATTGATCTCGGATTCTTAACCTTCTTTGCAGGTGAAGAGACCTTTACACACTTTATGAAGTTCCTGTGTTAATAGACCTAGTAAATGAGTTCAGTATATTCTTAAATGTAATTTGAGAGCTATGTCTATACAGTATCCACAGACTTCAGTGGAAATATCTCAGGGAAGCCCTGCAACTTCCAATACGTGCTACACAGAACAGTCAGAAAAAACCACAGCTGGCTTGGGATCTGGGGACCCAAAGGTTTTTAGCTGACAAAAAGAGATGGATGATCTTGCAGAAGTGATTTTACAAAAGGATGTTAAGAGAATGAGTGCAATTATAGTAAAATTGGTGCACCTTGACATTGATCCATCGTACAAATGTCACACACTTCTAAATTTGCAGCCATGGTAGAGAATGAAACTTGCATTGGTGCTCATATTCTGGGACTTCCAACATTCCCAGTTTGTATACCAACCAATTAAAGTTTAGGGTTCTCAAATTACAGAATTTCTAATGAAGGCTGTCCAACTACAAAACCTGGAGGGGAGGTTTGGTTTTGTTTTTATCTTCTGGCAGTACAATGCATAAAAGAATATCAAATGATTGCAATGACATATAAAAATACCTAATAAAGACAGAGTGATGAAGAATCAACATTTAAAACTTCTGTCTATATATAGACAGGTCTGTCACCTACAGTACATGCCAAATAAAATATTCTAAAACAACAGTGAATATATATTTACATGCTACAAGTCCCAAAGCAGTTCAGCACAGGAGCTGATGTAAACTACAAGAAGGGAGGCTTATATTTAAATATTATCTGAAACCTCACTCTTACAAACTAGCAATCTGCTGAGTGAGCTTTGTGAATTTCAGAACAAAACACCTAAGACCAAACAGATGACACTGGGCCTAATTGTATGCAGCTCACTGCACCTGTTACTGAACTTCAAGTCTATATTACCCTATAATAGTTTAGGTTAAAAGTGTCATTTGGCTCAGCACAAGGCACAACTGTCATTGTATTAACTTTTTAATAAGAAACTAAACTCCAGAGATGCATCTCAAGCCTGACAGGTAAATAAGGATGATCCTCAAGAGGGACTAAAAGTCCGTTCTACCAAAATCTAAATAAATGAAACTACAACTGTAAAATCAGGAAGTAATTCCTCTAGATATGAACATTCTGAATTCATCTCTTTTTGAGAAAAAACAGTAAATGGTTTCTCCATACTGTACTTATTTTGCTTTCAATAGGGGAAAAAAATTAAGTGAAAATAGGGAACCATGAATACTGCAGTATACAGAAGTTTATACTATTTTTATATAATATATGCAGAACTTACTTTTTATTTTAATGTCCATCTATTTTATTTTTAATGTGACCTATGCCAAAATCACAAAGGTGATGCAGAGTCCTTCCTAGAAACTACAGTTGATTGTTAATACGAAAGAAACGTTTATGTAGATACGGTTCATCAACAGTAATAGAGAGCAATTCAGAGAAATTATGAATTTTAGAGGCAGTTGTGAATTGGCTTTCTCCTTGTGGCTTGTGCTGAAGGAGTCTTCTACTGGTAAATTGTGTTCTATACAAAGTCTTGGTGTGAAAATTATTTAAATAATTTTGATAACCTCAAAACTGGTATTTCCTTTTATGAATGACCAGGCTTGTTTACAAAAAAATGTCTCCCAAGAGTTTTGAATCTTTTCTGAAGATCATTTGGAATACCTTCTAAATGTCCAATTCACTTCTGTGTTTTATTAAGCACTTTTTAGCGGGCTATGAAGGTGAAAATCTAGGTCACTTGGTGATAAAGTAGTGAGAAGAGAGCATCTATCTCCTGCCAAAAGGAATTTATGGTGTGAAATTTTGTTTACTATAATTTCTTAAATGATTTTTGTTGATCTATTTTCTCCGTTTCACAGCACTAATTCCTAAACTGTCAGAATGTGATATACTTCCCATAATGGACAAAGTTGGAATACTGACATATCAGCATTTTTGCTAGTGCTGAATTGTGCTTTTGGAGATATCATTCTGATGCAAAAAATGTCAGTGCTATGGTCATACAAAAGTCTTTGTGTCATTGTGGGTTGGTAAGAAATAACCCCTGAAGTATTGTAATGAGAGCTGTGCTGCAGACATTCAGATAGCACCACATATTCACTCCTGTGTTTGTTGATACCTGAATATTTCCCAGATTTGCTTAAAGGTGTTTTTCCTGAGAAATTGCTTGCTTTGCCCTTTTAATATGCAGTTTCTAGACAGCTTTTTCATCAGTCTTGTCAGCCAAGTAGCATTTGAGGAAGCAAGTGAAGACGTAACAAGAAAGTCACCATACAAACTCCTTGAAGGCCACCCAAAGCCTAAATGTACATAGACAGGCTATAATGCATCTTCAACGGCAAAGCATGAAAACACACAACCCATAACTGCACTTCTGTGGAGTTATGGTGTTTGCACAAGAAATAAGTGTCTTTTTTATCTTCTTTTTGTGATGCAATAGGAGATATAGTATTCCATTTCCTCCAGTATCTCCTGTTGGCTAATATATTTCTCTTCCTGTTTAGGATTTTTTCTGATTACTCTGATTCCACAAGATGGCAGTACTTGATGAATAAATGCAACTGATGCTTGGTGACAGCCAAAATCTGACATAATGTGGGACTTCTAGCAACTCTGAAGAAGTTACTATTTTTTTCTTTTTTTTTAATTGATAAAAAAGCACCAAAAAGTGCACCTAAGATTACAAGTTGAATTTACTATTCATAGCTACAAACCATAAAATTTGTATGATGGCTTTGCTTTACCATTCAGAAATATTTCTCTTAAAGAAAATAAAGGATCAGGAAAAATATATGCCTAAATTTTCCCTGCTGAAATTATGAAACCTTATTTTATCTCAAGCCCACTTTTAATCTTTTTGATCACACTTGCGCTTTGGATATTCTGTGAACCAACCCCAGAATAAGGTGGCAATATGCAGCCCTTTCTAATGATAGAGAAGACTTCACGTTCAAAAGAGGGAAGTCTTCTTTTTAGCTAAGATGAATGATAACAACGGCTTGTTCCTCCAGACTCCCACCACAGCCAGATAAATAATTTTGCTGCATCACTCTGTGCTTCTGTGTCTTATTATCAATGCTTATTAATCCTCCAAGAAAACATTTAATGAATGTAATTTATTTGTTGCATTGTAATGCACCTACATAAAGCAAACAGATATTGTTGATTTATCAGCTCACAGTGAAATTGGTTCTTTTCTGCTCTGGGGGCTCTGTATCTACTGCTTACTTACCTGAAACATAATTTTACCAATCGCATATTTGTCTTTGTTCAGATTTAATTACAGTGATAAA
Source organism: Scolopax minor (assembly GCA_028566535.1). Lineage (NCBI taxonomy): Eukaryota > Metazoa > Chordata > Aves > Charadriiformes > Scolopacidae > Scolopax > Scolopax minor. The sequence goes on from JAOXNG010000001.1 coordinate 201,789,162, forward strand.
TCTTCAAATATTTCTTATAACAGTTCACACAACTAATAACTAAAAATATGGTAGAAGAGGTAAGTGCACTTTCAAGACTGATTTTGTACTGGAGGATAAAAATATTATATTGTCATTACCAGTATACACAACCAATATAGTCTCATTTGTATATTTGANNNNCGATCTTATATGAAATGTACCTAGGCGTTGAAACGTGTAGAGACCGATGAAATCTCTTTCTCATACATACTCTCTTTAAAGAGATCATATAGTATACAACAAAATTACTGGGAAAGGATGCTAGGTTATTATGTGCATTTGATTGTCACTGGCATGATTTTCACATTCTAAAAAAAATCTGTTCCAGAAAGAATCAAAATATTGTGACCAAAATGAACTCAAGATGACATGTCCTTCAAGCTCTTCTTTTGCCCTCAGGCAAGATCAGATATTATCAGCACAGTCTTTAAAAATCTGCAGTGCGTTAAATCCCTACATTTAGATATTCAAAAGAGCTATTTCATAGCTTAGTTAACAATGAGACAGTTTTCCTCAATATTTATGTATTTTTACTTTTTTGTTTTGCAATACTGTTTGCTTATGCAACTTACCACATTAAAAATGTTAAAAACATTTTAGTGATGACCAATATTAAACTTTTACAGTTACAGTGGAAGAACATTTTCCTCGTCTGTATCAGCCTTCTGTTTTTGAGGCCAGATCAAACTCAATCTATTCAACTTTTCTTTCTTGTGTACTCTGTTGGTTGCAGTCTTCTTAGTATGTCCTAAAATTAAAGTATGCAATTTTCCATTTACAAAGTATTCCATTTTCTGTAACAGCAGTATTTTTCTAAGGAGAAATGCTGTTTAATCACTTATCTTCCTTTATTCTATCTATAAATTTGATGGTTTGGTAAGTATAGTAATTTGCATTTTGCTGAATTTTGTGTTACTCATTGCAAACCATCTCTCCAATGTACTGATACTTTTGTATTCTCATTCTGTTCTCTGCAGTTATTGCAATGCCTTGCAGTTTGGAGACTTTCACAAATGCTCCATATTAAATTGATGTTCTGTGTTTTATAACATATCAAGTAATGCAGATGTCACTGCATAGTGCTATTTTCTATGAACAGCAAAAAAAAAACTTGATGGTAAAAAGCAATAAAGTTAAACAGTGTAAATAAGTAATACCAGAGAACTTAATTCAGAACTTAAGCTTTAGAATTGTAGCTCTTTTAATCAACAGTACTGAATTTATAGAACTAATGAAATATCTAAGGCCATCAGAACTAAGGAAGTGATTGTCTCCCTGTGCTTGGCACTGGTGAGGCCCCACTTCAAGTACTGTGTCCAGTTTTGGGCCTCTCACTACAAAAAAGACATTTAGGTATTGCAGAAAGTCCAGAGAAGGCCAACAAAGCTGATGAGGGGTCTAGAGCAGAAGTCTTATGAGGAGTGTCTGAGGTACCTGGGGTTGTTTAG